>CAMZMU010000098.1:28947074-29416433 GCA_947311845.1 Poa pratensis | reverse complement strand
GATACCACGAGTCACTAATTTGACCCAAGGATTGATACAACGAGTCACCTGTTTAACTCAAATATCGATAAGATGATGATTCGTTAGTGACTCGCAAACTGATGTAAATGAGCTGTGCGACTCAAATGATATAAAGGTAAATCACTAGGTGGCTCATAAATGATATGATAATGAGTTGATGATGACTCATAAAATGATATGATGATAAAGTCATGAAATGACATATAATGACAAGTCATGGACTGATGTAAAGAAAAATCATTAAATGATATAGCGAGTGCTCAAATACCAACACTTGAACATGTAATGGTGATCTTTATAGGTGCAAATAAATTTATTATCATGCGATAGTGCAAGCTGTAGAGAACTAGACTTTGATAAATGTAATGCGAGTTATCAGAACTCTAATTTGATAAATGCGTTGCGGGTTGTAAGAAATCCGGCTTTGAGAACTGGATATAACTAAATCTCAAAACTGATATGAATTAAAGTCCGCGACATGATATATTTAAGTCGCAAAGACATTAATAAAAGGCATAATAATCTAGATATCCAGCCCCCGAGATAAACTCGAAGGTGAATTTAAACTTATTGATGAAAGTAAAAGGCTGCGAAAGTTGAGTATACTAGCGACTTAGCTTTTTTCTTATTCTCCTGGCATTGATGTCGCGGTATGATCCACGGACCGTAGCTGTTGATTCGCCCAATATAAAGCGGCTATGATCGTACTTGAAATCGAACATGGCTTGCCAGTGGAGATAATCATATTTTTGGCGAGTCCGACCATGATATGAAGTCGAAATCGTCGTGCGGCGGAGCCTAAGCCGGCCGCAGCAAGTAGAGCTATCCGTGGTGGAGGTAAAGTTCACCACGGCAGCCCGTCGATGATCGTTGTGACAGAGTAGAGGTCGCCATGATGGGGTTGATCAGGTTGGTGAGCCTGTTGATGACTTGAGCTGCACCACTTTGCTCTCTTTCTTTTGATCAGCTAGCACTTTGATATTTTGGAAGAATCAGCGATGGCAGCAGCTAGCGGCTTTTCTTTCCTTGTATCCATGCATGCTTGAAACTAGCAGTAGTTCTAGGTACTATCTCCCAGTTGAGTCGCTCCATTTGAGTCGCGCTATGTAGTAGCGACTTATCTTCTCTCTCTAAAACGGGTAGCAGACGCACCGGAGCATAACACATGCAATGCGAGTGCAATTATCTAGATTGCTTTTTTCCTTTTGCACCTGATGTTTCCCTTTCTATTTTTTGGTCACGTAGATGGATTCCTTGTATGACCTGAATTAGTACTTTTGGTCGGACACGGCTCGTCTCCTTTGTACTCGATCCGATCAGTCACGCATGAGGATCGTGCAGGTGCTGGCTCGCTCCATGTAGGTGCTCCATCAGGTACGTGCGCGTGCCAACCACCAAGCCCATAGCTTAATGGATCTCTTTTTCCCTTTTGTCAAGGTGCGTGCTGAGTCTTGGATCGAACCTAAATCATACATCCTTATTTCCTTCTTTCTTTTCTTTTTTCCTGTTTCGTACAAGCTTGGACTCCTGATCGAGTTGACTCGCACGAGAACTAGATCGTGCCGATTTGATGTTTCTACTTCTTCGAATCTGCGAACTTGCTTAGACAAAAAGCTTGCTCCGATGTACGAGCCGCCGACGGAGATCTAACCGTTGAATCGTCTCAAATTTTTTGGAGTGCTGCGCTATTGTATTCCGCAGGGTTCCACCGAGGGATCTTCGAATTGATGTCCAAGTCGACCTCGATAATTATTTTCCCAAAGACTCACGGGTTCCGTCAGTTTTTGACAGGGTTTCAGTGTTTGAGTCGGCCACGGAGATCCAGCCGTTGGAATCCGATGCGCTTTTAACAGATGCTGGGAAACTCGATTGCACATCTTTCCACCGAAGGGATCATCGAGATGAGTTCCGAGTCGCCGTCGGTGATGTCTGCAACACGGACGTTGCTGCTGTCCTGCAACCCGCGCGTGAGGGCGTTGTCGAAGTTGAGTCCCGAATCTCGCGGTCGAATTTTTCCATGCTTTCTCTCGAGCTTGAGCTAGATCTTGATGTAGATGTTCGACGATGAGATCCTCCGTCCCTGGCACAGATCCAGTGCGGAACGTGACGCTCTTGGCCGCAGGCCCCACGGTGGGCGCCAACTGTCGTGGGTTTGTCACGTCAGATGTCATGGATGACTTCGTAGGTGTGGGATTGCGCGTATCAATCGTCTCCAAGCTAAAGATCGCAGGGCACGAGGAAGACAATGTTTTTTACCCAGGTTCGGCCCCTCAATGCGAGGTAAAGACCTACGTCCTGCCTATCCTAGATTGATATTGATATGAATATGGTGTTACAAGGGGTTGGCGATCGAGGTAACAAGTCGCCGTATGTTCTAGGGTTTAGGACTTGATCCCCTTCTCCGTCTAGTCCTGCCAGTCCTCTTTATATAACCAGAGGCTCGTCAGGTTACAATGGTATTACTTGGAGACTACTCTTCGTGCCTTCCAAGTTAAGCTAAACACCGACCTTCTGGATCCTTCTATTGGCAGGCCATAATCTTAGGCCGGCCCATCTTCTTGTCAGCCCATCTATAGTGCGACCATAAAAAAGTCGCGCTTTATCTGGATGAGTCGCGGGATTATTATTCCCCCGACAGGTTGCTCCGGATGAAACACTATCACGACATGAAAAGAGGGTCCATTCTTTCCTACTGAAAGTTTGCTGTGTGCAGCGCCTTCCCGGACAGGAACGGACGATGGAAAGCAGATAAGGAATTGGGTACCCGGGAGGGACAGGATGGGTCGAGGACACGGCAGAAAAACAGCTAAGTCCTTGCATCTGCATCCTGCACTTAGGCATGACATCTCGCTCGGAGCCAATATACCATCGACCTGCGCATGCTTGACAGTTGATGAGAGCCTTTGCGGGGGTAATGCATCCACCCCAGTGAACGGTCCATTTCCCTCTGGCCAAGTACCTGTGGACAGTGGAGTAGGCGCCCGGAAGGTATAGCGCTCTTAGGGGTACTACTGCTGTGTGCATACAGTCAGGGTATCTGGCACCTAAGGGACCTCCTCTGAAAACTTGATAGCGCGTTAGTGCAAGGGAAGATTTGGGACATGACCCCGAGAGTTGAGGCTAGGTTGCATTCATCTGAATTTAAATTCTGAATTACAATTCCGGATTACATTCAGTTGAGCAATTTTCTTGATCTTATGGCTAGCCTATGCTACTAAGGCCAGTCCAGGGCCACTGGCTGTGCAGATTTGTCTTCTGCTTTGTTTTCCTGCCGGGTGAACTCTCGATTCCCGGGACGCCTGGAGAAAGGAGTGCACCCACGCAGGACCTTTTCAGGCATCTCGCGAAGTAAGAGCCTTGGCAGCCCACCCGGGCACTCCACGGCCAAAGATGTGGAAGATCCCGTCCGCCAGCTCGCCCATGGACTGACTCTCGGCCTAAAGCGGGGAAACGAACCAAGTCAAGCTCAAGAATTGGTTAATGGAAAAGATAAAGAGATAGAATGTTCACCTGCTCGATGGCCTCAAGCTCAGCCACGAGTTGGGACAGCTCCGGGATCCCAGCTGTTTTCTCTCTCAGAACGGACCACAGGTATGCCCTGCGGATCGCTCTGACCCTAGCTTCTTCCTGAGCAGCAGGACCAGAGACAGCCGCCAGGTGGGGGAGTTTCTGGCGATGGTAGGGTGAGACACAGCTCCACCTTCTTCGGCGGCATGGGCCCCAACTCCCCTGGGTGCCTACTCCTGCTGCGGAAGGCGGACTCCGCCGTCGACATCTCCGACATGGACATCTCTGCTCGCCAGACATCTTCCACGATCTATGGAGAGGCAGGCGGAACGGCAAAGGAAGCAAGGCGAGAATGCGTCAAGGGAGTTGGGGTTCGGAGGGCCTTTTATAGACCCCTCACACTCCACCTACCCCTTGGCGCTGCGGCTACTGCATTAATGGGAGCACGTTTGGCGATAAACCGTTCCCATTCACACCAAGTGCGACACGAAGGCCAAGGAACAAAGAAACAAGTTCTTCTTCATTTCAAGATCTTCAGTGGGGGCTAATTTTTACAACAAAAGATTGGCTCCCAGCAAGCAAGGAGCACCGCCATACAATGGAAGACGCTACTTCCAGAAGTATGTTGACAAGGCGACAAAGAAGGTCAAGGAGATCTCCGGGGCCGTCGTCTTTGAGCTCCTCGCCTTCAGGGAAAAGAGCTCTCCCCCGCCCTGGTGCTAGATGAGTCTTCCTCATCTTCGTCCTCGCCGTGGGGGCTGGAGCTGCCGCTGCCTTCGTACTCCATGCAGCATCTCGAGCGGCTCCCGTCCGCGCAGAAGATCTTCACTAGGAGCGTTGTCTTCCCGTCATACTGGAGCACGAGGTACTGCCCCCGGGTCAGGCGAGGGAGCGGCGAACGCTTTCCATCCCCTGCCCAGAAGCATTGAGCCATCGGCGGCACGATCTACCCAAACCCAGGAGGGGCCATTGGGGCAGCCGTCCACCTGCAACCAGAAGCCAGGGTGCGTTTCACCCTCCACCGCAGCGGCAAAGGGACCGGGCAGGCTGAGGTGACCTCGCGGCCCGTGCCTCAGATCTACAACAAACTCGAACACGGCGGAGCCTGTGTGGAAGATACTCCTCGGGGGAGGAGAAAACATCCACGGCGTCCACGCTTCACTCGGCCGTGGGTGGAAGGACCACTTTCTGTCGCAGCTGGTGAAGAACGAGAGCGATCCACCCCTCTTTTTCCTCTCGCCATTAGAACTGCTGGCCTGGGAAGGGAGCGGTGTCTCAAGGAAGAAGCAGTTGGAGATCCGCGAGGCGCTCGCCCACTTTTATAGCGCGGCGTTTTCTCTCTCCAATGGCCTTCTCGACTTCTCCGGCGGGAATCGAGGAGACAGGTGCAGTTACTCCCCCAAGTGGAGTAACTCCGTGTCCCACCTTCTGGTGGGTCAGATGTATCAATCAAGGCCAGTCGCCGGGTGCCCACTTTGGCAAATTCTTTGGCCATGGCCCCGGCAGCGACTGAAGCAAGAGCTCCCGGGACCATGCCCGGGGGCTACTGTCGCAGGAGTGGAACATGGGTTTCCCTTGATGCTGCCAAAGTGGGTCCACCACCGGGGCCCACCAAGAAGATGGACAAGGCAAGGAGTCAAGGTCAGCAGATGAGCCAACTCATCTGCCCCAAGGAAACCCGACAAGTTCGACCACGACATGCTGCAGCTAAGGACCAGGCGACCTTCCGGGGTCACCTGTTACCCGGAGAACAAGGCGAAGTATCCACGGGTCCATGCGCCCGGCAGGCGGCCGGGCGCACCCCCGGGTCCTTCGTCCGTACCGCTGAAGGGATAAGATCGCCAGCTCGTCGGAAGCTGTAGAAGACTTGCGCGCCAAGATGAAGGCCGCGCCCTGATGACGTTGCCACGAGGGCAGTTGGTGGGGCGGACAGGCTTTGTCCGTCTCACCTTTTGCAAGGGCGGATGACCGCGCCGCCCTCCAGAGAATGCTTGGAGGAGATGGTGCCACGTCTCCTCCAAAGACCGCCGAGGGGTTTTCACGCACCTCACGCGTGCCCATGTCGGACCCCCTTAGCCTATAAAAGGAGGACCATGGCACCGAGAGGAGGAGGAAGCAGATCACAAGCAAGACTAGACTAGGGTTCGGAGGGTGAGAGAGAGGTGATCTCCCCAGGGCAGGATTTGCTCTTCGTCTACCTCCGGCCGGAATCCTGCCGGGTTCATCCCAGAACACCCTTGTACACCACTCCATGATGAACACTTCAATCCAGACATGCAGGAGTAGGGCTTTTAGCCTCCGGGCGGCCTGAACCTGGGTAACTCCGTGTGTCTCTCTGCGTTGATTACCCGCGTGCCTCGACGAAGAACTTGACGGCCTTGCTCCCGGGTGAGGTGTCTTCCAGCCTCCTTCGCGCCGTGCCGAACCTAAAAAGGGGGTATCTCTTACTCCCGGTGTCCGTGATCCGAGACACGACACGTAGCGTCAGTGATCTGCGCTCTCGTCCCATGGGTCACCACGGAAGGACCTGTCTAAAATCTCCTCCAAACACCACGACCTTCCCACCAAATGGCAAATCACATTCCATGATGTCCTGTAGGGACCTATCAAGTGTCTACACTGTTTGACGCTTTGTCATGGCAACTTCGTCCCAGATTATCAAAGATGCCCTAGAAAGCAGCTTTGCGGTACCACTCTCCTTGGTGAAATTGCACGCGCTGCTGTCGGTGAGCCTAATTGGAATTTTGAACCTGGAGTGGGCGGTGCATCCACCAGGCATGATCGATGCTATACTAGAGGTTGCAGTTGCAATAGCTATTTTCCCCAAGGAACGAACCTTAGCAAGGAGGGCCTTGTATAGGTACATCTTTCCCGTGCCACCCGGACCATCGACAAAAAAATCCGGCTCTTGTTGTCGACGACATGAGAGAGGATTTCATCAAAACCAGCACACTGCTCTGTGTTAAGAGTTGTAAACAAATTTACGTCGGCTTTGTCGAAACTGACCGACAACTCCTCATGAACCTCTCTATAGTGACCGCTAGAAAGCTCGTTGTCAACAGGATCCAAGTCCGGGAGGCCATAACTTTTTATATCCTTCCCCATGGAATGCATCAGATCCCTAATGTCTCTAAGGACCATCTGCTCTACTGCAGCCAGGTTGGAGTGGCTACGACGGTAGTCCTCAGACATTGCCTCAAGGTGCTTCTCCCACAATGATCGGATTTTGGTCACCTCGCAAAACACCAGAATGGTTGCGAAAAGCCTTCTTAGAGCATATGGCATCTGGAAAGTAGCAAACTCGGTCAAGCAGTCATCAAGTGACTTGTCAGTCTCTATCAGACCTCTGTGCTCACACGATTCTCTGAAAGAAGAGTACCGCTGGCCATGCACAGTTCTCAAATCCTCAAATGATGTTGCACCTCTGACATGATGCATGAGCACTCTCAAAAAGTACCTCTCACCTTCAGCAGGATTCGCATACACAATTCTTCCAACTTGCCCCCGCCCCCTTAGTTTTCTTCGCCGCCACTTCTTGGTACCCTTAATCCACCTATAGAACTCCGGGAACTCTTTGTACAAAAGTTCCTCGCGCAAGAGTCCACCTGGTTCATCTTGAAATATTCAGTGAGCATGGTCCTAGAAGAAGCAGGCCTGCTGATGACATCCTGTAGACTATCGCCCTCTTTGAATGCAATAGTCTGCATATTTTCCAAATGGAGCTGAAGTTGGAGAATAGAAGGAGAGATACCGAACATTGGAAAAGCACAAATCCAGTAGATAGCCTCTTGTGGCCCCACGAATCTAGCATCTCTGTACTGTTTAATCTCATTGATTACTCCACCATCTACATCAGCTGCTGGGTCGACTGAGAATGACGCTCGATCATGTCCTTTATAGATATACTTGAATAAATACTTAACTGCCTTGATGCTAGATTCAACATTGTGACAATTGTACCGCATTAGCAGCCCAGGGTTGTATGGGACAACCCATCTATTATCCAGATCAGCTCCTCTGACCTTCACTACAGGACCATCTCGTCTCCTCATGTAGATAGGATATGAGTCCTTTCCTTGCTGCGTAGCATCACAGAACTGCCGAGGATAACGAAATCGGCATTCACCATCTATCATGCAAGGACAATGTTTCCAAAGAGCACCACAAGGACCGTGTAGCATATGCTTCACCACCAGAGCGTGCAATACAGGGTACCTATCCATGTCAGGGATTTCTGCTGATATCACCTTGTCATACTCGTCTGGGTTTGTTAGCTTGCTGTCCGAGCGCATGATCAGAAGCATGTGTTCATGTGGCAGGCCCCTCTTTTGAAACTCGGTAACATGGACATATGCAGCAACCTCACCAAAGTACTTCTTCTGGATCAAAAGATCTTTCATACTACGCAACTTGGCCCTGTATACTCTCGCCACAAGGTCTGGACGGTCTTGCGGTGTCTGCCCGGGTTCAAGCCTGGATGTAATCTCCTCCCAGTGCGGGTTGCAAGTCATGGTGATGAAATAATCAGGCTTCCCATACCGCTGGACTAACGCCATCGCATCAAGAAATCTTTGCTGCATGTCTCGGTCACCACCTGGAAAAGTCCGTGGTAGCACAATTCTCTTGCCAACCTGAGAACCACGTGTCTCGCCCGCATTTATGATGTCAACAACACCCTAACAAACAGATGAATGAAAACTTCAGTTTCTGGTAAACGGAAAAGGTTTCTTGTTGGAAGGCTAGCCGATGCACCTTTTTTATTCAATGTAGAACGTTATGATACCTGGTATAGATCGACACGAATGAGCTTCTGATTCTTAGGCTTGGAGTAGAAATCAAGTCTCATGGTCTCCATCTTGATATACATGTCAACAGCCCATTGCTGGAAGCCACGTGCACCAAATAATATAATGTTAAAAAGGTGTTTCCTGCATTGTAGCTTGAAACAGTAGTACTCCCTTGCGCTGACAAATTTTCTGGACTTTCCAGCATCGTCACCATCCTCCTCGTCCTCTTCACCATCTAGCGCACGGTTCCAAAAAAGAACTCATCAGTTACGATCAACGAATAAAAACGTGAACACGTTAGAAGCATCAGGACCATTACCTGCTGCGTCATCCGTGTTTGATTCATCATGTACATTTGAAGTACGATCTAGAACTGGGAAGTCCTCACCCTCGGTCCCATCCTCGTTGATCTCTTCAACAATCGGAGCACACACTACTCGACGACCTTGTTGTGATCTCTTTGTCATACGGCATCCAACGGTTCCATCCCGTTTCCCCTCCCGGAAAGAATAATGGATACGCCAAAGGATCATAGCAACCATAGTATGCTCTGATGTAAATGGGACGATCACCTTTGCCATGCAAGACAACTTGCCTATCAAAAGTGTTTTGTGGATCGCTCCCTTCGACCCACATCGCAGCCACCTGGGAAGCTGTGGGAGCATTGTACCTTCGTTGTTCCAGCCTTATGTCCGTGTTCAATGAAATCTTATATTCTTCTATATTTGGAACAGAGCCCATGCTCTTAAAAACCTGCACATACGGGTTGTCCTTAAGTATCTCTAGAATCTTCCGTATGAGATTTATATCAAGATCCGGAGACCGCTTTGCTCTATGTTCCAAGGTTTCATCAGTATCATAGATGTAGAGCTGCAGATGTCTAGGACCTGACCACCGGGCACCAGATCATCCGCCTTATAGTACAATGCCCCGTGTGCACAGAAGGTATATACACCGGTTCTCGCCGCGTTGCTGACCCTAGGATCGAGGGTGACCGCAAGGCTTGTGAAAGAGAAGTGGCTGTTGAAATACCTTATGTGCTTTCTAAAATATTTTGCATCATCATCAACCTGACTTGTAAACAACCGGCGCAGCTCTGCAGGAACTTCAGGGTAACTATCTTGACCTTTCCTTTTCTGCAACAGAACGCCGGACCCTCATACTGGAACCTCATTGCCTGACAGTGATTGCAATCTGGTACTGATCTCAAAACATGATGCTTGTTTGGTAGATTGTGATACACGTAGTCATAAGGATCCACATTCTGGTTACTCGAAGCAACACCACTTGTCACTCTCCATGAATCGAACACATCTCCTGCCAAGATATAATAGATGAAGGTAAAAATGGATGCGCAAAATTTAATATCAGAAGGTATCTATCTTCATAATACGTTCACAATAATTTACCTTGGCCACGGTAAATCCTGGACTCATCATCATCATCATCAAATATTGAGTCTTGTTCATGTAGCTCAAAAATACATGTAGCATCGGAATCAGTGTCACCTGTTTGAACACAAGAAATTCAGAAGTAATATTTTCAACTGGTACAAATCTATACAGGTAAATGTGTATCAACCAAATAATCAACAGGAAATATCGTATTGCATCTTCAGGCTCCAAAATCAAAGTTAAATGCTTGCATTATTTTATTTTACCTTCCGATGCAGCATAGTGTTCAGTTGGCTCAAAAATCCCTGTAGCATCAGAGTCCTCATGACTGTATATGCCATCTGCAAGATTCATAAAAGTAAGAAGAAATAGCATAAATGTGAACAGAAGTATGAATATACCTGTTAGCT
Organism: Poa pratensis; assembly: GCA_947311845.1. Lineage (NCBI taxonomy): Eukaryota > Viridiplantae > Streptophyta > Magnoliopsida > Poales > Poaceae > Poa > Poa pratensis. The sequence continues at coordinate 29,406,314 of CAMZMU010000098.1, read as the reverse complement.
CAATTGTGGATCCAGCTGTTGTAGCTGCAATGTCAGTGTGGTGAGATGATGTACTGGTTTCCCGAATTGACTTCTTGTACCGACGGTTCTTCTGCAACCATACCTCCTTCTCTTCACCCGTCATTGATGAGTACATTTCCATATCATGTTGTAGTTTCTTTTCATAAGAATCATGTTTTCTTTTCGAACCTGCAGAACTGGTTAGATTTTGCAACTCTTGAACGAATCTCATATCTCGCTCATAAGTCGAATTTCTGTGTAGCCAATCAATATCTGTGCTTGCATCTGCACATCTCCAGCAAATACACAATTAATCCATACTCCATTACAAGAAAATGATTAAATGCAGTGTATGTACCAGTTGTTGCCGATTTCTGAGACCCCTCCACACGCATGACACCCTTCTGCTTTTTATCAAGAGTAACCCTCCGTACAACTGCACATTTTTATGTACGCACACATGCAATAATTAAGGCATTAAGAAAGTATATTATCTCCACTAATGAATCAAATAGGCTTTGTACCATTTGTTTGTGTGTTGGTGATGTTGCTAAATGGGGTATGTAACGAATTTGTTACAGATGCCGGTGATCTATGAGAAGTGTCCACAAATTAACACCGATATGATTTGCAACCTTCTTTTCTTGGCGGGCTATGCGTTGCCTCTGTAAATAATCCGCCTTTTGTTGAGGTGTCAATCTAGCATAACCCTTGACCAGCAGGTTTTACGATACCCTGTGGAATCTGATTAGAAGCAGAGCCAGGGCGGTTCTCCATGTTGGATATCCCTGGAGGAGTACATGAGAAATATTAGAAGACTCCCTCGGGAAAACATTATCAGACTCCATTATTAGGAAATTGATCTGAATAAGGAGTATTTGTACCACTAAATTGTGAGATGTTTACCATTTGTTTGTGTGTTGGTGATGTTGCTAAATGGGGTATGTAACGAATTTGTTACAGATGCCGGTGATCTATGAGAAGTGTCCACAGAATTAACACCGATATGATTTGCAACCTTCTTTTCTTGACGGGCTATGCGTTGCCTCTGTAAATAATCCGCCTTTTGTTGAGGTGTCAATCTAGCATACCACCCTTGACCAGCAGGTTTTACGATACCCTGTGGAATCTGATTAGAAGCAGAGCCAAGGCGGTTCTCCATGTTGGATATCCCTGGAGGAGTACATGAGAAATATTAGAAGACTCCCTCGGGAAAACATTATCAGACTCCATTATTACGAAATTGATCTAAATAAGGAGTATTTCTACCACTAAGTTGTGAGATGTTTTCTTTGTTTAGTAGGGTATCTTCTGAAATCTGTAGCGAAGTTTGGGATGATTGAGACACGTCAACAATCCGAAGGCCACCCCGGTTTGCATCCTTCTTCTGCTGTCGGGCGATGCGTAGCCTCTGAGATATTCGTTTTTGTTCAGGCGTCAATCGAGCATACCACCCTTTTCCAGTCTTTTGTTTTTGACCTTTAGGACTCTGAATATTACAATTGTTTGTTAGGTCCGTAAATGGGCACGCCCAGCAGATCGTGAAGAAGATTCGCCCGGTTGATGCTCCATATGCGATTGACTGTTTCTGAACAAAATAGAGAAACTTAGAATACGTTGAAACAACAACTTAAGAAATATGCCATCCTTTTTACATTTAAAGATAATTATACTATAACATGCTCTCCTGAAACTTCGAAAATAATGTAAGCCTTCCATATACAATGTCTTAAGTGGAATGTATATTACATTTTAAGATTTAAGGTGTAATACAGATTTAAATTACCTTCAATATCTAATTTTGGTATGGCTCTGCAATGACCAATGACATGTGACACTGAGAAGGACTGAATGTGGTACTATTTTGTATACCCAGTCGCCCTCATAGCAACACAAGCTGCACGAAGTGGTAGTTCAGTGCAGGCCGGCCTATGCACCGCTTTTGCTGGTACTCTGCTTCAAAAATGAAGGTGGCAAATAGGTCAAATGCCTAATACTTATGAAGATAGAAATCAGGAAAATATAATCCAAGTAGATGACCAAGCCACAGCAATGTCACGTTTCTCTTGAGGCCTCACATCCATGGCACAGTAGACATGAGTGAAATGGACAGCCATCAATGTTGTATGTAGCTATTTCCCGTAAAACAAACTTGCATGTTGATTATAGATGAGATAAAGCCGTACACAGATTATAGTAACACAAAAAATTTAGACTTCTCTGCCCTAAAAAACAAGTAGATGAACGCGCAGTAGAATCTTCATAACAATCCAACATTCTATGGAGGTTTTTGAACTAAAGATTGTCTGAAAAGTGGTCTTATCAAAGGCCGGTATATTATATCAGCGAAGTCTTCTCCGAATCCAAACAACGATACCCGCACTATCAGAAGCTGGCTTATGGAGTTTTCTTCGCAGCCAGAAAATTACGCCATTATTTCCAAGAGCACCCAATCACGGTAGTCAGTAAGGCGCCATTGGGTGACATTATAAAACAACATGATGCCACCGGACGTGTGGCTAAGTGGGGAATTGAATTGGCAGCCTTCGATATCCAGTACAAGCCGCACAGCCATTAAATCCCAGTCTTTAGCCATTTTATCGCAGACTGGACGGAGGCAATGGATGAACTTCCCCTCCCTGACGAAGAATACTGGATTATGCACTTTGACGGCTCCAAAATGTTGCAGGGATCGGGAGCTGGCGTGGTACTGAAGAACCCTAAAGGAGACAAGATGTGCTATGTCTTGCAGATACACTTTAATGCCACTAATAACGTTGCAGAATACGAGGCTCTGTTGCATGGATTGCACGTCGCAAAATTTAGGCATTAGCCGTCTTTTGTGTTATGGCGATTCAGACCTCGTTGTTCAACAATTAGAAGGGGCATGGGACGCGAAAAGCCCTACAATGGCTGAATACCGACGCACGGTAGACGAGTTTGGTCGGTGTTTTATCGGCTTAGAAGTCAAGCATATCAAAAGGGAGGAAAATGAAGCAGCGATGCCTTAGCCAGAATGGGCTCGAAAAGATCGAAGGTGCCCTCCGATATATTTTTGGAGCACCTATACGTGCCGTCTATTAAAGGCGGAGATGAGGATGACCCCATGGCTTCGCAGTCTGTTTCCGTCATGCTGGTCAGACCAGATTGGACACAGCCCTACATAAATTTCCTCCTTAACAAGGAAGAGCCAGAGGATGAAGTCTTAAGGCGGCAAGTTGTGCGCAGAGCTAAGGCATACACAATAATAAATGGAGAGCTATACAAGCGGAGTACCACAGGTGTATATCAACGATGTGTTTCGCCGGAAGAAGGACAGAGATACTAGAAGAGATCCATGGTGGATGTTGTCATCATGCCTCTGCCCGAGCAATTGTCGCCAAAGCGTTTAGACATGGATTCTACTGGCTCACAGCAAAGCAAGACGCAGAAGAACTCGTCAAGAAATGCGTTGGATGCCAAAAGTATGCAAGACAGCCAAAGATGCCAGCCCAGGAGTTGCGCACCATTCCAATCACGTGGCCATTTGCGGTCTGGGGACTGGACATGGTAGGTCCATTCAGGACTGCGCGAGGCGGCGTCAAACATCTCTTAGTTGCGGTGGATAAATACACCAAGTGGGTTGAAGCTAAGCCCATAAAAAAGCTTGATGGGGCAACAGCCAAGAAGTTCGTCATTGAGGTTATAACGAGATTTGGCGTCCCTCACAGTATCATTACGGACAATGGGACAAACTTCGCCGTAGGAGAATTGGCAAAGTACTGTGGTGAAGTTGGTATTCGTTGGACTTAGCATCTGTGGCTCATCCACAATCGAATGGCCAAGTTGAGCGAACCAACAGCATAATTCTACAGGGAATAAAGCCAAGATTAGAGGTGCCTTTGCATAGAGCAGCTGGAGCATGGGTAGAAGAATTACCTGCTGTTTATGGAGCATACGCACAACTCCAAGCAGCGCAACAGGCTATACCCCTTCTTTCTCATATATGGCGCTGAAGCGGTACTCCCAACAGATGTCCTGCACGACACACCTCGTGTAACAGCCTACGTCGAAGCAGACGCAGAAGAAGCCCGACAGGACGGCTTAGACCTTCTCGAAGAAGAGCGTGATATAGCGCTTCAGCGCTCCGCCATTTATCAGCAGAACATGCGGCGTTATCACAGTCGTAAGGTAAGACGGAGATCGTTTCGGGAAGGCGATTTGGTGCTTCGCCTTGTTCAGCAAAAAGAGCACAAACTATCTCCCATATGGGAAGGACCCTTCGTTATCAGCAAAGCGCTTAAGAACGGGGCATATTATCTTGTGGACCTCCGTGATATCAAGAAAGAAGAAAAGAGGCCGCAAAAGGAAAAGGAACGAAGAAGCAGTGCTCAAAGAGACAAAACGTCCTTGGAACATTGAGCAGCTACGTCCTTTTTACACTTAGCAATTCTATTGTAATCACACCATATATGATTATGAAATAAAAGTCTTTGGTTCCCTCAATTATTTTTATGCATGAGTTCTCGCCGTCTTTTATTTCCATTTGATCATATATTTCGATAAAAATATCAATGTTAACCCGAATTAGCTCCGTGCTTGTGGTTACTCACATGATGCTTTTGCCTTAAGGCCTTACAAAAATTAAAATTGCATCCGTCTAAGAGTATTTATCTGATCGCGTATATGCTGGCTTGTCTTAGTAGATGCTTTACGCACCAAAAGCCGGCGCCGTTTCTGTGTTTAAACAGATTGGTTACTAACCCTGTTGCCAGCGAAGTGTTCCGTGCCTTAGGTTCTGCCAGCATACGAAAAGGCTAAAGCATATAAGCCAGACAACTTAAAGACGGATAAGGAGCATAGTTTGCAAGCCTTTCAAAATAAGTGCATGCGTCGCAAAACAAACATGTTCAACAGATAAAAGGCTTCTGCCATTACAAACCATAAATTAGCAAGTCTTTTGTGCCATTTTCCATGACACGCTTAATACAAAGTTTTTCCTGCATCTTATGCAGGGGACTGAGAGGCGAAGCGCAGGGGACTTGGATGTATCCAGCGCAGCTTCAGACTCGCCTTCTTCTTCTTCTTCATTTTCGTCTTCTGACTCGTCGCCATTACCAGTTGTGGATGGCTCGGCTTCGTCATCAGACACGTTGTCAGGACGGGGAGGCACAGGCCTCTTGGAGAAGAAGATAGACAAGTCTACCATTTCAGCAACGGCTGAGGCAAAGCCAGAGACAGAGGCATAGACCTTTTCTTTGACGAGCTTGTTGCCGTCCCTGTCCTTGGCTGGGAAACACTTGATAACGCGCCACATGTTGACCTCGGGGTAGTGGCCGCGAACAAGTCCTAGAGCAAGTTTTGCTCCGCCTCTAGCTGCTGAGCGAAGACGCTGCATCACCTCTGGGACGCAGTTCTGAAGATGGCAGCAGGTTGCTGGTGTTTGTCACTTGGGGCAGTTGTTTTGGGAAGATGTTGGCGACAACGTCTCTTCCCGCAGTGTACAGCCCTGACACAATTTCGCCGCACTCCAAGATAGCTCCAGACGCGTCTCAGAGGTAAGCCTTTCCCCAAACCCAGCTGGAACTGTGGAGAGGGAACGGAATAAGTATAAGGCGTAATGAACTGTTGAAATAAAGGCGAGAAGTGAAAGAAAGGAGAGAAGCTTACTTAGCAGTTTCTCGTCAATGGCGGTGCTCTCGTCAGCTCGGCGTTCAAGTCGACCTTGTAAGCTCTGGATTAAGAGCCCATCCTTTTCAGCCTGTCGCTGCAGTCAGAAGTCTTCTTCAGTTTGTCTTGCTCTGCAGTGGCGCTGTCTTGGATGGCTTTAAGATTGGCCTCGGCCGTCTTTCGGTTCTCCTCCAGCTGCTTAAACAAGGCGGCATTTTCCCGCCTCACAACTTCTATATCGCCAGTCTCGCTGACGATCTTTTCGCTTTCGCCACAACAGCTGTGCAAACGCACATTGCATGTGTTGAGCATGTTATGCCTTCAAGAATTAAACTCACAACGCATGTGAAAGAAAACTTTACCTTCGTTCGCCTTATTTTCGGCGACGGCTTGCTTGAGCACTGCCTTTGGTTGCTCAGTGAGTACCATAGATCGCATGTAAGCTGCTCGCTGCTCTGCTAGGCAAGGGCAGTAGTCAGTAACAAAGGTAAAGATAATAAGATATAGCTACAAGGTGCTTGGGGACTGAGTCTTTATCCACATGAAAGAAAGGCCATTACGTCGGCTTAGTCAAAGCTCAACGTAATGCCCGGGGACTAGGATGTACATAAAGACGGAATATTTACCTGCATCATGGCCTTCAAGGCTTTGTAGCTCTTCTTCATTGTGACGTACAGCTCGTCACAATTGTCTTCCAGATTCAAGATGGTCAATGTCTGACCAACTGGCCTTAGCTTCGGAGGCGGCTCGTTGCGCTCCTTCTCATCGGCAAGCATGGCGGCGATGTTGGGTAAGATATACCCCTCGTCGTCAAAGAGCTCTTGCTTCACCATGTTGCGGATAGCCTCCCGAGTAATGGGCTCGTTTGGCTCTTCTGACTGAATTACTGCCGCCTTCCCAGCAGCAGCCCTGGCCAACTTTTCAGTTTCCGTCTTCAGGTAAGACGGGCGGGTCTAGATCCGTATGTTGATCTTCAGATGGGCCTGGGCTGTCTCTTGCTGAATGGAGGGGGTGGGGGGAGCGACAGCCGGAGAAGGGTCAGCTTTCTTTTGCTTGGAAGAATATACTTTCTTCTTGAGAGGCGCAGTTGGCTTGATCCTGCGAATCATATACAAAATAAGAGAACATTTATGGACACTGTTCGCCTTACTACAGAAATTGAGATTCGGCTTACTTCTGCACTGGAGCGTTGAAGGCGCATCTCATCGTCTTCAATGTCGAGCACTTCGGCATTAACAGGAATGGCTTTCTCACGCTTCCGCCTTTCTGCTGCTGAAGTTGCTGCAGAAGCCCTGAAGCCTTTCGTTTCCGAGTCTTTGGGGGCTCGGGTGCCGCTTCAGGCACGTAAAACAAAGGAGCCAGCAGATTATCTGGCAAAAGGGCGAGCTGAAATCAAAAGTGGTGTTAGTAAGGCAAACATCATGGAAGTATAGTAACACAAAGAGTGACGGTAAATGCCTTACCGTGGGAGCCGGGTTGCGGCTGTGTACATAGGACGCTGCTCTGCGAGCTGGATCCTTTCCTTGGCAATCCTCTTGAAGCGATACATAAGGGCATCGTGCGTGAGGTCGCTCTCACTAACACGGAGAGGATCCTCTTCTGGTCCGTGTAGTGGCATAAGAGGCCCTTGCGATCCTTCAAAGGCTGGATTCGCCTTGACAACCAACATAAGATGGTGTCTGTGCCCGTGAGTTTGGGCACAGCAGTCTTTGTCAAGTATTCAATCCGCCTTTGCATGCGACGGAGGTTGTCAGGAGGACCTTCAGTGGTTTCTCGCCCCAAGAAAGGCGGGGCCGCAGGCAAAGGAGAAAAGCGAGGAAGTCCTATGTCTTTGCCGCGGGCGCCATGTCTTTGCAGTAGAAAAAGGAGCTGTTCCAGCCTTTAATAGAGTCTATTTTTGGCGCCTTAGGATACCAGTCTCTACCTCTACGAAGGTTGATGCTAACTGTTCCTAAGGAAAGCAATTCTTCCTTCTCTGTTTGGCGTTTGCAAGTAAAGCAGTACTTGAAGAATTCTAAGCTGGGTTCTATGCCTAAATATCCTTCGAATAAGGCCATAAAGCCAGCTATGTACAAGATGCTATTGGGGCCTACGCTATGAGGCTGAAGGCCATAGTAATCTAAGACAGATTGGAAGAAAGGATGCGGTGGTAGAGACAAACCGCGGAGGAGATGTGAGACGAGGAGCACTCGTTCATCGCCGGCGGGATCTGGAGTGGGTGGCCGTACGCCGACCGCCAGTGGCAGTTCTCCTTTGATGGGAGAATGCCCTCCTTTTGCAGCTGCATGAGGTCTGCTTCGGTGATGGTGGAGGCAGCCCAGTTGCGGGATGATGCCTCCTCTCCCTCCTCCTCTGCCTCCGCCGCGTCGCCCTCGTCGGAGGGCTGGGCGTTTTTCTCCGCTTCGGTGGAGATGATCGCGGAGCTTGTTGCCGCGTGAGAAGTGGATGCATCACGCGCCCGAGCCCCTCGCGGCCAAATCTTGTCCCGCCGTCGCCGACGACGCCGCCGCCGCTGCCGCTTCCGCGGTCGCATCGGAGCTTTCCATGGATGGGTGCGCAAGTGGTGGTGGTGGAGCTCGCCGGAGTTTGGATGGGGACGGGCGCGAGGAGGAAGATGAACAGGGAAATGGATCGGATGGAGTAATGGAGAAAATGTGTTCCCTTATATGGGGGGGGCGCCGCGATTAGTGCGGTGGACAACGCCCGCGCGATTTTCGCCACGCGTCCCGCAACGGTCAGATAGTGGGTATCTTCTCCCTGACGCCTCGGAGATCGTGTGCGGAAAAATAGCAGTGATGGCGTCACAACGTCTCTTTGCTTGTCCAAACTGTCGTGGACTGGCTTTGACTACGATGACGTCATGACAAGACTCGACGCTGACAGAATCTTTCTGCCAGATTGTTCAAAGTACAGGAGAGTTCGGCTTAATCCTTAAGGCAGACTGAACGTCTCATTTTGGAATGCTCCAAGCTCTTCTGTCCGCCTTTCGAAAGGCGAAAGCCCGTGTCTTCCAAAGACGGAAAACGAAGAACTTAAACCTTTCCGGGGACTACTGTGGAGGTTATGCCGAACGGGTATACCTGCCACGGTGGATAAAACCTGGCCCACCAAGGAGGCCCATCAGATAAAGCCGGAGGGCTTAATGGAGAAGGCCTCATGGGCTTGGCGCAAGAATAAGCCCTGGGCTGGCTTAGTGAAGTCCAAGACGAAGGCCAGACTACGTTCGCCTTAGGGAGCAAGTTAGGGTTTGTTGCCGTGTTAGTCTAGGACTCATGATCTACGTCGGTTAAGGCTTTCCTTGCAGGGGAAGGCTTGGCGCCTTTATAAGCCAGCCTTCCAGCAGCCTTAGAGGCACGCATACAACCTCATTGTAACTGTACACATATTCTCCTTGAGTGAATTATAGCAGCACGTAGGATCTCGCCACCGTCGTGAGATCTGAAGCTGGGTAAGATCGTGTGTGCAATCCCGTCACTGGAACCCTCTACGTTCTTCCCCACCTCCTCTACGGTACGTATGAATCCATATAGTAGTTCCGCGTTACCAAAACATCGACAATACTCAATGAAGCTTTCCTACTCCACTCTTGCTTAGCTACTTGATTATGTCTCATTGTCTCAAGGCTTTAACTGAAGAGGGGATGATCACAAAGGAATGGATATACACTCTCTCTTCTTGTCCTCTAGATAACTAGATTTGAATACAGAAGAATGGATTAGGTTAAGATTTGAGGACAAGACTTGGATTAGCTCCTTTGTACTAGATATGGGTTTAATAGTTAGGGTTTAAATGATACCATGATGATCATGGTGAAAATAGGTATTGGATCCTGAAATGGTGTGTTAGCATTTTAGTTCTTCCTCACTTTACTCTCTTTAACTATTGTGATTATCTCTACCCAAACAAGGGTTTTAACAAAGGTCATATTGAAGTTTATCGCGCTTCAGTTGATGAGCTACTTCAATTCAATCAACTCAAGAGAAACTTCAATCACTTTGACAAGTTTGATTTCAAAACGTGATTTTTTTTCAGATTTTCTATGCATGAATGCAATGCACACATCGGTTTCCTCTCTATTTCTTGTCTCTAAATCCTGGGATGTTACACGTCGCCTGTGAGTACGCCGCTGCTATCAGCGGCAGAGCCGACGGAAACCTTGCCTGTCGGCGGCGGGGTTGCGCCGGCGGCCTACAGAGCAATTTTTTTGGCCGGTGGAGCAGGAGAGGAGCTAGGGAGGGGCGCCTCGTTGGCGGCGGCTGTCGCTCCGGAGGGTGGGCGGCGGGCGAGGATAGGATTTGGGGGAGAATTTTGTCTGCCAAGCGGGGCCGGGGGCGTTTTTCCAACGTGGCGCGGGGTGCCGGTGCTCCCGATAGGCTCCTGCCGTGCAGCGACCGGCGCGGGAGGGCCGGCTAATTATTTGGGATCCAACCCGCGCCGGCACGAAATTAGGCTCGCCGGTGGTGCACCAATTTTGAACCCCGGGCCCAAAAACAGCGCCGGCCCGCGGTTGTGAGGCATTTTGGGAGCGCTGGTGGAGATGCTCTTATTGTCGTAAACGGGTGGGCGAATTTTGGGCGCAGAAAAGTTTTCCCCTGTAAATCGCGTATAGCACTTTTAGCACAGCCTGAAAAACCAGCTAGCAAATGATACGTGTTGAACTTCCAACTGGGCTACTCCTCTTTCCATTAAGAACTGGAATACAAGATTAATTCAGAGGTTCAGCAACCAAACATAGAAAATGGAAAGAAGGGAGAGCAGAAGGTACACAAGTTTAGGTAGGAAAACCCGTTGCACGCCCTCGGCATCAAGGATCATGCTACGTGTTTGAACTTGTGTGCCCTCAATCAACTACTAGCAAGTATTGTCGGACCGTAATAATAGCTAAACATGCTCGATCTGCTAAACAAGGACTGCTAATCAGACATGCAGGTCGAATGCATCGACCGGATATGACATATGCAGCATCACTCCGCAGACGCCGCCATTCGCCTCGTCGCCGCGCAGGAGCCTCATGTAACCCGCTTCCCCCAGGAGTTCCCCAGGAGTTCTTGAGTATCCAAAAGTCTACGCCGTCATCAGTGGTGTTGTAGCCCACCACAAGCATCGCGTGAGTGAGGGTCGGGCAGCTGCATGGCCCCTTGAAGATGCCGCCCCTGTAGCCTTTAAACGCGGTAGTGTTGGCGGCAAATCCCACAGTGACAGGCTGCTGGGACACTGCCATCTTCAGTGCCATTTCGTTGCGCGGCTCCACGGTCTCCCAGCCGCGGATGCCCATGGTCTTCCGAGCAGGGTAGCACCAGCTCTTGTTGCCGACGTAGGGGTACTCCTTCCAGGAAGATATCCCGAGGCGAAGCTTCACGTTCTGAAATGCGTTAGCCGGGTCCCCACCTCGGCAGCCTCCGTCGTAGCCGTCGCAGTCCACCAGCTGCTGCGGGGACAGGTTCACGATAGGGCGTCCTGTCTTGATCACGTAGAGGGTCTCGAGGGCTGCTGTGGCGGCGAATGCCCAGCAGCTCCCGCACTGCCCTTGGTCCTTCACCACCGTCATGTACATGCCCCCCTGGCTGGTGCGCCAGTCAACGGACGGCAACATGTACTGTGGGATGTTGGAGCTGGTGTTCATCTGCCTCTTGTTGTACAGCTTGCTCTTCATCATATCTGACGGGATGAAGCAGCTCCCCATGTCGACGTCGGAATTGGAGTTGCACCCTCGGGCAGGGAGGGCGGGTTGCGGCGGTCCATCAGACTCACCGCTGCCAGCTCCTTGGAATTCCTCTCCGCCTCCTGCATATTATACACATGATTAATTGTATACGTGCTTGCCAGGTAGTAGCTGTTTATATGTATGTATGTACTATTTGATCATAAGTAAAGGTAAAAATGCTAACTTTTTTTCTTTATGGGAAACAAACCAACCTAATTATGCTAACACTGTACATACTTCGTAAATCCTAGTACTATGCTAGTAAAAGATATTAGTAACATTTATCTTTGATGGGGGTCTAATTTACATATGTAACCGTTAATCCAATTGTATTTAATTACGTGTTAATTTAAATGTAATTTACATATGTATCCACTTGTATTTCCATACCTATGGATGTTGTAATTAATTCGTATATTGAAAAAGCATTTCACACCCTAGTAATTAATTCATATATATATATCTAAAACTGAATAAACATGTTTCAAATTTTATGTATGTACAATACACCGAATTGTAAATATACATGCTTGTCAGATAGTAGTTGTTTAGATGTATGTACTGTTACTATGCTAAAGTGTAATTATACTAGTACTAAGCTACAGCAGATTATGCTAGCTACTCAGCACCAAAATAATTACTAGATGCCTTTTTATAGATTAATTAACAGATCATTGGAGAGAGCAAGATAAAAAAACAGCAAACCTGAAGCTGAAGCTGCTTGTCTTCGTTGTACAAGTGCCTGGGGGACCCGGCCGTCATCATTGGCAGCGGCTTGTTGGCGCCGGCAGGCCCTGGCGCCAAGGAGGAGGAAGTTTGTTGGGGCTGCTGCATGGTCTTGAGCGCGTCGAGGGTCTCGTGGTAGGCGCCCCCTTGGTTGGAGTCGCCCCCGTCGGGCAGGGAGGGCGGGATGCGGCGGTTCATCAGCCTCACCGCTGCGAGCTCCTTGGAATTCATCTCCTCCTCCTGCAATAACACATGATTAATCATAGTTGGTTCAGTGCTTTCAATCGAGCACGAGAGCATTGTAATGTCTACAACCTCAAAGGAATACGCTAGTCAGCAAGATTACCTGAAGCTGGACAGGGTTCGTAGGCGACGCCACCGGCCCTGGGCCACGCGACAAGGAGGAGGAAGCAGCATGGCGCCGCTGCTGCATGTGGCCGAGGAGGAGTGGCGCCGGCTGCACCTGGGGCGCCACCGCACTCACGGCCAGAAGCGCGAGGACGGAGAGGATGGTGACTTGCGAAGCGGCCATTGCGCAAACCTTTCCTTGCGCAGTGGCAGTGAGCTGGGATGTGTGCGGGTGGTACGAGCGACGGAGCGGCGCGCTCGTGCTTATAAAGGCCTGGAGAGGGTCCCTAAAAATCTGGTTCTTGGCAAATACCACACTAAGTGAGTCGGTAAGCAAATCTTTGGCGTGCGGGCAAGCTCTTGTCAGCGTGATAAAAATTAGGGCGGGACTGCAGCTCAAAAAGCATAGGCCCGGAATGCAATCTGTAAAACGTTCACATGCTACAGAAGCTACTTATGACAAAGAATTAACACTCCAAAGCAGATAAAAAACACATAGGAATTCGTGCCTTGCGAAAAGGTCGACCATCCAAGGCAACGCCTCAAAGGAGGAAGCGGCGAAAACACCGTCCCTGCCCCGGTGGAACCGGAGCTTGCATTTTCACCCGGAGCGTCCACGGTAGCGCTTCCTACTCCAAGATGGTACAACAACATGTGTGGGTGCTGCCACACCGCTGTTGGAGCAAAGTTTTATCTTGAAGCTCCCTGCATAGGCGGACCAGCGTCCGCCAACCTCCGCCCCCCCCCCCCCCCCCCCCCCTTACGATGAGGCACCGAACACCAAGCCGCAATGTCACGAACCACCACCACTTGCAGCCTCTGCATCACACCTCACGCCGTGCCGGAAGCCACCAACACCAGATTGGCGCATGAGGGCGCCATATCCGTGCCAAGACTCCACCGCCGTCACGCCATCTTAGATTACCGCTAACCGCCCCGCACCTGACCTACGCCTCACCCCGTGCCACCGTCAGGCAGTTCCCACTAGCGCATGGAGCACGACAACCACACCGCACATGCGGCCATAGTTGCCACCCACACCATCAACCTGGGGCAGCCGCCCTGGACTCCTGTTTCTGTCTCGCGCGAATCATGGCCATAGGCGCCCTACCCATTTTTGCGGAAAAGGCCCATCGTCACCACGGCGAAGGCCGGTGGCAGCGGTGGCGAGGAGTAAAGTTGGCCCAACGACGCTCTTGATCGCCCCTTCCAGTCGCATGGTCGATTGTCCACCACGACATGCTAGGACATATACTTTGTGTGACGTGTGTGTAGCCGGATTGCCAACATTTGCAAGATGGTTAGATAAAGATCATGCTTTGTTATAAATCGGTTGTCCTCGGTTGTGTGACGGGGTTAGGTTTCTCGAAACATTGCTCTCCATAAATTTCCTCCAATATTTATGTGTGATCAGTAAGTAAGATGGTTGGGTGTGGAAGAAGTCTGACAAGAATCTGAACAAATACAACTCACTGATTGTTTCCTATGTTATTCGACTGAAGCTGGTAGGATTACTTAAATGCCGCAACGCATCTTCAAAATTATGTAAACAACACAAAGTATCCTATTTGACTGAAAACACAATGCATTATCAAATTTGACAACGAATTCATCATCAAAATTTCCTAAACATTGGTAAAATCATCTAAAAATCAGAAAGCGTCATCAAAATTACATGTATAACATAAGGTATCAACTAAATTACAAAAACGCACAATGCATCATCATGTTAGATTTGGTTTCCACCAAATATGACATCTTTACACTTGGGGGAGGCAGAACTTAGGGGTAGATGACGCATTCCTAGCAGACGCTAACGTTTGCGAATTAGTCGCCCACGCAGAAGACTCTTTGACATGAACTTTCAACCATGCAGCCGACGCTTTCAAAGAACTCTATCACAGAACGAATGATGTCACATCAGCCGCCTACGAGGATCTTGGCTCTGTCACCAACGCAATACAAGCATCCGTCTACACTTCCCGAAGATCTACCAACGTAGTTCAAGCATTTGCCTCCTCTTTACATGTATCCGCCGATGCAGCAAAAGCATCCGCCGCTGATACAGTCCAAGCATCCACGAACGAAGTTTCCATTTCCTATAAATACCAGAGAGTTATTAACATTGCAATCCCCAACATAAAGGTATTATGTTGATCATAATTCCTAGTGAACCACTAATCGCAGGAGGTTAAGGACATATATACAAGCGAAGTGCGGTGCTAGGGTTATCGATGGTGGTGCGGGGACTGGGCAGCGCTGACGTGGCAGAGAGGGGGAAGGGCATTCGAGAAAGATGGTTGGGTGTGGTGGTCCGATGGCGGCGCGACATAGAAACGGACAGTCCAATCGAGGGAGGGCGGCACAACGGAGAAGAGGACGGTGTGGTCGAGGGGTACACGGTTGAGCTTGCCGCGTTGCTTTGCTCGATTTCTGCCTGCACACATTTCCCAACAATGATCGTATACAGTATCATCCAAGAGATGGGTGACCCCTAAAAGGATCTGCCTGCACGGCATGCTTTCCGTGCGCGTGCAAGCTAAATCTATATCCAGCTAGACAGCTAGCGTGCGTGGATATACAGCAGCAGTAGTAGTAGTACTATATCTACCCAGGCACGTACGCACTTGTACGTTTCAACCGGCCGAATGCCGTTGATCGGGACCGGGCGATGTGCCGTGCTCGCTGCGTCTCCCGGGAAAGAAAGCAAGTCGGTGAGATTCCTCTCCCCCATTTGGACTTTGGGTTTGGTATACGCGCGCGCGGTTCGGGGATAGTCGATCGGAGGCAATTGGTGGCCTGCCCTGTTCCGTTCGATCGGGAATGCACGCGAAAATACAACTGGGGCTTGCGTACACCACATGTCCATATCCACATGCAGTTTTCGCTAGCGACTGCCTACTCAGCACTGTTTCTCTCTCCTGCTATAGTAGTATACATCCATCGGCTAGAAACATGTTTGCTTCGCCTCCTCGTGTAAGCCACGTTTTTATTAGCCTAAAACCACAACTTTTGATTCAATTTACCAAATGTTACCATTTTTCGTTATGGAAACAAATATCCACCATAATGCTACTAGCTAGAGTATTTTCAGTGTTTGTAGGATTATCCACATGAAATCTCAATATCCCCTAAAAGTATGTTTTGTTCTAGCTAGTGTATTAAGTTAGTTTAACCTCACTTTCCCTTAGCTTCCGTTCCTCTCGTCGGACGGGGTGCTCCACCGCACGAGCTCCCGCCGTCGCGGGAGGATGAGCCTCTGCTCCGGCCACAGCCCACACCGCCGTAGCCACACGTCGACCACATCGGAGCACGGATTCTCGAGCCGATCTGCGAAATTTCTTGCCAGAGTTTCCTAGATGTGCGGCAACGGAGCGGCAGAGGAGTGCGCGCGGTAGGGGGAATAAGGTTCCAGCAGGGTTTCAACCCAAAACCGCCCCACCGGGTCGCGCCTTTGCAGGCCCCTGTAAAATGTTTACGGGTTGGGCCAAAAGTAAGGGCTCTGACCAGCGCTAGAAACTGCAAGGAAATCGTGAACACGCTGAAATTTTAAGGTTCCGGCATGTTTACGTTCACTGCTAAGGTTCTCCAAGTCACATGATTAGTGACGTGATCTGAAGAAGCAGCGTTGTACCTACATGCCGTCGGGCTTTACAGCTGGTTACACTCTTCACACTGCATGCATGGATAATGTGGATCGACATGGTTAGCAGTAAGTGCAAAATAGCTTTGACAGTAAACAAAACACTAACTTTTCTAGATAATTAGATGCATTAATAAAAACAAAACAAGGCCATTTGATTCATTTCTTATAATCACGAACACCAACAGGGGCAGCAAGAGTACATACACATGCAACTTGGAGAGATTCAGTTCCCAATTTCATCTCATCCGAGAACAAAAGGGTAATATATAGCGCTCTTCATTTGAGGTTGATATGAATTTAAGACTGCAGTAAAACAACAACATCAATTAGTCAGATGACCTACTGTATTCGTTCTGAACATTTAATTGCACGGGACAACAATCCAGTATTGACAAAAATAACACCTTACCTTTGATTCATTTCTTATAATCACGAACACCAACAGGGGCAGCAAGAGTACATACACATGCAACTTGGAGAGATTCAGTTCCCAATTTCATCTCATCCGAGAACAAAAGGGTAATATATAGCGCTCTTCATTTGAGGTTGATATGAATTTAAGACTGCAGTAAAACAACAACATCAATTAGTCAGATGACCTACTGTATTCGTTCTGAACATTTAATTGCACGGGACAACAATCCAGTATTGACAAAAATAACACACCTATCAAAAAAATAGGGGCATCAACCCCTACCAATAGTGGTGGCAGTAAGATGAAACAGTGAAAAGAATTCAAATAGACAACAAACCTTTTCAATCGAACTTGGTGGGCACTAGTATATGACAGCAGCTTGAGTACTCAATACACATGGCTGCTCCTAAACCATCATGTCATCCTTTAATCAATCCACTGTTTGAGAAAATACTGGACAGGTTATAATCAATAAGCGTAGAAGTGCTGATCAAATTTTGCACTAGCGCACCTCACAAAAATATTACCACACGTCTAATAAGGCCAAAACGCAATGCGTGCTTACAGGAAAATTTGCACTGCCACATTACTACTCCATGTCCATAATCACCCAAGAAAAATCACAGAAATAACATCAAAGGCCAGAATTTTGCTTCAACCAAAAGAGTCGACCTAACTCTCGCCTCTCGCACTCATCTCTATCCCTGTCCTCTCTTCCTGTAGGCCTGCTACAGTGCTACGAGTTACAGATGCAGTACATCACGCCCAAGAGAAAAAGCCCAAACAGAATTCACTAAACAAGGTCGAACAAGTATCTAAAAAGGGAAACATGCTGATAGTACTTTGCCTTCTCGTCTTGGCATGAGCAAATGTGCAATTTATAATTGAAGCCTGTGAAAAAATCAGTCGTATCCACCATAACCAGGGACAACACGAAAGAGTTACAACGTTATTTTTTTCAAGCTGCAGAGAAAGAAAAGCGCAACAGCATCAGCAGGAGAGGAACGGAGAAACTGCAAAAAGTCATTTTCCATCATAGACAAAATATATGTATCGTGACATGTGCAAAAGAAACAACACGTTACTATACTTTCATGACATGGTCACCCCACAGAAATTGTTCAGTATCCTCTAAGTCATTGGCATATGCAATCTACAGGAATGGCATAACATGACTGAGAGATAACTAAAACAATAATAACAGCTATACGATGATCTAAATTCCCCAAGAATCCACTGCACAGTCCATCCAATGGAAGTTTAAGCTAAGGAAAAAACCAAACACGAATTAAGCTAGATATGAGCCACACCACACAAAGGCGGAGCTCAAAATCACCACAGCTACCACAAAGCATGCAGAAAAGAGGGGAACCCGAGGAGCTCACCGGAGGTGGGTGTAGCAGAGGCCGAACACAACTACTACCGTGGTTGCAGCACGGTGAATTCGCCACCGTCGCAAGAAGGAGCTAGGGAGGTAGTCAGAGATGGGGGCCAGCAAAGACTACCCCCACAAGCAAGGCGTGGAAGGCCACAGCCAGCCAAGCAGCAGTAGCCCCACTGGAGCCCTTGCCGGCAGCAGCAGGTTGGATTGGTGGACGTGCATTATTGCTGAGTTTGGATTCAGGAGTGAAGGACTGCCTAACAACTTCTTCCATGTCAGTTTCCCTGACAAGTAAAACAAAAAATATGTGCGGATTAGAAAATGAAACACAATTTGATCTAAAGGGTATGTTACAGAGCATCATGCTTACAAGTTAGAATTAATGCAAGTATTACATTCCAATTCTACTTCTACATTCTTAACCATCCCTTGTCACATTCTAATTCTACCTCCACATTCTTAACCATCCCTTATACATTCCAATCCTACCTCTACACATTCACTTATCTACAGTGCATGAACTGAATCAAGAGAGAAAGGCAAGGGGATGGGAGTAGTTGGAAGAATTGGGATAGGGCAAGTAGTGCATTAGCAAAAACCTGAAAGGGAGAGATAAATAGACAATAAAAAGATGGGTTAGTTATAGGTCATTCAGCTAACAAGCTGGAATCAACATAACCCATCCTTTCTGTTTTCAATTCTGCAACTAAACTTAAAATAATGTATAGAGTATCCTGATTACAAGTTAAAATCAATGCAAGTACTGCATCCTTAAGCACCTATCTATACTCCGAAAATTCTTTATCTAGGCATTTTCATGTATATACAAAGTGCATGAAACTGATAAAAAAATAAACTTAGGGGATAAAAGGGCAACAATTTTGTCACCTATGGAGCACCATTGGCATCAGCAAGGATTTTGACAGCAGGATCTTCATTTTAATCAACACAAGATGCATAAAAACACAAGGATTTTGCTGACAACTCAGTTAGCTCCCGCTAGCCACATGAGCAGTAGTAAAGCAAACCACCCACGATCGCTTGGAGAGGATGATTTGCACCACCCGAGATTGAAGGGGTAAAACAGTAGCTCACCCGGGGGTTGTGCACAACCACATGCAAGAAGACATCCTGTAGGCTGTAGCCTCCCAACCTGCAGCACAACAGAAACAACCATTAGTACACTCGGACGAGGGCAGGAACTCCAGTAATCAGAATTTTTTAAAAATTATTTCATTATTGTAATGCCATGGGTAAAAAGGAAAAATGACAATTTGTTGCTTTTATATTCCAGAAAATCATGCCATACAGTCAGAAGGCTAAAACATCAACTTAGAGGACGTATGGTGACACGTTTATCTATAACACAATAATTATCCCCAAACAGAAAAGAGACAATGAGATAAAGGAGGGCAAGTATTGTTCTTAACCATCCTTTTTCTGATTCCGATATTACAACTAAACCTAATAGTGTATAGCTGCATAAAACTAGCAAGAAAGGAACATAGGTAATAAAAGGATACATAAATTACAAAGCACATTCCTTACATATAAGAATCGGTAAAAGTAGTGCACACTGCACTGTTAACCATCTACTTATACTCCTCGGTCACCTCAATCAGAGGATCTCCCATCTGCCAGCAACATACAAGGATGGATTAGTTACCGATCACCATGCTTACAAGTTAGGATCAATAAAGTACATCATTCTAAACCATCTATTTATACTCCGACAATTCTGCTTCTAAAACTTCATGCATGTGCAGTGCATGAAACTGAGCAAGAAAGATAAGCTGATTATTAACGTTCATTTCTGTTCTGCCACGAGACCTAATATTGCATTCGTGCAAGTCTCCTTCGTATCATACCTCCTGTAACATACATGGTTGCTGAGTTTCAGCAGGATTGCCTTGATCAGATGCTCTACAGCTTCCTCCAATTTCCCTACCAAGAAACACACGCAAATTAGAAAACAAAACGGAGCTGGTGCAAACTAGCTAGTGCAGAGGGGAAACAAGATTACATTGTGAGAGACGCGGCTTCCATGGCCGCGCGCTTTGCTTCCTGGGACGGTTTGCAGGTCTCCTCGGTCACCTCCTCGACCGAATGATCTCACATCCGCCAAAGGAAACAGCCCCATTTTTTTAGCAAGTTTCACTTCGATCTGAAGAACATATGGACTAGGTCAAAGAACAATTTCGCACTAGATAGAGGCGAGCTAAGCTAGACTAGAGCACAACAGAACAGGGGGAAATGCCATCTTGGAGTGATGGTTGGGAGCAGGTGAGGTACCTTGTGTGGGGTTTCGTCGTGATCGGGATCCACCGCTGGAGCAGGACCAGGTCACTCCTGCCATTGGTACCTCACCTGCTCCCAAGTATATCGTCACCATGGTCACCTACGGCCATCGATCTGCACCCAAAAAATGTAAGAAAGTGGCAGTGTAGCGTGTAAGAGACAATCTTACAACAAAGATAGATTACAAAAGCAAGAAGACAGGCTTCACTACAGCTTCTCCGTCAAATAAGAACATTTTAACACTATATATTTTCCGGATTAACGATATAGATTGGGACAAGAAGTCTTCTATAGAATAGTTCTTCTATAAAGTAAACTTCTACGGCATAGTAAACAATTCAGTACAGAATAAAAAATGAAATATGGTAAACAAGAAAAGCTTGGGTTTTTAACTCCCGCTGGCCTCAAGTTATCCAAAGTTTCATGACATATAGTCAACTTACATAGTTATACTACAGTAGATAGTTAAAAGCAAAACATATCTGGTTCTGAAGATGCTTAACAATTGAGGTTATCAAGTTTTCTTCATGTACAAACATAGCTGGTTCTGAAACATGGAAAACTTGCAAAAAAATTGACAATTGAGGTTCTCAAGATTTCAAATACAAGATTAATTGGCTCATTGCAATGACAACTAGATGAAAATAGTGCTCTGATTTTCATGATCAAACCATAAAGTGAACTTTTACAAGCATAATGTACTCAAATTGCAGAAGAATTCTCAACAAACGATTTTACAGTACTACTTCGTAGCTAGTATCCCTCCTGGACTAGACAAGAGATCAACTTCTTCTCACGGATTAAAAAAACCTAGAAACCTAGTAGTCATCATTCATCACCACAAACTAATATTCACTTTGCTTCAGGCCACCATAAGAATTAGCGTGGCATCTAAAGCATGCCACTCATCGCTACATCCTTAATCCACTGTGCAGCACTAATTCCAGAAAAAAGTTGTACATTCATAACTATCTACCTAGCAGTGTGCTTTTCTCTACTGCCAACACATTCAACAAGAAAAAAAGAAACAAATTTTCATGAGATATACATGAAGGGAGAGAAGAGAGACCTCACCGACAGCAGGTGCTCTTGACGTCGCCGGTAGGAGACACCGGCAGAAGCTCCGTCTGGACTGCCAGCAGCAGCAGCCATTTGTCCCACTCGCACAAGGTGAACCACGCACTGTCAATTACACACGATTAAACACATGAATACTTTCATTGTTTTAGGCTTGCACGATTCATTATCAAGATGTGGTGCACTATTCAATTCTTTATGTCTACATATGGAAATGATCCAATATCAAGATGTCAAGCATTTCCAATAGCAAGTATTCAAAGTATCATTATCACCTGCAAAAGTGCATCATTCGTCAAGCTTGCACATCGAGCCATCTTTCTGGCCATCACATCTTGTGCTGCCAGCTCTGCCGAGAAGTACCAGTCAACCAGTACGGTGGCCATGGCGCCCTCTTCGAGACTCTTGGCGAGCCCCCTCACCCTCACATTCTCCGGCACCGCCATTTAAGATGTCGAGTTCTCCCCTGCCACTTAAACTGAGACCAAATTAATTTGTTACGTCTAAGATAGTAACACATACGCACGCACATGCACACACAGACACACACTATGATAAAATGCATTTCACCGATCCAGGTCCAGATTCTTATATTACTGGATGCTAGACTATAATTTTAACATGTGAAACATATAACAGGGCACCCAGGTGGCGGCAACAGGACTACTCCAAGAAAATCTCTTACATTGTGCCAAAAAGAAAACTGCAGCAGAATTTATGAATGGTCTGAACAGGCATACAGATGAAGGATGAACCTCACTAGGAATGGCAGAACCAGCTCAATGAAGACATCATCAGCAGCAACAGCCTTGGGTCGTCTGTTGTTGGTCTGGGCGGTGGGGAAGCTTGAGCACAAGGGCTTCAGTGCGTGACACACTCGCCGGCAAGCTACGCCTCTCCTTCTGTTGTGGCTGCTGGATGGCCATATCAGATCACACCATGGAGCGCGACAGGGAGATTGATATCAGAGCTCACTAGCGGGTTATCTCAGCCGAGGCATCAACCGTCGCTTGCAATGCGACACCATCGCACAGGAATTAGTCCTGGTCTTCCACTCACGCACGGGGGCGCAACAGGACAACTGGCCTTTCTACACAAGCAGCTGCAGGACTCGTTGGACTAATGGTGCACGAAATCCTCACTTCCTGCTGGTTGTTCCAAATCAGCTACTTTGGGATGTCGCTTTGGTGGAAAATTGGGTACCAAGCAATTGATCCGAGTTATGTCCAGGTCTTCTTCCTCCTCGCCGCTGGAGACGACCGGGTCACTCCGGACCAAATCGCCAAAAGCCATGGGTCTGCACACAAAGCATATAAGAAACTGGAAATCAGCTTGTAAGAGACAATCTTACAACAAAGAAGATTACAAAAGGGAGAAGACAGGCTTCACTACAACTTGTATGTCAAATAAAAAAGAACATTTGAATTTGCAGACTGACGATATAGATTGGCACAAGAAGAACCAAGTCTTCTATAGCAAAGTTTGTTCTCTGAAGCAAACTTCCATGGCATAGTAAACAATTTAGTACAAACTAAAAAAAATGAAATATGGTGAACAATAAAAGTTGGAGTTTCAACTCCCACTGGCCTCAAGTTATCCAAAGTTTCATGGCATATAGTCAACTTACAAAGTTATACTACCGTAGCTGGTTCTGAACATGCATAACAGTTGAGGTTATCAAGTTTTCTTCATATACAAACATAGCTGGCTCTGAACACGAAAAACTTCCAAAATTTTGACAATTGAGATTCTCAAAATTTCAAATACGAGAATGATTGGCTCATTGCGGTTACAACCTAGATGAAAATAGTGCTCCGATTCTGAAATTTCCTGATCAAACCATAAAGTGAACTTTTCAAGCATAATAGGAATTCTCAACATATGAGCACTACTCCTTCTCAACTCCTTCTCACAAGTTAAAAAAAAACCTAGAAACCTACTAGTCATCATTCCTCACCACAAACATGTATGGCTGCCGATGAATCGACGGCAAGGGGCAGGCTCGCAGCTAGGGTGAGCTATAATCCGAGATTGGAGGCGCTGGGATGGGGCCTCCGCGAGGGAGGGAATCAGCCGGGGTGAGGATCCGGAGCTACAAGGAGCTGGGGGATGTCCGGCGAGGGCCAGGACAGGCGAGCGGTGGCGCGTGCGACGCAGAAATTCTGGTCATTGGATGGGTGGAGGCAGTCGATCTGTGGGTAGAAGACACTGGAGGCGGCCATGAGCGACGCCACAGGCTGCCGCCGTTCCGCGCGAGGCCGGGCCATGAGCGGCGGCGCGGCTGGTGGGTCCCTTCGGTGAGAAAGGGGATGGAATGGAGGTTGTGTGCTTTGTGTTTTCGTTCGGGATGGGTGGGACATGGACGGCTGGGATGGTGTGGCTGTAGGCGTTCCGCCAGAGGCTCGTCCGTCCATTTTTTTTCGAGAATAACGGGGGGTTTCGAGCCCCACCGCTTGTTATTATTGCTCGAGCACAGCCCTTCGCGATGGGCATCGTTTTGTGTTACATAGGTGATTTCAACGAAATTCTCTACTCTCATGAAAAGGAGGGAGGTAATCCAAGACCACAAAATTATATGCAAGCGTTCAGAGATGCACTAACTGATTGTGATCTGAAGACCTCGGGTTCTCGGGTGACTCTTTCACCTGGAGAAGAGGGAGAATTAGAGAAAGATTGGACCGGGCTCTTGTGAATAATGACTGGAATGACATGCATCCGAGTGCTATGGTTCTCCACCTTGATTTTATTCGGCTGATCACAGACCAATATTGGTAGACACTGAGTATCAAGCTCCAAATAACAGCACTCGTAAGCATCCAAGGAGGTTTGAGGCTAAGTGGCTTCGTGAACAGGGTTTTAATGATGTGGTTCTCCAAGCGTGGGAAGCCGCGGCTCTAGCGTCACCACAAGGTGGTGTGTTGGAAAAATTGGGGCACCTACACGGTGCCTTACATGCTTGGGATGCTACAGTTCTTAAACAGCCAAGGAAAAAGCTACAGAGAGCTCAGAGGGAATTAGAGAGTGCCATGACTGGACCCATGACCAACGAGAACGAAACAATTGCTAGAGAGAAAGCGGCTCTTATTGAAATTCTTCTTGAACAGGAAGAGGTCCACTGGTTACAGCGATCTCGGGCAAATTGGCTTCAACAAGGAGATAGGAACACGGCGTTTTTCCATAGCTTTGCCTCGGCACGTCGCAAAAAGAATTATATTAAGAGACTTCGAGGCAACGAGGGAGGTTGGGTCGAAGGTACAGAGCAACCTGAAGAAGTTAAGAAGGCGGCTTTCAGCATCGGTGATTACAAAGCTCCTGGCCCGGATGGATTTCATGCTATTTTTTATAAAAAAAATGGAACATCTGTGGCGGCGAAATTACTCAGGAGGTTTTGCAGGCAATGAATATATGAGAGATACCGGAGGGATGGAACGACACCACAGTGGTTCTCATCCCCAAAATTGATACCCCAGAATTGGTAACTCAGTTTCGACCTATAAGTTTATGCAATGTTATTTATAAGATTATATCGAAAATGCTTGCTACTAGGTTGAAGGGTATTCTCCCGGAGGTTATTTCACCCATGCAGAATGCTTTTGTCCCTGGGGACTAATCACTTATAATGTTTTAGTAGCTTATGAGAGTATTCATTCAATAAAAAATAAGAGAAGAGGGGCTACTGGATCATGTGCTGTTAAATTGGATATGCATAAAGCGTATGACCGGGTGGAGTGGGTGTTCTTAGAGAATATGATGCGCAGGCTCGGTTTTGCAGAAAGATGGATTTCAATTATGATGGCCTGTGTGAGATCAGTAAGATATCAGGTACGGTTTAATTCTGAGGAGACAGATATGTTTACTCCGACTAGGGGATTGCGGCAAGGCGATCCTTTGTCACCTTATTTGTTTCTGTTATGTGCGGAAGGTCTTTCTAGCCTATTGTTGTATGAAGAAGAAGTTGGTGGCATAGATGGGTTAAGGGTGTGCAGAAATGCACCATCAGTCTCACATCTCCTTTTTGCTGCTGATTCCCTTATTCTCATGAAAGCTGATATGACTAATGCAACTTCCTTGCAACATGTGTTGGATACTTACTGCGCAAATTCGGGACAATTGGTGAGTTTGGCTAAATCTAGTATTTTCTTCTCTCCAAATACTAATACCCTGATGAGAGCAGAAATTTGTGAAGCTGTCCATATTGACACAGAAGCTCTATCGGATAAATATCTTGGTCTCCCAGCGCTTGTAGGAGCTGATCGGAGTGATTGTTTTCAACACTTTATTGAGAGAATTATTCAGCGCATTAATGGGTGGAAGGAGAAACAGTTGTCAATTGGTGGTAAGGAAATCCTTCTGAAGGCGGTGGCGCAGGCAATCCCTGTCTATGCTATGTCCGTTTTTCAAATTCCCAAAGGTGTCTGTAAGAGTATGATGGATGCAATTGCAGAGTTCTGGTGGGGTGATGATGATAACAGCAATAAGATGCATTGGTACGCTTGGTGGAAACTTTGCTACCCTAAGAACGATGGAGGTATGGGTTTTAGGGATTTCCATTCTTTTAATCTAGCTATGCTTGCAAAACAGGGATGGAGATTAATCAATGAACCAGAATCTTTATGTGCTAGAGTACTCCGGGCTAAGTATTATCCGCAAGGTGACATTTTGAGTGCTGGACCAAAAGCTGGGTCCTCTTTTACCTGGCAGAGTATCTTGGCTGGGTTAACTACATTCAAACGAGGTTATATATGGAGGGTGGGCAATGGAGAAAGTATTAATATCTGGCAAGACCCTTGGATCCCTTCTAGTCCAAATAGGAGAATAATTTCTGCTAGGGGAAATATAAGCTTTACAAAAGTTTCTGATCTGATTAACCTAGCCACGGGTGGTTGGAATGAGGCCCGTCTTAGAGAAAATTTCCTTCTTATTGATGTGAACAGGATACTAAATATTCCACTGAATATTTTTGGCTTTGATGATTTTATAGCGTGGGCTAAAACTAAGCACGGAAGGTATACAGTGCAGTCTGGTTATCATCTGCAATGGAGGCATCAGTTCGGCAACTCGGTAAGTAATCTGGCTCTTCCGGGCAGTTCGATACATAACCCGGTTTGGAAATCACTGTGGCAACTAAAAATCACAAGTAAGATAAAGATTTTTACATGGAGGGCGCTGCATGGTAATCTCCCATTAAAATGTATCCTTGCTAATAGGCATATCGGTACATCTAGCGAATGCCCAATCTGTCACAATGGTCCAGAAGATGTGAAGCATTTGTTGTTTCAATGCCCACATGCGATAGAGCTCTGGAATGCGATTGGTCTACATGAAATAATAGCTGAAGCAGCGGTGCATGATAGATCTGGCTCAGGTGTCCTAGAAGTCTTGCTTCGCCAACCTGGAGCTGCGATCAATGGGTTTGAAAATGTGAAACGGATGGAGTTGATCGCTATCACATGTTGGTATCTATGGTGGATAAGGAGATGCCGAACACACAATGAACCTGTCCCTCCTTTGAGTCGTTGCATGCAAGATATCTGTGCTTTCCATGGCTGCTAACTATGCAAAGGCCTCAAAGCCATTGGGTCCGAGTTCAGAAATCAGATGGAAGAGACCAGAACCGCGACAAGTTAAGTTAAATGTCGATGCATCCTTCTTTGACGACACTGGTTCAGGAGCCTCGGGTGCTATCTTACGTGACTACAAGGGTAATTTTATTGCTGCATGCTGCCGATATATTCCTCACATACCATCTCCTGCCATGGCGGAAGCGATGGCTATGAAAGATGGTCTATCTTTGGAAAATCGACTGGGGTGTAACTCGATCATTGCGGAATCTGACTCAGTGGAAACTATTGATGCTTGCTCTGGAACCGATACTTGGTGGAATGATTCAGCGGCCATATTTGCGGACATTGTTGATTTGTGTGCAACCATTAATTCGGTGGATTTCAGACACTGCCCGAGGGAAGCAAATAAGACTGCTCATGAAATAGCTAGATTTTGTTATAATAGTAAACTTGATTGTAATTGGGACGATGATCCCCCTAGCTTTCTTTTAGGCAGTCTGATAAATGATGTAACGATTGACAATGGTTAAAGGCGACAAGTTTCAGACGCACTCTTTCCCTATCCAGGGTACCGAAAGGGACTGGCAGGGTTTTAATGAGGCGGCTTGATGACCTAATATAGTGGAAAAGTTTCAAAAAAAACAAAGCATTTAGGGGGTGGGAGGGGGGGGTGTTACACATGAACCAAAAACAAACAAAAAAAATTAGGGGGTAGCGAGAGAGGACAAGAAAGCACGCAGGCGATCTGCCTCCGAGTCCGGCTTAAGCCGGTGCGACCACAGCATCAGGTCAGTCGAGGCGCGATGAAGAACATCCAGGGGTGTAGACGGGCGGTTGTTGAAGACGACATCGTTCCGAGTCTTCCACAACTGCCATAGTGTCGCGGAAGCGAACATGTCCCACGCGGCGCCGTCGCATGGAGTCGAAGGGGATCTCCCAAACGCCGATGCAGTCCGTGTCGTGGAAGCCAAGGTGTTGCCACACTGCAGCGGGAGAGCACACGAGAAAAGGAGGTGGCGAGTAGTCTCAATGGCACCGCAAGATGCACAGAGGGGGATGGTGAAAGGACAAACGGGGTCGACTAGAGGGGGGTGAATAGGCGACTAACAATTTCCCTAATGCACCTAATGCAATGGCAAGAACACACAAAGTGGCCAAAGTCCTTCTCTCTCAAATCCCACCAAAGCAACTAATGCTAAGGAGAGATATGGGAGGAAGAACAAGGAAACAACAAATGAATCCCAAGATCTAGATCCAATGGGCTCCCCTCACTTAGAGGAGAGATTGATTGGAGGAATAGTAGATCTAGATCTCCTCTCTCTTTTCCCTCAAGAAGGAGCAAGAATCAATGGAGGGATGGAGAGATAAGCAAGCTCAAGAGAGTCAACAATGGAGGGGAAAACCGAGCTGTCTAAAACCCAAGGTAGGAGAAGGGGTTTAAATACCTCCTTCCTCCAAAACGGCCGTTGGGGGACAGAAACCCGTGCCCGCGGTACTACCGCTGGGATAGGCGATGATACCGCTGCGGTCTTCAGCCCACGACTCAGCCAGTCAACGGGCGGCCTCCATCTTCGCGAGTCCCACGTCCCCGGTACCAGTTGGTACCGCCCGAGGTACCGCTGGTGGTACCGGAAGACGCCTCCGAACGCCGAAGTGGCGGCACCCGCAGCGGTACCAAGCCTGGGGCAGCCACTTCCGCAACGGCGGAATCGGCCAATACCACTGGCGGTACTGCTGGTGGTACCGCAAGAGCGGCCAGACCTACAACACAGCGGCACCCGCAGCGGCAGCACGTTTGCCAGGGAGCTGGCGGTACTACCGCCTAACCCAGCGGAACTACCGCTTGGCAGGATTTCTGCCAGGCACCAGAACTGCGAAAACTTTTGCAAGGAAGCTCCAAACAAGATGAGACCAATTGCGTTGGAAAGAGACCGACCAGTGCTACCCAACACATGAGAAGGTGTGGAACTTTCCTCACGGTTAAACCGGTAATATTTTCACCAACGAAAACGCAACAAGTTTTCCAGAGTAAAACCGTTTTCGAATAACTTGGGCTTGTCATGAAGAGCACGACAAGCACCTCAAACTCACAAGGATAAAAGTCAAATATGATCCAAGAAAGATGATGTCAAGAATGCAAAGGTTTGAGCTCTCTCCGAATGATACGATCGAGTTACTCATTCGAGAGCCCCTCTTGATAGTACGGTATCTATCCTATAACCCGGTCTCCCACTAACACCATGAGACCGGTAAAGAAGAAACCCTATCAAAGTCATACCTTTGCCTTGCGCAATCTACTTGAGCTAGATGATGACGATCTTGATCACCTCAAGTTGGATCACCTTTCTTGATTGTGCTCCGCTTGGTGAAGACTTCCAAAACGCACTACAAGAAATATGTTGACTAATGACCCTCAAATTGGTCACTAAAAGGTCACAATTTTTCATCTATGACCTTTTTGTGACCAAAATCAGAAGGTCACATACCGAGCGTCTCAAACGGTCATATGTGACCTTTTTTGAATTGGTCATAACCATCTATGACCAAATCTGAGGGTCATAACCCTTATGACCAATTTATTTGGTCACGCGCTGTCTGGCGTAGCCACGTCAGATCCTACGTGGCAAGATTGTGACCAAAATAGAAGGTCATAGAACTGAATCGGCCCAGTCCAGATCGGTGTTTTACATGGGCCAAGCCCAACAATCCAGCCTATTTATATTTCTTTTCCTGTTAATTTTGGTCAGCTACATGGGCCAAGCCCAACATTTTAGCCTTTTATTTTTGGCCCGTGGCCTTTTTTTTCAAAAATTGGGTGCACTATTCAGATGGGTCCCAGCTGTCAGGTTCAAGTACAAGGTTCCCAGCTGTCAGGTTCAAGTACGAGGGTCCCAGCTGTCAGGTTCAAGGAAATGGGTCCTGGTTGTCAGGGTCATATTTTTCAGATTCCAATTTTCAGTAAATAAGTAACAAATATTTAAATCAGAACAAACAGAAAACAGAAATAAAATTGAAATAGAGCACACTGCCAAACTTGGCAAATTATAATCAAACATAATTCACATCAAGTTTACAATAACATAGTTCACAGCTGATATCCAGCAAAACTACCAGCTAAACATCCAGCAAAACACAACTAAATTAGTTAGCTATCGAGGTATATAACTAGCTCCAACGAGCTAGATCTCTATGCTTCTTCCGACTTCTTTGTCCTGGAGCTCACGACCAAACAATGCCAGCATCTGCATGTTATAAAAGCAAACAATGTAGTCAAACAGTATTGCACCAATATTGTGACAGGAAACTCCATATAAGATAGAACATTGCCAACTTGCACTATGCACTGTTTGTACGCCTACGCACTGATATCTTATACAGAGCAGAGGCATCATGCATACCCTAAGTAAAAAAGATATGTTCATTTCATATAAAGATCTACACCCTGGATAGTAGCATGCCAAGATCCTAAATATGTATCAGACCTAAACAAATAGCATAAGCAGTAAGATTTTTTTTGACATGATTCGAGAGAAAAATTCTTCAGAAATATTTCCTGTTTTCATCTAATCTCTTTTTTGTAAAG
The DNA here is from genome assembly GCA_947311845.1 of Poa pratensis. Classification (NCBI taxonomy): domain Eukaryota; kingdom Viridiplantae; phylum Streptophyta; class Magnoliopsida; order Poales; family Poaceae; genus Poa; species Poa pratensis. The sequence goes on along the minus strand of CAMZMU010000098.1, from coordinate 29,375,923 downwards.
AGAAAAGCTAATTTGTTTTTTAAGAGAACAAAAGATCTCTTAATTTTTTTTGTTAATTTTGGGGTGCTGCAGGGAAAACATACATGGTGCTGTTCTTTTTCAGCTTAACACCACTTATTGGGCCATTTTTTGCACACAACCACAAAGCTAACATAGATTTTTGTGTGTAAAAACACCAACGTTTGAGGTATTGACTTGCACAGAACACAAAATTCTTTTTTTTTTGCGAAAAAAACACAAAATTCTGTAACGACCTACGACTAGTTAGCCCATTGAGTCGAAAAGAAACTAAATTAGCCCGCTGCGCCCACTCGCAGTCGCAGGAGATAAGTGGCAGCCCTTGGCGAATGCAGCAACGTCTGATTTTCAACGCTTCTGTCTTAGCCTCTTAGGCACATATATTTTTGTACAAGTCATTATCCCAAACATTAGTGTTTTTCTTCAAAAATGATGGAGTTGTGGTTCTATGTAAAAAATAATAATTTAGTGGGTAATATCCAAAAATATTATAAAACCCAAAAAATGGTCATATAAAAGCTCAAGACACTCTTACAATAGAAGACATAATCAGTAGGAAAACCTATTTTTGGCACCTAAAAATGCCAGAAAAGTTTGCCAATTTGTTTTGCATGTAGAGGACTTAAAGATGTTCGTTCTGTATTTTTTTTTTGAGATTCTAGAAGGTTCTTAAAAAATGAAAAATCGTGCGGCGAACACCAATGTGTTGAAAGAGAAAAACAACTAATGTTGAACATCCAATAAAAATAACAATGGGTTAAACATGGTAATTTATTTTTGAAACTAGGTATAAAACAAAAAAAAACTTGCTAGCTACACAATGAAACAAACAAAAATAAAAATAAAAAAGATAGATGTGTTGCCTCTCAGAAGAGTTTTTCTATAACCATATTGTTAGGCTATAAGTACCTTTGTTTAGTTTGGCTTGTTGTCATGGGTGACACACTTTATTTGTATCCCCCTTCGTACTTTAGAAATGTTCCATGCATTCTCCTCTTTTGAATCAATGGTCACACCTGTAGTTATAAGAAAAGGCCTTTCAAGAAATAGCTGACAAGAAAAAATCAAGCACCATGTCTCTTATAACAAAATCCACAGGCACAAAGGCTTGTGCAATTATATAATGACATTATCTACTCTAGCTAATATGTTTTTGGTAGATAAAATGGCTAGAAGCAAGTCTCTATTTCAAGGCAACATGGGACCAATATCTAAAGCGTCATATAAAATTCTAGTCATAGTAGAAGTAGTAGCACCTAGATAAACAATAGCGAGGCATATTAATTTTACGATAGATACTAGTGTTTTTTTAATTCGATACTTCCCCAAGGTTAAGTGGGATCCTAGCTGCTTTACTATATATCTCTGTTTTTTATTTTAAAACATGATCAACAATATAAGAGACAAAACCAACTTTACTAGCATCAGCAGATGGAATCTCAGCTACTATCTATAAGACATACATTAAATCATGCTACAAGCGTAAAGTTTAACTAAGGACCAGAGGTAATATAACTAAGCATTTTTATTTCCTCTTTGTGTGCAACTTGTTCATTTTTACATTGTCATACAAATTCGAAAGTGTAAACAGTGTCAGAAATATAATATATACATTGCACAGCCCTTTCCCATCAGTTCGACTTTTGGGATAATTGGCTAGTGCATCAATTCAATATGGTATCAGAGCCAGAGGTCTAGAGTTCAAGTCCTGACCAACGCAGTATTAAAAATTAAATATCTGTGGACACCCTAAAATCCACGTCCTAGGCTCATGAGAAAAAGTCCACAACCTGGACGTGAGGGGGAGTGTCAGAAATATAATATATACATTGCACAGCCCTTTCCCATCAATTCGGACTTTTGGGATAATTGGCTAGTGCATCAATTCAATATAAACATGAGGTTTTTTTTGGGAGACGTTTAAATGAACCCATGGTTTTTCAAATATCACATGGAGTTGTCACTTGTTTTTAGTTCATTCTCAGATAAGTCAAGTTTATCCATAATAACTGAAATAAAATTTTCCATAGTAGCAACTTGTCATTATAAATCTCAAGGGTATCAAGTTTTTTTGCAACTTACTAATAGTACTATTAATTTTGTGTATAGAGGATTTCATGATTTTACTTAATTTCATCCACCTCTTTTATTGGGTTTGATAACAAAATCTGAATCCTCAAAGTGTGCTATTAGAAAACTACCCCTAGCAGCAAAATCAAGAGCCTTTTGATCCCAACCTTCTAGACCAAGCTAATAAAATTTACCATAGCTTTACTACAAGGATTGAGGTCCTTTGCATGTATATCTAACCCAAATATCTTTTAGAGGTTCTCCACGATGTTGCTCAAAGATGACAATATTATTTTTTGACAAAGGGGATATTGTTTATAACATGGAGGATAGTGTTTTCATGAGAAGAGATGCTTGCCAAATTAAAAGTTACACTAATTTTTATGTGTTTTTGAGCCATGATAAATGTAAATGCAAAACTAAAAAAAAACTACATCGATTTTTCTTTATGTTTTCAAAGAAGAAGAAACATAAATAACAAGACAACTAAAACTCTTTTGCGGGATCTAAGGGAAGAAGGTTTTCGCAGCAGTGGAACATGGGGTTCCCCTGATGCTGCCAAAGTGGGTCCACCACTGGGGCCCACCAAGAAGATGGACAAGGCAAGGAGTCAAGGTCAGCAGATGAGTCAACTCATCTGCCCCAAGGAGACCCGACAAGTTCGACCACAACGCGCTGCGGCTAAGGACCAGGCGACCTTCCGGGGTCACCTGATACCCGGAGAACAAGGCGGAGTACCCGCGGGTCCGTGCGCCCGCAGGCGACCAGGCACACCCCCGGGTCCTCCATCCGTACCGCTGAAGGGATAAGACCGCCAGCTCGCTGGAAGCTGGTAGAAGACTTGGGCGCCAAGATGAAGGCCGCGCCCTGATGACGTTGCCACGAGCGTAGTTGGTGGGGCGGACAGGCTTTGTCCGTCTCACCTTTTCCAAGGGCGGACGACCGCGCCGCCCTCCAGAGAATGCTTGGAGGAGAGGATGCCACGTCTCCTCCAAGGACCGCCGAGAGGTTTTCCGCCGAAAACCCCTCACGCCCCTCGCGTGCCCATGTCGGATCCCCTTAGCCTATAAAAGGAGGACCGTGGCACCGAAGATAGAGGAGAAGTAAGATAGAGCTCAAGCAAGGCTAGACTAGGGTTCGGAGGGTAGAGAGAGAGGTGATCTCCCCAGGGCAGGATCTGCTCTCCGTCTACCTCTGGCCGGAATCCTGCCGGGTTCATCCCAGAACACCCTTGTACACCACTCCATGATGAACACTTCAATCCAGACATGCAGGAGTAGGGCTTTTAGCCTCCGGGCGGCCTGAACCTGGGTAACTCCGTGTGTCTCTCTGCGTTGTTTACCCGCGTGCCTCGACGAAGAACTTGACGGTCTTGCTCCCGGGTAAGGCGTCTTCCAGCCTCCTTCGCGCCCCGTGCCGAACCTAAAAAGGGGGTATCTCTTACTCCCGGTGTCCCATCCGAGACACGACAAAGGTTATTTCACAGATGTCCCCAACAACGGTGCCAAAATTAATTGTTGTCCTGTAAGAATCTTGTGAGCACCAGAGTTCCAAGCACAAAGTATTGTAGCAAGTGACCTTTTTCCATAAAGGTGACTCGTGCTTCGAACACAAGAACCTGCTAGTTCTCCTACTTCCTCTCAAGAAATGCTTACAAAATAAGAAGTAGTTGTCTTGTATCCCCAAATTAGTTATCATAGTTATCAGGGAACACTATGTATTAGAATGAGATGAAAATAGTATAAACCAAATATAAACAAATACAGTGGTGCCAGAAAAAGAGGTTGTTGGAGGAGCTAATATGAAAACTATAAATCTAAATATAGTGAATGATTATATATTTTTGGAATGTTTAATAGAAAATAACGTAATGCAGTGCAACAATGTAAATGTGTTTTTTATGATAAAAAGTCGACCAGATTCATTTGTTCACTTGACCTCTCCTCGTAAACGTGGTGGCACCAAATAGGCACTTCTAGATCGATGCAACTTTTTTTTGTAATGTTTGATCCGCATTCATATGGGAATCACATACTAATATAGAGATGATGCAACACATATCTCTAGTGTTCTCAGCTCCCCCGAGCAAGTGGGTTGTTCGGATGCTCAAAATTAAGTGGTGAGACTGTTACATGACGACACAAAATATTGACTTACGTGGTGATCACATGATGTTTGATGGTCGTATGCGCTTACTCGGATAAATGAGACCGCATCTTCTGTCCCTAGGCGGACATATCACATTGCATATCCCTAGGAGGTAGACATAGACAGGTAAAAACAATAATAGTTCCCAAACTTTCTGTCACTATCCAATTGTACTACAAGTCTAACACACATGTTTCATCTCCTTGTGTCCTAACACACTAGTTTTATCAGTACACGAATATAAGAATGGGGTAATAATATGCATGTATACATATATTACAATTTTCACAATGTGCTCACTACAACTACCACCAAGTATTTTCGAACATGGGGAGAAAATAAGAAGACATTGCCAAAAACTAACAATGGTAAATAGTTCAACTCTCCAGATGCATGGACAAGGTCCGCATGCCAAAAAGAAGGGGTGACTTGGGATTCTAAACCTCAAATATCAAAATGAAGCCACGCCACTTAAATACCATTAAAAATTCTATAATAAGTTTAATTCTCCTTGTCCAGCTTCTTTGGAATTCCTATTATAAGGCAAGGATTCCTTGCGCTTTGGATCCTTGTGGATCAGTGTGTTGGTGGAAGGAGTCTTAAGTTGTCTCATATCCTCCGAGGTATCGCTAGATGTGGGATTGTTTCGGATGTATAACATAACATATGCGATAAATATCATACTTAGTATAAACTTTTTATATTGTTACCAATGAAGATGTCTCTGGTATGGACTTCCTCACAACTGATACTCTCTCAAGTAATTTTGCCTTACCACTATACCCCCAAGTTTTGGGAGCAGTTAGAGATCTACAAGAACATGTTGCTCATTTATCGTTTTGCTTTCAAGGTAATGATAAACGGTCAGACTACTATGCCGGCTGCCGCTAGCCAGTATTAACAGTTCTGCTTTAGGAACATTTCTCCTCAGATTGCATTCGTCTGGATGAAAGCAAAGTGTATTCCTAAGCTTAAATTCTTCTGCCGACTTCCGCTCGCCGATCGGCTAAATACTAAGAATATGTTGTGACCAATCAAAATAGTTTGATGCGCGTACGTCCTCCTGAAGAGACACTGGAGCATCAATTCTTTCGATGCCCTTTCCGTGTCTCCTGCTGGAACCTACTGAATATAAGTGGCATGCTTTTGGTAATCGGCTTGTCTAGGCCAATTTTCATTGAAGTGCTCATGGTTGGAGCTTGGAGTATTTGGAAGGAAAGAAACAATTTAGCTTGTCATATTTCATGAAGACTTTGAGTTCTAACTTGTAAATATGTAATTATCATTTATTATTAATATAAAAAGTAGTAGGAGCCTTTCCTACTGCTCAAGGTTAAAAAATGGCCAACCATATTGATAAGGTCCATCATGAGTCAACAATCCATGTGCGACATATCCTTTCTACCACCATCCTTGCTGCCAACTCTACCGCCCCTTACAAGTAGAGCGGTCTCGCCACCCCGCCCTGATCAATCCATTGCCCAATAGCTTCCCTCTTAGACCACCCCACAGCGTGATTGCAGATATATGAGCGTGTGTCCTTTTGATATAAAAATTGACATACGATTGATCACCTCTCAAACTAGAATTTAATCCATTCCGATTCTTGTCCGATCAATGTCGGAATACATAAAACTTGGAAAATGCAAATATGTCAATATGTTTACATTTGTGTTGGCCCTAAATATTACGACGCAATACACATATGATAGTCATCATGATTGGGCTTGTATTGAAGAAACCGAAGCTAATTACTTGTATTGAAGAAAAATGTCAAGAAACATTAGAGAAGCCCATCCATATCATATTTGGGCTTGTATAAATTAGAGAGAAAAACTAGAGCCCATGTATGTTGCTAGCCCAGAACTGGATAGTACTGGCAATTGTAATAGAAAACCCTTTACTATTATGCTCGCCTTGTACGGTAAGAAATTCGTGACTTGCTCTCCAAACCCAATTGGTCGTAATTAATCGCACCCGATTTAAACAAGACAATGTACTGTATGTTTTAACTTCCAACACCGACTGACTAGTAGGCCCGGGGAGTCTCCCTGTCCCACAACGCAGCGACCGATCAGGCCAATTTCGGACACGTGTATCCCGTCGCTGCCTCTATTTTCTTTCTTGGGGAGATCTTTTAGCTGGCCTAAAAATAAACCGAGGCTAATTACTTGCCGCCCTAGCTTGATTCCCTCGACGTATAAATTGCGACGACCAGCACAGGTCAAACCACCCCAAGAAATCTCCTCTCCCAATCTCTCTCTCCCTCCTCGCGTACGTACCGATCTCGACCAACCATGGACACGGGCATCGGATCCGTCGACGGGCCCAAGGCGGCGCCCAGCGGCGCGCTGGCGTGCCCCGCCACCTTCCCCGCCTCGTCGCATGCGGCCATGGGCGCCTCCGCCGAGGCCACGCTGGGCCGCCACCTCGCGCGGCGCCTCGTGCAGGTGGGCGTGAGCGACGTGTTCGGCGTGCCGGGCGACTTCAACCTCACCCTCCTCGACCACCTCATTGCCGAGCCCGGCCTCCGCTTCATCGGCTGCTGCAACGAGCTCAACGCCGGCTACGCCGCTGACGGGTACGCGCGCGTCAAGGGCGTGGGCGCCTGCGCCGTCACCTTCACCGTCGGCGGGCTCAGCGTGCTCAACGCCATCGCCGGCGCCTACAGCGAGAACCTTCCCTTGATCTGCATCGTCGGAGGCCCCAACTCCAACGACTACGGCACCAACCGCATCCTCCACCACACCATCGGCCTCCCGGACTTCTCCCAGGAGCTCCGCGCCTTCCAGACCGTCACGTGCTACCAGGCCGTCGTCAACAACCTCGATGACGCCCACGAGCAGATCGACAAGGCCATCTCCACCGCCCTCAAGGAGAGCAAGCCCGTGTACATCAGCATCAGCTGCAATCTCCCCGGTGTCTCCCACCCCACCTTCACCCGCGACCCTGTCCCCTACTTCCTCTCCCCAAGGTAATGCATTAGTATGTTCTTTTTTTTTGCTTTCGTTTTCTTTGATCATGAGTTGCATGCATGCACGTGACGATGTATTGATGGTTGAATTGTGTATGTGTGCGTGCTGCGTGCAGGATGAGCAACCAGATGGGACTCGAGGCGGCCGTGGAGGCGACGGTGCAGTTCCTGGACAAGGCCGTGAAGCCGGTGATGGTGGCCGGGCCGAAGCTCCGGGTGGCCAAGGCGGGCGCGGCGTTTGCGGAGCTGGCGGACGCGAGCGGGTACGCTGTGGCGACGATGCCGTCGGCGAAGGGGATGGTGGCGGAGACGCTGCCGCGCTTCCTCGGCACCTACTGGGGCGCGGTGAGCACGGCGTTCTGCGCCGAGATCGTTGAGTCGTCGGACGCCTACGTCTTCGCCGGCCCGATCTTCAACGACTACAGCTCTGTGGGGTACTCCTTCCTGCTCAAGAAGGAGAAGGCGGTGATCGTGCAGCCTGACCGCGTGACCGTCGGCAACGGCCCGGCCTTCGGGTGCATCATGATGAAGGACTTTCTCTCGGCGCTGGCCAAGAGGGTGACCAAGAACACGACGGCGTACGAGAACTACAAGAGGATCTTCGTGCCTGACGGCCAGCCGCCGGAGAGCGAGCCCGGGGAGCCGCTGCGCGTGAACGTGCTGTTCAAGCACGTCCAGAAGATGCTCATCGGCGACAGCGCCGTCATCGCCGAAACCGGCGACTCGTGGTTCAACTGCCAGAAACTCAAGCTCCCCGAAGGCTGCGGGTAAGCGTCCCCACACTCTACGCCTTGCACGTTTCCGCCGCTGAATTATTATGAGCCTGCAGCTTGCTTGTCCGTGCGTGCAGGTACGAGTTCCAGATGCAGTACGGGTCCATCGGGTGGTCCGTCGGGGCGCTGCTCGGGTACGCGCAGGGCGCCGCCGACAAGCGCGTCATCGCCTGCATCGGCGACGGCAGCTTCCAGGTGACGGCGCAGGACGTGTCCACGATGCTCCGATGCGAGCAGAACAGCGTCATCTTCCTCATCAACAACGGCGGGTACACCATCGAGGTGGAGATCCACGACGGGCCCTACAACGTCATCAAGAACTGGAACTACACCGGCCTCGTCGACGCCATCCACAACGGAGAGGGAAAGTGCTGGACCGCCAAGGTAAATAGTTCAATCTCTGTCGTCTCTCCTCGTTAATGCATGCCAAGGTAAATATGCACCAACTGCATGAGAGGAAACTAATTTGATTCATGGATGGATGATGCAGGTGACGTGCGAGGAGGAGCTGACGGCGGCGATAGAGACGGCGACCGGGGAGAAGCAGGACTGCCTGTGCTTCATCGAGGTGATTGCGCACAAGGACGACACCAGCAAGGAGCTCCTGGAGTGGGGATCCAGGGTCTCCGCGGCCAACTCCAGGCCACCCAATCCGCAGTAGATGTCGAGTGATTTGAGGGCCGTCTATCTAGAGTCCAACATTGATTGGCATGCTCTTGCTTGCATGCATGCAAACTTCTCGTGTTTCTTCTAGGTTCGAATAAATAATTAATAAAGTTGGACGACTCTATATCTCAGTTGTGTGCTCTGCTCTATCGACTGCTTCAATTTGCAAAATTTGGAGCTTTGATCTTCCAAGTTTATGACATTGGTCTCGCCGATTGAAATGCATATTACACATGTGTTTACTTACATTAGAGTACTGTGTGTTTAGCTCAGCCGAAAGTTTGTGACTCTCTGAGATTTTTTCTGGAGGTAGTAACACGGCACATGAAACAACTTTTGTGTGGTACAGTAGGTGTTTGATACAAATACTTGAAAATTTAGGTAAACCGATCCACTAACTTGTGATGTGGTGCAAACTTTAACGAGGGATCAATTGAGATCGATTCAAATTGTACAAATTTCAGAGTTTCCAGTAGAATGTGTCTCCAGAACCCAATGTTGTCAGGGGCAAGCCCGGCCTAGAGCTTTAAAACATTACTTGATTCACTATATCAAATTGTAGTAGCCAAGATCTTATGAGGATTGATAGTTTTTGTATGGAAGATAGAAAAATCTAAAATCACTCTAGTCTACTCAATTGGCTCCTCCACAAGATCACCTTAGAGAGTGAAATGGTGATGTCTTACTTCCTCCGTTCCAAATTACAAGATATTTTAATATGGACTAAATACGGACTGATGAGTGATTCTACACAGAAAAATGCGTCTACTTACATCTGAATTAGAAAAAAGCTAAACCATTTTATACTTTAGAATCGATGTAGTAGTACTTCATGACTTCGTGTGGACTATTTGGAAAGAGAGCAACTTTCGCTTAGAGCATCTCTAACGGCTGCCCTATAATAGGGCGCGCCCTATATAAACTAACTTATAGGGTGCAAAACGCCAAAATACGTCCTCCAACAGCAGCCCTATTATACTCTGTACCCTAGGACAACAACCCTATTATACTCTGTACCCTAAAATAATTTAGGGCAGAGGCCCCCACGTTGCATATATACAACGCGAGAGGCCGTGTCCTATATCACACCGCCCTTCGCGCGTGCAGCCAACTGCCGCTCGGAAAAATCCCATCCTTGCCGTGCCGCTTCGCATTTATCCCCAACCCGCAGCCGTCCCGCCTCCGCCGCCAAATCCACCGCCCCCTTGGCGTCTCTGGCAGATGCACCCCCCCCCCCCCCCTTGCCATCCCCGACCACCGATTCGACGTCCCCGCTACCGAATCGCCGTCCCCGCATGCCGTCGCGCCACCGCACGATGAGCGGGTTTGTCGGCGTCTGCCTCCGCCCGTCCGGCCGCTGGGCCGCGGAGATCACGGTGGACGGCCACCGCTGGTGGATGTGGACGTTTGACACACTGGAGCTCGCCGCGCGTGCGTGCGGCGTGGAGGTTCGGCCGGCCACGGTCGGAGCTAAACTTCCACGACGTGCAGTCCCGTGAGGAGGCCGAGTTCCTCGCGCCACCGCTGCAGATCGTCGACTTCGACGTGGCGTGACAGAACCGTCGCGAGAGGATGGCTCGCCGCGCCGCCGACATCGACGAGTGGCAGATGGAGACGCTGCACCGCGACCGTCCCGATCTCGTGCAGGCGGAGCTGGACTTCTATGCCACGAGGAAGAAGCAGGCGACGTCGTCGGAAGCTGGCCCCTCCACTGCTGCGCCCGTCCAAGGACATCGAGAGCTGCCACTCGTCGGACCTCTCGAGCTGCTACGGTGAGAGCTCCGATGACGACAATCTCAACTTCCTCTCCGATTAGTGTTTAGGTTAAGTCTTTGTTTAGGTCAATTTAGTCACTTTTAAGGTTTAATCGTCGAAGTTCAGGTTGAATCATCGAAGTTTAGCTTAGATTGGGTCAAGTTGCTGCAGTGTCTGTCTAAAATGTTGTCGAACCTTTTAATATCTATCGAATTTGGTTTCCTACGGCTAGAGCAGCCGCCGGAGAGGCAACCATTTTCGTGCCCTAAAACTCAAAACGGGTGCCCTATAATATAAAAATGGTGCTCTATTATAGGGCAGCCGTTAGAGATGCTCGTAGGATGTAGTCACTATGACGCTTGAGGCGACCGATCTCCCCAAGTTAACTTTTGAACCCCCTTAAGGTAGTTTTTTTTTGGGTCCCCAAGCCTATTCCCTCCGTCGGGTGCTGGTTGCGTGACTCTTTTTTATTTTCTTTTACGATTTTCTCAAGGAATTTTTGCACTTTAAAAAAAAAAGGAATTTTTGCACATGCTTGGCCTTTATTAGAGGCGATGGAAACCGTAATGGAGAATATATTCCCATGCATTGACAAGATTTGTAGCATGAGTTTAATCCGAGTGGAGAGGAGGAAACCATCATTTATAGATTTGTACACGAGGATCATCCAAACGGAAGAAGACAATCCACGAAGATCCAACGGCTGAGAACTTTGCAACTTCAACATGGTCGATCACAAATTGCCGATGCTGCTTTTCTAGCAGACACACGCTGCAACCCTCTATATAAAGCACTGCGGCTCCACTTACAGAAGCCAAGCGAGAAGTAGCAGCCAACAACAGCCACTTGCACCTTCTTTCTCAGGCATGGAGAAGGGCAGGGTTCTTGTTGTAGGTGGCACTGGCTACATCGGCAGAAGGATTGTGAAGGCGAGCTTGGCTCAGGGTCACGAGACCTTCGTCCTGATGAGGCCGGAGATCGGCCTCGACATCGACAAGCTGGAGATGCTGCTGTCGTTCAAGGCGCAGGGAGCACGGCTCGTCGAGGCGTCGCTCCACGACCACCCGGCCCTCGTTGCCGCCGTGAAGCAGGTGGACGTGGTGGTGTCAGCCATGTCCGGGGTTCACTTCCGCAGCCACAACCTCATGCTGCAGCTCAAGCTGGTGGAGGCTATCAAAGAAGCCGGAAATGTTAAGGTAGGCTCACTCACGGTGATTTGGCTCCCGAGCTCCACGGAGCTCGGTATTTTTGAAAAATGAAAATTCACATTTTTGAGTTTTCAAAAAAGTGAAAAAAATCACAGGTGTAGGTAGTGTCGAGACACACACGCGTGAATTTTTTTGACTTCAAATTCGTTGTATTTTGGGCCGTACAAAATAGACAAATTCTGACAGAAAATTTTTGAATCCAGGTATGTCGATTCAGAAATTTGTCTTTTAGATCTAGCTCAGAATAAAACGAATTTGGACTTGACATTTGGCACGCTTGTAGATCTAGGTGATATCTACACTGGTATTTTTTTCTCGATTTTTGGAAACCAAAATGTGCGGATTTTAAATTTTTGAAAAACCAAGCTCCATGGAGCTCGGGCTCTAAAAGGACTTACCGAACTCACTCAGGGTCAGGGGAGGTAATATATCCATGCAACTATCTATACAGTATGATTTTCCAGTTCGACTGAGAAGTTCGTATTTTTAGTTCACCATCTCAGCCCTCGTCATTTTTTCTTACAATTCCTAAGTCTTACATTGCGCAACTTGATCGACTTAGAAATCTCAGTCATATTTTTTTTTGATAAAGGAAATATATTAATATCAAAATGATACCAGATACATCCAGCCTCTGCACCAACACGATAAAGGAAATATATTAATCTCAGTCATATAGAGAAGCAATCATTTTTTTCTATTACTCGCATACATAATATATGCCTGAGACTCATTAGAACCGACATTTTTGTGCATTTGATGGAGGCTTCTGTCTGATACTCATGTATTCCTTCCAACTCACTCTTCAGTTTTCGCTTAGATAACTACAGAGAAAAAGCACAAATGGACACCAACCTATCTTTTTGTGGCAGATTTCCTTTTCCGAAAAGGGTGCGTCCCAGATTTTGATGTCTTTGGTTGCTCCCAGCAATCCATTCATGTGTCTAAAAGACTTTAGGACAGAGGTCGCAGTATTCCTCAGCAGACCGAGAGACAATCTGAATTCTGAATTACTGTGTGTGATGGTCCTCACAAAATAACAAGCACCAATCTTCAGTAAAGTAAAAGTCTTTCCTTGGATACTTCTGGTGAGATTTCATATCCTCCATTATTGATCATGCGAATTCTTGCGCTTGAGTTGACGTTGGTCCCGAAAGTTGCCCAACAACCATCAGCAGTCGATCACTTGTGTGCAACCGCAACCATGCATCTCACTGTCTTCCCTTTAAGCTGGTGTATTATTGGAGCTGCATGAAAGTCCAACACCGATTTCTAGAAGACATCGACTTTTGCTAGAAGCATTAATTCGTAAAATAAAACTATTTCCAGAAGCATGCGATTCAAGGATATGATTCTCTAAAGCTGTACTTGCTCAATAGTCCATATCACCATATGATGCACATTCTTATCACAAAATTACTTCCAAAAAATATTGTTAAAATCATCTTACAAATTAACAAAGAAATTGTAGTATTGCTGAGTACGGTATTACTCAATATATTAAGGCAATGCACTTTCTCGCCCTCTCAGCCCTCCGTCACTGTTGTAGCTGCTACAGTGTTAGCTACAGTGGGTACTGTTGTACACTGTAGCAATCTACAGTCTCGATCCGAGCCGTTCTCCGCACATCCGACGGCCCACAGTTGACGTCCATGACGCTTTCGCAAAAAGACCCTTCCCTAATCGACAAATCGAACCCGCAGTCCACAACTTTACGCTACGAGGGACGTAACAATAATTTCGGGAAACCACGGGGATCCTTCTGCAAAACCCACGGACAAATCACCTTCCCTCTCCTCTCCTCTCTCCCTCGCGCACGGCGCCGACCTTGCCGCGGCCGCCGACGCGCGCCCCCGCCGGTACGCCCCTCCCCGCACAGATCCGCTCACACGGGAGCCTCCGCCGTCGCGTCCTCTCCTCCGTCGCCAACTCTCGCCTGCCGAAATGTCGCACCGTCGCCGGAATCGACGCCGCCATCCACTGCTCCCTCCGCCGCATTCGCACGCCGTAGCAGCCGCTCCGGCGACCCAGGAGCGGCGGCGCCACCGCCCGCAGCCACCCCGCATCGAGCCGCGTCGAGTGCGCCCACTCGCGCGTCCCGGAACGCCGTCGTTCACCGCCGGCGTCGCTGTCGCCGCCGCGGCAGAGCCACCAGCTGGTGACGTCAGCCTGACGCCCAAGTGGGCCTGGGCCGAGCAGCTGGGCCACCAGCTGGGCCGGGCTGGCTGCTGCGCAGCTGGCTCGGCCCTTTTAATTTTTTTCCACTGTTTTTGTTTTTGTTTTTTGTTTTTCTTTTTTAAAAAACTTTCGTAACTTTCAAAATAAGACTTCAATAATTTTCAAATCTTCTGAAATTTAAAATGTAGACGACTCCGAATAAAGCCACTTTCAAAATATTACCCATTGTAGGTTCAAAAAATAATAAATAAAAAAAACCCGATCTCATCCGCGATAATTTCCAGCCAATAATACTCCACACTAATTTCGATACATTCAAATCTAAACAATTTTTGAATGTGTGCATCTTCAAATTTGAATTTCTCGCACCACGTTATTCACCAATTTCACAAACACATAGACATTAGCACAAAAAAGAGCACTTAAATTTTATCACCATTTGGAGGTCATTCAAATGCATGTTCCGTAATTTCAATTAAATATTGACGCCGAAATGCAAACATGTAATTTAGAACACCCAAATTTTGTCACCATTTCGAGATAATTGAAATGCATTTTCTCTAATTTCAATTAAATATGCATTTTCTTTATTTTCAATTGAATATTGATGCCAAAATGCAAACATGTTTGAACATCTCAAACTACTAAATATTTGAATATCCTACAAAATATATAAAAAATGCTCACAAAAAAATGCTACCTACTCATAACAAAATAAAAACCATATTTGCAAATTCCAAATTGGCCAACTTTTGAGCGAATATTCACAGATATGCAAAAAATATCAACATGCCCACAATATCTGAGCATTCAATAGAGGTGAAAATGATTCAAATATGAATAGCTCCCCAATTTGATCATTCTAAAAAAAAATCGACTCACAAATTTTGTCTTCATTCCAAGCAATTTAAATCTGAAAAATTCTTTTTTCAATACAAACATTTTTTCGAATCCAAAACGTCGTCAAAATTTGACATCAAGGGCACGGCGTGCGCCGCGCCAATTTCCCCTAGTATATATAACGTCGAGTGCGCAATCGTAATACACATACAATTTTGCATGCAGCGTTTCATACCATCTGAATTTGGCATGGACCCAGCAAGGATGGGGCACGCCCTTGAACCAGGCAGGGTCAGCTTTGATGAGAAGATGGAGATAAGGAGGACAATAGAAGAAGCAAACATTCCCCACACCTACATTTCTGCCAACTCCTTTGCTACTTACTTTGTTCCTAACCTCTGTCAATTGCGTACCCTTCTTCCACCCAAAGAGAAAGTTTACGTATATGGAGATGGCAACGTCAAAGGTAAACACATGCATTACTTGTACTGTTCTATTTCTCCTAGTTGTATGACTCCTGGGCTTGGTGTATCTTGCTCCCTTCAAATTTCCTCTTATGACTATGTTTAATTTGGTTGTAATATGAAGCGATATTTGTGGACGAAGATGACGTTGCAACATACACAATCAAGTGCATTGATGATCCACGAGCCTTGAACAAGATGATATACCTACGACCGCCGGAGAACATTCTTAGTCAAAACGATCTGATTGCTAAATGGGAAAGGCTCTCAGGAAAGGTTCTTGAGAAAACTCCCATTCCGGGTGATGAATTCTTGGCGTCAATGGAAGGTAAGCAAAAAAAAAAAACATTTATCGCTTAAATCGGAAGTATTATAAATCTTAGCTTAATGGCTTTAGTAGTACCAAAATGTTGGAAGGTTCGCATAGATTTTCTTGGTAAATAATGTCACTTTTTCGTGTATACTATGATAATACAACTAGCTGCATGTCAAACATGCTTATATAGTACAATGCAAATTAAATAAATACTACTCCCTCCGATCCGAAATAATGGTCACGAGTTGTACTTTCGAATTGTATGTATGCAGTTTATTTTATCCGACACTAATAACAAATCGGAGGTGGTAGAAATATGCTTCCCTCCTCTATAAGCGATCTTTATCAGCAAATTAAATACTTGTGCATGCAGGCATGGACCTTCCGAATCAGGTGGGGGTAGCACATTACTACCACATTTTCTACGAGGGTTGCTTGACAAACTTTGACATCGGGGATGATGGGGAAGAAGAGGCTTCTCTGCTCTACCCAGAGGTCCAGTACACCAGGATGGACGAGTGCATGAAACGCTATTTATAACAACAACAACAACAACAACAACAACAACAACAACAACAACAACAACAACAACAACAACAACAACGACAACATCCATCAGCACATGCTACACCCCACCTATGTTCGAAGAAAGTTTCATTGCTACGTTACTCACACTGTTTGTATGGTTATTCAATTATAATAGTGTCAATTATGTATGTTGTGCCATCTACAGGTTCCATTAATGACCTATAAATAAGACCTCCATGGAAGTTAAATTTTGAAATCTTTGTTGTTTGTTTGGACTTGTTGTAATAAAATTGTTATTTATTATTTGGATTGTATGTTGTAAAATATGATATCTTCGAAAATATTTTGGGGGGGAGGGGGTGTAAAAGGAAGGCGCACTGCCATTCAATTAGACATAAATAAAGTTATATACACGGGATCTCCGAGGAGATCATAAAAGGGACCAAAAAAACCAAAATCATGAGCAAACAAATTTCGGAAATTGTGATAGTACTTACATGATAGGATGAGAATGAAATAGTCCTGTGGATCATGGGTTTATTTTTATGCATTGTATTGTTCCCGTTGGGTGCCTGCATCATGCGCGCAACTAAATGAAATTGGGGCGTCGGAGGAAGGTCACGAACTAGTTTAGAAGATCTTCTGAAACAACTACTTTTTTATACTTGACTAAAATAACTACATTAGTCCAACTTCCCAATTCTCGAAAGGAAATCTTCTCGGACTGAGTGACATGAACCACCACACATACAACATGCCCCAAGCCAAAATATTCTGGTTGCACCGATATGGAGCCTAATTAAGCAAATCCCATATTTATCTGACTGGGTCGACGCAACTCTACAACAATCGAATAAAGGTACTCCTATTTGACGATTAAAGTGTCAACTAGCAGCCTTCACGCTTGAAGCACCCCACTTGGTGGGCCGTCCCAGATATCATATTTTTATGTTTCCGCAGTATATTCATTTTTTTTTATTCTTTTCCTATTTCTTCTTTGTTTTTTGTTTTTTCTTTCTTTTTTACTTGTTACTTCTTCCCATTTATGTTTTCCAATTCATTTTTTAAATCATTTGAAAAATTATATTTGTGTAATGAATAAACATTATTTTCAACTCGTGAACAATTTTGGAACACTGTGATTTATATATCTCCATAAATATTTTTAGTTACAAAGTATATTTTGAAATTTAATGATAAATATTGAAGTGATTTAAAAATGTTCGTACAGTTCAATTAAATTGTTCGTGAGCTCAAAAAAATGTTTGCAGAAGTTATAAAAAATTGTTCACGAGTTTGAAAATAATCCACGCCGATAAAAAATTGTTCGTGAATTCAGAAAATGTTCACGCATTTATAAAGAATTGTTAGCTAGTTCAAATTATATCCTCACAATTAAATAAATTATGATATTTAAAAAGGTTCACGCTGTTATGAAAATGTTCACGAGTTCAAAAATATATTAGCTCAACTAAAAAACGTATTCGCAATATTTTAAAATGTTCATTTTTTATACTGTGAAAACAATATTCGTAGAAAAAAGAAAGAAAATAGAAACAAAAAAGAAACAGAAAACGGAAACGGAAAATTAGAAGGAAAAAAAGGAAATGAATTTTTTTTAAGGAAGCAGGAAAATGAAAGAAAAGTAAAAACAATAAAAGAAAACAGGAAAAAACACTCAAAAAATACTCCTCCAATCCAGAAAAACTCTCGCACGGTGTACTAAGCAAGTTCATTTCCCACGACAATTTGAGTGGATCAGAGGGAGTAGAACCTGCCCTTTAAAAAAAAATCATCCACCATGTATTAGGTCAGCAAGCCGCCTCATTAAAAACCTTCCAGTCCCTTTAGGTACCCTGGTAAGGGAAAAAAATGCGTAAGAAACTTGCTGCCTCGAGTTCAAACCATCGTTACATCATTCAAGAGTTTATCTAAGAGAAACCTATGGGGCTCATCAGAACTGTGGGCTAATTGACGATGAAGGCGTCAAACAGAGTTCGTCATCCAATAGGTAGCAGGCAAGAGTCATGGCATCAGTGTCTTTAGCGCTGCTAGCAATCCAACTAGGGGTGTAAACGGATCGGATCAGATCGGATTTTATCTCTACCATATCCTTTACCATATTTTTTTCTCGGATTCGGATCGGATCGGATAATGAACGGTTACGGATTCGGGGGCGGATAGATATAATCACGGATTCGGAACGGAAACGGAGCGGATTCGGGGCGGAAAGAAAAGTAGTCGGATCGGTATGCGCAATGTATATCATCAAGCCACATAACCAAAAATAATAGCTCAACAACATAATAATCTAACAAAGTTATACTCCATAGTATGTAGAATGACCATGAAAGGGAGTCGTTGTTCAACAAATGAGCTCCACAACTCACTAAATATAAATTGTGCTCTATTAGTTTAGACATTTCGGTAGAAAATCGGATTATTCGGATTATAACCATCGGATAATCCTAACTAATATTCGGATAATCCATATTCGGATGCTATTTTTCATACCATATCCTATACCGTATCCGGGTGTTCAGTTCGGAATCGGATATCCTTATCCGGCAAATTCTTCGAAACCGGATATGGATTCTTTAAAACGGATTCGGCGACGGATTCGGTGCGGAAATTATCCTATCCGTTTACACCCCTAAATCCAACGCATGCATTGTCGTGGTAGATGGGCCGCCCGACTTCACCGTCAGGCAGAGGTGAGATGAGCGAGAGAAAATCGACTCCGACTCGGACCTGAGTTGAGAAAAGCCCATATATATACCTGCCCGGCCGGGTATGCAACGCTACAATACAATCGCTAGCTTCTGCTAACATACAAGAAAATCCAAACCTACCTCCATTGATCGACATAAAAGAAAATCCAAACCTACCTCCATTGATCGATTGCCGATCGGCACCGTGAGATGGCGTGGTCGGGCCTTCTGCCGGAGCTCCTAGACCTGCTAATCTCCCGCCTCCCTCTACCCACCGACCGTGCCCGCTTCCGCGCCGTATGCCGTTCATGGCACTCGGCCGTCCGCCAGCGCATCCCTTATTCACGGCAGCTGCCATGGATCGTCACACCCCATGGCTCCTTCATGACCGTCTCTGACGGCGGCATCCACCGCTTCCCGTCATTACCGGCCAACACGACGACATGCATCGTCTCCACGGGCGGCTGGCTCTGCCTCGACACCATGGACTTGGAGAATAGCCGGCGTAAGTTCCTCCTGTTAGGTTGATCTCCTCCCGTGTGACCCAACGGTCACACCGGACCCTTGACCACACCCTGATCGGGGGCGTCCAACCGCACCAAGGTTGGTGGGCCCCTGTGACCCGCGCTACATAAAGGGTGGGGGGGTCGGTAGCACTGATTACGAGGTTCACCTGTGCGCCACCGCCCCCACCAACATCCCCTACCGATCGAGGGTTAGCGCGGTGCCCACGGGAAGCACCACCGACGCCACTGCCTACTCTCTGTCACCACCGCCGTCCTCCACCATGGCCGGCGCAGCTCGATCGCATCCGCTCAAGGAGAAGGTAATTCACCTCCTCCCACTGTTACTACACGTAGGATCTAACCCTGGATGATTCTCTGGGTATTAACAATGGTATCAGAGCCTGAGGGTTTTCTAGATCCTACTCGTGTAGAAAAGAAAAAAGAAGAAAAGGAAAAAGAAATTCAAAAGGGGCAAAAAGAACTCACCGGAGGGCCTCGGGCTCGCCGGCAAAGGCACCGCCATCGCGGCCGCGCCGTCCCTCTCGATCCGACGCGCATCGGCAAGCCGAGGCTTCGGAAGAAGGACCAAACCCTACGGGGAAAAAGAGAAAAACCCAAACCCTAGATCGAACCGAATCTTTTGTTTCGGTAAAAGCCAAAGAGAAAGGGAGGCGGCTGACCAAGCTCGCCTCCACTCACCGGAAGAACTCCGGCAAGGCACTCCGCCACCGCGGATTCAACAGATGCAGGGCGCCGCGGCCAGACCGCTCGACGGCGACGTGCTCACCCGCAAGGGGAACACGCGCACCGGCGAGTGGGTCGGCGACGGCGCCACACCTTCTGCGCGACGGTCTGGCGTTCACCGGTGGCGCTGAGGCGAGAGCAGAGAAAGAAAGGAAGAAAATGAACGCTAGGGTTCACGGGAGCTGTCGGGGGCGGCCGGTGCGGCCGTTTTGTTCATGCGAGAACGGCGCTGGACCATCCGATCAAGATGGACAGCCAGGATCGCCTCGGCCTAACCCTAGTTAGCGAATGGGCCGTTGGGCCGAAAGACAGAGGAGGCCGCTGGGCTGGGGCTCTTTTCCAGCCAGAAGCGGAGCGCACGGACAGCGCAGAGCAGGCCGTGGGGTGCGACACTTGCTCCTGTGGGCCGCGTACCCGACGCTCAGGCGACAGATAAAAAAAAGAAAATGGGCCGCGCGTTTTTCACTGCGGGCCGAAAATGGACAGTGTTCTGTTAATTTTTCCAGAAGCTGTTTTATTTGTTTTTGTCCATTTTTTTGGGCAAATTTTATCTAGTTTTTTTTTCTATTCAAAATTATCCAACGAAATTTTGTTTAGAGAACTGAAAAGTGACAGAAATGTTTCTGAAAAGTATAAAGTTCATGAATTTTATTCATGTTTTTCCGCTGCAAATAGTTAAAAGTAATTGCTTAAAAGCAATAAAGTGATAATTAATTTTTTTAAAGATGTGATAAAGTGAATATTAAAGGTGATTATGATTCTGTTATTTTATGACCAACGTTGTTAATAACATAATCATGATTTGTTAATCATTGAACAGTGCAATGTTTGTGAAATACAGATAATATTTTATAGTTTCTGCTGTAAAGTAAAAGGACTCTCCTCTAATTAAATTGGAACCAACGGGAAAATTTAATTAGAGAGGAGGAAAAAGAGAAATACTTGTTTAACAGATTAATTATGGTATTGTTATTTTCTGACCAACGTTGATGATAGCAGTACTATAATTATATGAGTTCTATAGTCAAAGGGCTAGATCTCTGATAATTTTGCATGAAAGTGATCAATTTTCAGAGAAAAGATAAAAGATCAAGAAATGCTCTTGAACTATAGAAATATGTATATTTCATGTTTCCGCTGAAATAGAGTTGATGATAATGTCATTTTCCAAACAGAGTTCTTTATTGCAATAGAAATATTATCATCATATTGTTTATGAGTTTTATGCATTGATTCTATTTCTGCCCAACGGTGATGTAGAATTAGTGTAGAAAGATGATGTTTCATTCTAATTCTGCCCAACGGTGATTTAGAATATAGAAGAAAGTTTTAAAGATTTAATGTGCATATCTTTAACCAGACCAACGAAGGGTTATTTTTATGCTCATTATTGTTTATTATTATTGAATATTTTCTCAGACAAAGATTCTCATGTTTTCATTCGTGAAAGCAAAAGGATGGGTACTTGTGACCCGAAAGATGACCAAGAAAGGTCATAAAGTGAGAGAGTATGTTCTCTCTAAAGAATGACTGCAAAAGAAAAAGAATTCTTGGATGTTAATCCAAGAATACAAATAGATCATCGAGAGTCTTGTTTGACAAATGTCTTTCATGTAGAAAACAAATAAATCATTCAGAGTTTTGTTTAACGAATTTCTTTCATGTACTCTATATGAAGAATTTTTTTAAACGAGCAACATGAATGCTTAATTTGACCAACGTTGGATTAAGCATGTGTATAAAAGAGTATTCAGATTTATTTCTGAATTTGATGATTGAATATGCAGTCTAAAGAGCCAATTGTGGCATCTGTGTCTCTTAATTACCCGCATGACGGGAAAAGACGATAATAATACCCACGTGGTGGGAAAAGTCTGGGAAAATACCCGCATGGCGGGAGAAAATTTTGACAAAGGACTTATCCTGTATGACAGGAAGAAGATGTGATGACTCATGTGTTTTTATATCGACCGCACACTTTATGTGTCATAGTTACAAAGCACTTAATGAGTCAAAAGAGAATAAAGTTACAAAAGAACCTAAAGATGAGAATGGCATGCAAGTGTGACTTGCAAAAGTACCATTGAGAAAGAACTCTTGTGAGTTTTGAAAAGGAATGAGGAAAAAGTACTCCCATACATTAAAAGACAACTTCATTTTGAATGAAGCAGATAAAAGATAACTTCATTTTGAATAAAGCAGATAATCAAAGTTTCGAAATTGTGGCAAAAAGGTTCTTGCCACATTTCGAGGGGGAGATAGAGAATGTTACAGAATAGAATAAACTCCCCTATACTTCAGATAATGTGATGCATATTATGCATCTAAGTGATCTATGATGAATTGTGATCGTCTGGGGAGTACGACGGTCATAATAATGATACCCCTAAAGTAAAGAGATAGATTTATTCTGGATCTTTTACAGCTCCGAAAGGAGACTAAGGACGGTACTCAAAGTGCCATAAAGAAGACAGATTGACAGGTTAACAGAATAAACCCAAATAAAAAGGATTAAGGATACACCATTTTGGAGAAAATGGAGTAATCTGGGGGAGCATGGTATGAACATACCTAAGGCTCGAATAGATTTTATCTGGGGGAGCTTGTTGCTTTATAATAGAGATGAACAAGTAAACATGGATCTTGTGATTTAGGTCCTTGTAAGAGCTATTGCCTTTTGGCGATAGAAGACTACAGAATTAATTGCCTCTAGGCAATGACAGAGCAACAACATCCCCATATGAGAAAAACAGATGACTATAAAGTCTATATCAGAGAAATTTAAATGAAGGTTGATCCCACCTCATTTACAGAAATTATAAGCAGCGCTCAATCGATTTTGACAAGTGTCTACTTGTCTTAATGATTAGAGACTATGTGAATCCCGACGATGTTTGGGACTCATAAGTAATTTCCAATGGAGCCAAAACAGTAGGCTATAAAGGGTCTACAACGCCAATGTGACTCCAAAGGAAATATGTAAAAAGCGATTTTAAATCGAAAGATTTGCGCTAAGAGAATAAACAGATTATAATGAGTGATAATGGCACATAATGATCTGAGTTACATCAGATGAAAGTAAAGAACACAAGGGATCTTACGGACTAGAGCAAGTCTCTAGAATCAGAAGTTATTTTGGGTTAAAGAGAATGAGAGGACAATCGCTTTTCTACAAACTTATAGAATGGGAAATTCATTCCCTAATCCTGTGTATGTGGATGATATCCTACTTGCTAGTGGTGATGTCAATCTACTACCGGCAGAGAAAAGAAGTTCTTGTCCTCAAAAGAGTATTCTCGGTAGAGTGTCTGTTTAAAAGTATCGAGATTTACTAAGAAAAGAAGAAAAGGGGTATTAGAAATATCGCATGGACATGCTGAGAAGAAGTCTCTAAAGCATGCATGTCGAGAAAATCTACGCCTGTTCTTATTGTCAAGGGTAATGGAATTGAGAACTTTAGTGTTCCAAGAGATAACTAGAACAGATCAAATGAATATAGTACCATATGCTTCAGCTGTTGGAAACTCAATATTACCCTGACAATTCACGTATCCGGGTTGTTTTGGCAATGTCCAATCCAGATATAGATCACTGGAATGGAATCAAAGATATCGGCCTCATGCTAAAAGAAACAGAGTGCTCTCAAAAGGTTGTGAGTACAAAGATAGATCTATAAATGTGCTCTCAAAAGGTTGTGAGTACAAAGAAAGAATTTGTGAAATGTATAGCGAAATCCACAATTGTCGCTAAATTTCACATTTGGAGTTTTTGTGTGGAAAAGCTCCAGAGAATGAAAAGATTGACATCAGTGTGATGTAAAGACATGTTATAGCATGATATAAGGCCGAGGGACAGGCAAAATGGTTAAGGAAACCTGTACCCGGAATTGATAATGGTTGACAACAGCAATAACCATTAAGTAATTCACTCCTAAGACAACGAGTCAAGTGTGGTGCCAAACACATTGACACAGAGTTATACGTTGTAAAGGAGAAAGTCCGGAATTATGTTGAAATGCTTGGAGCATAAGAGGAACAGATAAAAGAAACACACAAGTGTTCGCAGATCTGCTAATTAAAGGCTTACCGCCCAGTGTGTTTGGAGAACACATAGTCGACATGGGTTTTATGGTATAGTCTATATGATTTCCGGACAATAAAGAGGCCCAAAAGATTAAAGAATCTATTTCAAAACAGAGACGTATATTGTAGCTGTCTGATTCTATCGGCAATTGAGCTGTGACGATGAAACATGCTTATGTATCGATCTGTGATGAAACGAGTAAAGCGAAAAGTATATAGTTAAAAGTAAAAGTTGAGATCAAGGGGGAGAATGTTAGGTTGATCTCCTCCCGTGTGACCCAACGGTCACACCGGACCCTTGACCACGCCCTGATCGGGGGCGTCCAACCGCACCAAGGTTGGTGGGCCCCAGTGACCCGCGCTACATAAAGGGTGGGGGGTCGGTAGCACTGATTACGAGGTTCACCTGTGCGCCACCGCCCCACCAACATCCCCTACCGATCGAGGGTTAGCGCGGTGCCCACGGGAAGCACCACCGACGCCACTGCCTACTCTCTGTCACCACCGCCGTCCTCCACCATGGCCGGCGCAGCTCGATCGCATCCGCTCAAGGAGAAGGTAATTCACCTCCTCCCACTGTTACTACACGTAGGATCTAACCCTAGATGATTCTCTGGGTATTAACACCTCCTGCACAACCCTTTCTCTAACGCGACCGTGCCGCTTCCCGAGCTGGACCTCGCCATCGGCCATACTTCCGAGGCGTTGGAGATCCGTAAGGTGGTGATGAGGTCGGACGACCCCCACGACCTGATCGCGGTGACTACCAATACACATGAGTACCCGTTGATCTTGTGCCGCCCAGGAAAGGGCACTTGGTTGCCTTATATTTATTTAGGGCCTTACTATATGATCATCGACGTTGATTTCATTGGGGACATGCTTTACTTTATCACCCTCGCTGAGGACCTCTTCGCACTTGGCCTAGCAGAGGACCCCAATGGCAAGCCTACTATTACTAATGTCGAGCACGTCATCACGCACGGTGATGACGAGGCTGAGTTTGGGTGGAGCGATCTGGATGAAGAAGAGGAATCAGACAGCGATGTCGACTACGAAGGGTCACAGAATGACGCACCAACGAGTACCGACGGCGATGATGAGAACGATGATGAATCGGCCAACGTCAATGCCAACGCGAGATTAATGTTTCGTCTTGAAACCGTTTTGAAAAGCATCGATAGTTATGAGCGGGAAGGGTACGATATCCTCCTCACAGGCCGATATCTGTTCGAATCGTGTGGGAAGCTGCTCATGGTTCGAAGGCAATGGCTAGTCACCCCATTTAGTGGAGACAACCACACTCGCAGGGTCGATGTCTTTGAGGCAGATGTGGAAGCAGGCCTATGGATGCCGGTCAAGGTTGGTTTAGGCGGTGGCGAGGCAATCTTCATCAGTCCACGCTTGTGCAAGGTCGTTTCGGCTGGTGGGGATGTGGAAGAGGACACAGTGTATTTTGCCGATATGTACGAAAACATGAGGTCGGAAACTTTCAAGGTGTCTAGATTACAGAAGCATGAGCTACAATTTGGAACGTGGTTAGGGTGGCTTTTCCCTCCAGAAGTACTAGCTAGTGGTCTAATTGTATGGCACAATTCGTCTTCTGATACCCAAGAAAGATTTTGAAGCGAATTTGCATCCCATTAAATCAACTAGCACGGGCTGGCGCGGCGGCACGCCACGTTAGGCCAACGATGCCATCCATTACCAATAGCAACCGTGAAGATACATCTCGCTGAGCGGTGGAAGAAGCCACGTTTCCCAGTATTTTTGTTTACATGTGAATGAACAGTGGGTTCTATCTCCTGCATATATTTGGACTGACAAGTAGCTTACCGAGTCATCTCCCATTTTAGCACCATGGCTGGTCACCATGTCGGAGAGCGGAAAGCCATATCTCGTGTGCTAGATTAAATATGATGTTGCTTCCACGTGCATATCAAAGGCCAGAAATGTTGCCGATGTCTCTGGTTGCACTGCCACGGGTTCGATCTCCCTTATGGCAAGCCACCCGCGATTCTTTGAGCGTGAAAGCCGGCGCTTTGTGAGCCACCCTCGTGTTCGTCCTCGCCCTCATTCTCACCCTATTATGAGAAATGGAAGGTACACACATGACATGTTTTTCATGGGAGATCTACGTATGGCAGTCTCAGATCTGTTAGAATATTGCTACCACCACTTTGTCTATTTTTTAAATATCTATGTTTTCGTCTATGTGTTATGTCCAACACACCTCATCCCTTTTAATCGGACACATTTGGTAGATCTACAGTGGGCTGTAAATTTTTAGATACCATATTGTTGACTATAGAGAATACCATGTAACAGGGATTTTATATAAAGGCTACCATGTAATATATTTTGTTGGTAATGTATCAACTCTTGCTAGATCTACAATGCGATGTATCCGATAATCTCTTCATACCTTTTTTTTTTGCTAGGGTATAATCTCTTCATACCTGACTATATGACTTTATGCAATGACCTATAACCGAGATATTATTATGATGACAGTGTATAAGAAAACATGGCTATTAACAAGTGCGTTTTTCGCATTATCAGCTTCTGCCCGCAGTCTGCCAATCTCACCGTATGAGTGTGTCCTAAACAAATTTGCCCGTGAACCCTCCACTGGTGCCGTGTAGGAGGGAATTTGTCCTGAACGAACTAAGGGAAACCCTCCCCTCATTCAGTGCTAAAACCTTAGTGGAAGACATAAGCAATTAACCCTATAAGGCCGAAGAAAACTAGGACAACTAGCTAGGGCCAACTAGGACTCCACATAATGGGCTTCTTACTTCATGGGATTCATCTTTGACCTTATCTCTTATATCTTGTCTTGATTTTTGACTTGTTGACCATACCATGATCACGAGCTTTGGTTGACTAGTATTCGATTTACCTTGCTTGACTTTTATCCACATAGGCGCCTAGTAGGCAGGCAAGGGGGTCCCTTCGGGGTAGGTGATATCCATTTTTACAACACATTGATTTTGGCATGTTCTGGAAAAAAACTTCACGAATTGGACTATCGTGTATGAACATTCGTGACTTTTAAGCCAAATGACCATGTTTATGGCCATATCCACGCAATATTTCTAGATAATATGACCATATTGCTAAAAAAAAGGTGCATCTTGAATTCTTGATATGTCAAACAATAGTTTCCATAGGAGTTTCCAACTTTTTGTCACAAAAGATAACCTTTTCATTTTTAGAGTGTGAAAAACAAAGTTTCTTGTAAAGAACGTCAAACGTGCAAAATGAAACAAAAGATAAAATTTCCTATTTGATGGATAATTCCTGAGTATTATAATTTTCTTGATTTATATCTATTTTTGCCGATTTAAATGATTTTTAGCTGATTTAGCGAAAATATTTCAAATTTCAACTACAAGTATATTCTAGTTTGCTCCAAAAATTTACAATTTTTTTAAGGTACCCAATTCTGATTTTAATTTTACACAACATCCACCGAAGGAGTCGATAGATTCGGCTCCTAAATACGAATAGTTTTGCACATTTTTTGAGCCCGTTTTGAAAAAATCAAAGAAAATATAGAAAAAATCAAACAATAAAATCCTTTGGCATAAAAAAAATATATTTCCATGAACTATCTTATATGAACTTTCATGATTTTCGAGCCAAATGACCATATTCAAGGCCATATCCATAACATAGTTATTGATAACGTTGACATATTGGGCACATGAGTGTATATTTCCATGCAAAGCAATAGTTTCCAGAAGATTTTCCATGTTTTTGGCATAAAATATATTTTTCATTTTCAGAGTGCCAATAACGTATTTTTTTGTGAAGAAAATGCAAAAGTATGGTGTGAAATGGCAGCTCTACTTTTTGTTCACACAAATTAGACCATATTAGATGGCCAATTCCCAAGTGTTAAGACTTTTCGCTATTTATAGCTATTTTCGCTCATTTAAATGAATTTCAGCTGATTTACAAAATTAATTCAAATTAAAACTAAAAGCATGTTTCACCTTGCTACTAAAATTTGCTAAAAACAGGTAAAGTACCCAAGTATTTTTCAAAAAAATAGCCATTGACGGCGTTGAAAGATTTAACTCCTAAAATGAATGGTTTCGTAGCTGATTTTGACCCTGTTTGAAAATAAATCAAAGAAAATAAAGAAACAATTATAAAAACTTCGTCCTTTGGCATGGAGTTCTTTTATGTGTACTAGTTTCAAGAAAAATGATAAACATAGATTTTGACAAGTTTTTGTAAAAAACCTTCACGATATGGACTATCTATATGTATCAACATTCCTGACTTCCGAGTCAAATAAACAGGCTCATGGCAAATCCATAGCATGATTAATGATAATGTGGTCATTTCAGGGACAAGGGTGCATATTGACATGCCAAACGATAGTGTCGAAGAATTTTCCAACTTTTTTACACAGTTTTGTTTATTTCTTTATTTATTATCAGAGTGCAAAAAAAGCGGCAGGAGACTACTGCTGACAGCCTCCGCGGAGACAGTGTGGCTGCTGTTCACGGCGGACGGTTGCCTACTACCGTGAGCCCCGAGATGTCAAATTTTGAATGAGGGTAAAGATTTTTCAAGAACATACAAAAGATTTGCATGTCATGACAGAAAGGAGGGTAAATGATTGTTGTACACTGTTATGGCTTCACAAGTTCATACTGATACCGAACAGAAACACCCAGCCATCATCTCCTTTACTACTACATCAAAGTTGCCGCTAAGCTCCTATTTTTACCCCTTCAGAATTGGAGCAATGCAGGTTACAGATGGAAATAACACTGTACGACGGCTCATAGATTACGGTCTTGCAATGGAAAGCATTGTTTTTGTAAGGAAGTACTGTAGGAGCTGCCTGACATCAGACATACTCGGCCTCACGTTGGCATTATGGCAGCAGCAATCAACGGCGAGCTGTAGGAGTTGCAGAATTATGACTTTCATTTCCTCATCACGGACTCGAAGCTCCGTGTCTAACACTTGAGTCACCCACTTCTCACGGGGCACGGAGCTCACCAACCGCAGCAAATCGACGCCTTCCTCGGGGCGTGCTTCGTTTACCGGAGCCTGGCGGGTGAACAGCTCCAGCATTAGTATACCAAAGCTGTACACATCGGCTTTCTGGGAGATGTGGCTATGGTCGGTGACCTCAGGTGCGCGGTAGCCGGAGGCTTTCGAAAACTGGCGGAGCGTCCCTAGGCCATGCTCCGACACGCTCGCGGCGTGACTGTCCTGAAGGAACACGTTGGAGGACTTGATGTTGCCGTGGCTGCTCAACGGTCTGAGTGAGTGGATGGACTCCACAGCACTCACCACATCGCTCAAGATGCATAATCGCTGATCCCAGTTCATCGGCTCGGGATGATAAGAAGCTCCGTCCCCTGTGCCAACACACAATATGAATCAGTGATGCGTCTCAAAAGCATTACATTTTGTGAAATTGGACAACTCAATGGAAGGCAGGTGCAGTATATGTTAGCTACCGTGGAGTGCTTTTGCCAGGCTGCCCATTGGCATGCACGAGTAGGATACAAACTTGTCTTGGTTGGTAAAGTAATACCCCAGCAACGGCAGAATGTTTGCGCATTCGATGGTGCAGATCGCCGCCATCCGCTGCTCAAATTCTGCTTTCGACAAGTCCACGCCTTCCAGCCTCTTGACCGCGATCACAGACCCATTATCAAGTATGACCTTGTATGTTGGCCCGCCTGTACCTTTGCCCAGAACTTCAGCCGATGCTTCAAGCACATCCTCCAGGTCAGAGGAAAGAGCTGGTGCTGAGGAGCTAAAAGATATTGTCGAGCCATTCCAACTGGTAATGCTCTGTCGTGATGGTCCAGCAACCAGGCAGTCGTCTGCAGGAGTTTGTTGCTTTCTCCATCCCCAAAACCAAGAAAACAGCCCTTCTTGTCCCTGATGTGGAACTTTCCTAAGTTTGCCAAGCCGTTCTGCCACTTCATGTCAGGACGTTTGCTGAGTTCCAATGTCAAGCATTTACCCGCCAGCTTTGCAATCTCTTCAACAGTCCTCATGTCACTTGGCGTTGCAATTTCAGAATCAAACATCTCCCTCACCCTCCTGACCCCTTTTGCCAGAGCTTTGGTGAAAGTTCTAACCAAGCTCATCTCCCCATCGTCTGTCCTTGCCTTTTTTCGAGTTATCAGTTCCAAGAGAACTACCCCAAAACTATAAACATCGCTCATTGCTGTTAGACGGCCATCCTGAGCAAATAAAGGGTCCATGTAACCGATACTCCCTATTACATTTAGTGTATATACAGTACTTTCGGTGCTCACAAGTCTTGAGATTCCAAAGTCTGATATTTTTGCTCCTAGTCCGTCATCCAGAAGTATATTAGCAGGCTTGATGTCACCATGTATAATCCGAGTATACATTTGGGAGTGCATATAGCCCAATGCCTCAGCACATTCTATGGCAATTCTCAGTCGTGTATCCAAAGAAATGGGAATGATGTCCTTGTGAAGGGCGTCGCTCAGGTTTCCTTTAGGAATATACTCTGTGACCATCGTCAAGGCATTTTCTTCTATGCAGTAGCCGATTAGTCTGACTACATGCTTGTGATTGATTTCACGGTGGACGATCAACTCTTTGGCAAAGCTTCCTTTAACATTGTGGATTAACCTCTTAACTGCAACCATACTTCCATCCTCAAGGACTCCTTCATAAACTTCTCCAAAGCCACCCCTTCCGAGCATAGTTCTATAGTTGCTGGTAATTGTTTTCATTTCAATTTCTGTGAAGAACTTCAAGTCAGGATTGCTATGCGCAATCCACTTTGATCCATCCTCCCCTTGGAATAGTCTTCTTACACTACTATCTGAATGATCCATATTCTGGAAGCAGCAGGGAACTAGTATTCGGCAAGCCTTGACTGAACTGTTGGTGGGCAACTTTTGATCTGAACATACTAGTTGTGTTAAAAGTCAGTTCAATCCAACATGCAAATGAACAGGGTGAGAGTGCGAAATAGGTAGAGATGGTCTGCACACAAAACATTTCTTCTAGCTGCTGAAGAATTGGTATTGACGGGTTTTAAAATAATCGAACTAGAGTGCTGCTTCAGAAATTCAGACGAATTGCATAGAATCGTTTAATGTTGCTTTCGCATTTTGTTGACCTCATAAGTGAAGCCTCCAAAAATATATGTCCGACAGGACAATTTATCTATATTATTTCATTCTCCATGGAGAGTACTTTCTACGAAAATCTGTTGCGGAGGCAGCTTTGTAACACAAATTGGGCAACTATTCTAACTGCTTTCTCGAGGATAGATGTTTTAGCACAAAGGTGAACAGAGAGCAATGATATGAAGCACAATCTGAAGCATTAGATAGTCAAAGCACAGAAAACTTTCGATGAAAGAATCTGCAAAACAATGTGTGGTGACTGGTGAGATGTACAGATGATCATGCTTGAGTCTACACTGCAGTACCTCTGAAGAATAACTACAGCACTACAACACATGGAGCGGATGCATCTATAGTTCTATACTGCAGAAAGATATACGGTAGCATCCACTCCACCACTTCCTGGGGTATTATTGATGCCCGGTCTACACTAACAAAATTAGTGTTAACCAATTAATCAGAGTGTATGCGACACCACTACATGCAAATGAACATACTAACCTACTACTAGTACAGTAGTAATACTATTAAAAGAACACCCTAATCCACATGACTCCTTCTTCCCTGTGAACCCACCGAGCTGCAAACCTTTCCGGAACAACCACAAATGACAAATCCCAACACGCTCAGATCTGGAAACCCCACCACGCTAGCTACTCACATCGTATGGAAAATGGCCCGCAACAAACAACTCAAAAGTAGCAGTTACTGCCCAAGTCCCCAAAAGGAAAAGGTCTGGCCTTGACTAGATAAAACCTCCCAACAGAATTTGACGAAAATTTACTATAAATCAGAATTGCAAGCAGGTAGAATGATAGGGGACATGCCTGTTAAGACTTGGCGGACAGCTAGTGAAGATGAATGAATCACTTCTTCCCACACCACCAAGGCACCAACTGTTTTGGCATCACACCGCCATGGTAGGAATTGGGGTGTGAACTGTGAAGCAGCTAGCTAATGCTTCGTTAGTGGTCGTTCTATCCTCTATGGTTAACTCTGAAACCTGTGCAGACAGCATGCTTTCTATTCTAATAATGTCAAGTTGGGGATGCCCAAGCATCTTTCACGTGATCAATGTCAGGGGCACAGGGTCAAAGCTGGTGAGCTCAAGGTGAGACCAAGTCGCCGAGATGAATTGGCTTGGAGAGCGCGACTCAGGCCGACTTATTTCGGGCTTATGCTTATGGATAAGCCGGCTTATTGATTTCGGTGGGAAGAAATTGTGATGTGGAGAAACTCTTACAAGCTGCTCGGGAGACTTTTTTTTGCCCTTCTGCCCTGAATTTGATATGTGACCTAAATAAATCGATGATATGTTATGTATACTAGTTTTTAATAGAAAATGAGCTAGAAATGAAATAATTTTTTTCTATATTGAGTTATGCAAAGTTCGTATTGCTATGTAAAAAAAAAAAGTTCGTATTGCTGCCGCTATATTGAGTAGTCATTTGATCTATGCACCTTCTTACATCGAGCTGCCAAAAGATGTCTCTTTTTCGGATTGTGGAGCCAATCTTCTGTTAAACATTATTTAGTGCATAGTTGTTATCATGTGCGTCTGAACTCTGAATGCAGAGAATTTCGGTGGTCTTCTATCCTGTTCTGAACCTTGGGCTCTTCCTTGCCTGATTTGTGTAGTTCAGTACTATGTTCATCCGGATACGAAGTTCAGTGCATGGTGCTACTCAAAATAAAAAAATCAGTGCATGGTGCTACTGCATTATGCTCACATTCATGTACAGAAAATTGAGATTGAAGGGTACAAAATATAGAGTGCAGACCAAGAAGGAAACGGCTATGTAAGTATGTAACTGACGATCTCGCTGGCAGATGCAGACGTTGTGGGGCGAGCAGGTCGGGAAGCCGCCGGAGAGCTCCTGTCTTTGCAGGAGACGGAGAAGGAAGGGAGGCGGAGTAGATCGGCGCTGGGGGGAGGTCGGGGACAAGCTGGATGTGTCCGGTTGGTGAGGTCACGCTCGATGTCGCAGTTATTCCAGTCGGAGGCGGAGCAGAGAGCTGGTCGCCGGCGACAGTCCCTGCTGCGGGTGGAGAGGAGGAGGAGCGGTGGCTGCGGGAGAGCGGCGTCTGAGGGCCAGTGGCGGCGGCGGGGCAGGTGCGGAGGTCCGGGTGTGCAATGC
Organism: Poa pratensis; assembly: GCA_947311845.1. Taxonomy (NCBI): domain Eukaryota; kingdom Viridiplantae; phylum Streptophyta; class Magnoliopsida; order Poales; family Poaceae; genus Poa; species Poa pratensis. The sequence goes on along the minus strand of CAMZMU010000098.1, from coordinate 29,342,647 downwards.
GGGAGTTGGCTAGGCCGGCGCGTTTTTTCTAGATTGCCCAATTTTTTTTTGGCAAAATTTAATTCAAGGGCAGTTGTTGGAGCAAAAGTTTGGACCAAATGACTTAAAAAGAGTTATGCCCTAAATAGGGCAGCTATTTAAGATGTTCTAAAAAAAATTAAGATTTAAGATGCTCTGAGAGAGAGGGCGAACCCGTATCGTGTGGGGTAGATAGAAAAGTCATTGCTAAGTTTTAAGTTTTATGTTCAACTGAGTGGAGTTGTCAAAAAATGGGTTAGCACACGAACACGTCCTCATGTACCCACAGTGCCAAGGGAGATACTACGCAACTTGCACCACAGAAGGCTGGCTTTCAACACGATATGCAAGACATCAAGCAGTCGCTTTTGATAACCCGAAGCCCTAATTCCTCAGAAGGGACCGTGGGAGGTTCCAGCGGCTATAGGTTGAGCTAAGACGGGTTTGACCGCTCTTAACTCGGTTATAGATCGAAGACAAAATCTAAGCGAAGTCGCGGAAGAATGGAAGCATGAACAAAAATTTAAGGGTAAAAAATAAGTTGTATTCATGTTGTTTGTTTGTTTAACTTCCAGTCGGCCATCACCCCTTACATGCATACGGGGCATGGGGCGATTTCTCCATACAAGTTTTGGACAAGCCTACACGGTTTGCATGTCATAATCTAACTCAAACTTTAACTCTAAAGCTTGGTAAGTCCAACTTTGGTTTCGCACTAGATCCAAACTCAAGTGTCTGTGTTGACTTCTGTTAGAGCAGCCTTGTCATTCCGTGTTGGACAACATGCTTAATATTAACCGACTTAGGTCGGGCGGGTATATATGAGCTTTTCTTAAGGGTGGGCAAAAACGATCCCACAGCTTAACCGGTTTGGGCTAGTTCTCTTTTTTTACTAACTTGAACATGAAGTCGGCCTCAAAGTTGTCTTCCGAGCAACCAAACGACGCATCTTTGCATCCGATAGCCTGTTAGGAGGCAATTCGACTAACCAAACACGCCCCAAAAGCCTGTTTTTTTGTCTTGCGTATCGCTCTCTGTAAGCCGACCTCCTGTGATGCGAGTTGCGGAGTATCTCTCGATACCGCGGGTACGTGAGGACGTGTTCGCGTGCTAACATATTTTTTGCCAACTCCGCTGTGGAAGATTTTTTTTTGTCCTTGGAGCGGAGCGTGACTAGCTAGTTTGCTTCAAATCACGTACGAAGACTTTGTCTTTTTTTTTTGTCTCGATACCGCGGGTACGTGAGGACGTGTTCGCGTGCTAACATATTTTTTGCCAACTCCGCTGTGGAAGATTTTTTTTTGTCCTTGGAGCGGAGCGTGACTAGCTAGTTTGCTTCAAATCACGTACGAAGACTTTGTCTTTTTTTTTTTGTCTCGAGAAAGGTGGTTTTGCGTACGTGGTATGTATTTCGGATGGATCGTCTTTTCTTCCGCGTCCGCTGGCAGCTTGGGCGTTCCCGGTGCTGAGAATATAGGCAATTGTTCGATTAAATTAATCCAATAATAAATCATGAACATGACAAAAATAGTGCTAAGGACATACTGAAACTTGATGATAAAACTATGTACTAGACAGATAGTAGAAACATCTACGCATATCCCTAGTACTGCAGACATGGAAATAATCATGAGAGGGATAAACATGTTATACCCTCCAGTAGGCCAGTTGGCCGCAGCATCAGCGGAGGTGGTGGCTTCGTCGGCGATCCTCTTGTCAGTGGCAGCCTTCTCCTTGTCGGCGTCGGTGGCCATGGTGATGAAGAAGACGACGCGGACGTAGTTGATGCAGATGTAGATGAAGCAGACGGATTTGAGCGAGCAGTCGCGTAGAGACGCTCCCCAAAAACCTAATCGCCCCTCTCCCGTACAGGATCTAGAGAGGCGGAGTTTCGGAGGCCTGCTCTCCCATCAGCCGTGTACACGGTGGACGGGATGGGATCAGCGATGGCAGCAACAGTAGGTGGAACTATGGTGGCGGCGCAAGCAGATGCTATCTTTCTGGTGTTACTTCTGGAGAGGAGCGACCTCTCTCATATAGGCACACACGCAGGTGGAAGGCCAACGGAAACGCACGCAATTAATTAGAGAATTGAGAGACTGGTAACGGCCGTACTTAAGAGCACTTAAGACAAAACGTTTCAGCTCAAATTCATTCTCCATTAAGCGCAATGAATTCTGAAAACTCCCGTACTTAAGAGCACTTAAGACGGACGTTTCAACTCGCAATGAATTCTGAAAACTCCCGTACTTAAGAACACTTAAGACAAACGTTTCAGTGCATATTCATTTTCCATTAAGGCAAGCGTTTCAGTTGACCGTTCATCTGCTTCAACTTGCAGCGCACGAGATTCCCTCAATCCGCGGCGCGCGAGCGCGTCGTGACGAGGCGAGGCGTGACAACATGGGCCTTTAGGGATTTATCTGGAAATGTTATGTGCTAATATTTCAACAATATTTCAGCAATCCCCCACCAGATTCTAAAGACCCATGATGTTGTTCTCTGTTCCAAACAATGTTTTGATATACCAGTATTTTCAGTGGAGACCCGTTAAGGTTGAATATCCACCTAGAACAAATAGCTACACTCCTTCACAACTGACAATGGACTATGCCTTGAATTGTCAATTTGGCGTAAAGTAGTTTCACCAAATGTCTTACTAGTACTAGGCTGCCGAAGCCTGATCCCTCGGGTGGAGCATATTAGTCGCACTCCTGACCTATTCATGAACTTACTAGAGATCAACCCAATCTCATAGACTGTGACCAGCAGTCGGGCTCATATAGGTGTATTCCTCCAAAGATCGCTCTGTAGGATAGCATCTTGCTTATACAAAGACTTGGAACACATTAAGACAAATGTCAACCTGCCATACAGTTACTGAGAGTAGTGCATCTCCAACGGAGTGGGTTAGTAAAAGTACTCTCCTCAGTTAACCACTAGCTTGTTTTTCCCAGGTCCTACTTCACGGGATATCCGATCACATAGGTTGGGTTACTACCATGGCAACTCATGTGGGTTTCATACCCATCTCACTCGATGCATTTTCTATCACAACACGTGATAGCCCTTTGGTAAAGGGATCTGCCAGATTTTTAGCCGACTGGATATAATCCAACGCTATTACTCCGGAGTTTCTCAAATGTCTGACAGCTTTTAATCTCATTCATATATGTTTGTTGGACTGCATGTTGTCCTTTGAACTTTTGACCTTGATAATCATTGTCTGATTGTCACAGTTCATAAGGATAACCGGTACTGGCTTTTCAACCACAGGCAAGTCCATCAACAGATCTCGAAGCCATCCTGCTTCGACACCAGATGTGTCCAATGCTGTTAATTCTGCTTCCATTGTCGATCTCGTCAGGATCGTTTGCTTGCAAGACTTCTAGGAAACAGCATCACCTCCAAGGGTAAACACATAACCCGTTGTGGCTTTCATCTCATCAGCATCAGAGATCCAATTCGCATCACAATACCCTTCAAGCACTGACGGGCTTCCAGTATAGTGAAGTCCATAGTTCTCAGTACCTTTCAGATAGCGCATAATTCTTTCAACAGCGTGCCAATGTACATCACCCGGATTGGAAACAAACCGGCTCAGTTTGCACACAGCAAACATGATGTCAGGCCTCGTAGCGCTTGCTAGGTACATGAGTGAACCAATTACTTGAGAGTATCTCAGCTGATCCTTAGCTGTGCCTTTGAACTTTTGAATCTGCACACTAGGATCAAATGGTGTTGGAAAAATTTTGCAGTCCGAATATCCAAAACGACTCAAAATCTTCACCCTCATTATCTCTCAGTAGCTTGATGTTCAGAATAACATCAGCCACACCAAAGTCCTTCATCTCAAAATTCTGAGATAGAAACGACTTAACCTCCTCAATGACTTTGAGGTTGGTCCCAAATATCATTATGTCATCAACATACAAGCACAGTATAACTCCTTCGCCCCCACCATGGCGATGGTATACGCATTTGTCAGCTTCATTAACATCAAAACCAGCAGAGGTTAAAGTTGTATTGAACTTCTCATGCCATTGATTAGGTGCTTGTTTCAGGCCATATAAAGATTTAAGTAACTTACACACCTTTCCTTCTTGACCATCTATTACAAAGCCATCTGGCTGTTGCATGTAGATTTCCTCGTCTAGCTCTCTGTTCAGGAAAGCTGTCTTAACATCCATCTGGTGGACGAGAAGACCATGCGAGGCCGCCAACGAGAGTAATATTCGTATGGTGGTCAGTCTGGCCACTGGTGAATAAGTATCAAAGAAATCTTCCTCTTCTTTTTGGGAATAACCCTTGGCTACAAGCTTAGCCTTGTATTTTCCAATCGTACCATCGGGCCTAAGCTTCTTTTTGAACACCCACTTACATCCCAATGGTTTACAGCCATAGGGACGTTCAGTAATTTCCCATGTCCCGTTAGCCATGATGGAATCAAGGAAAAAAATAGCGTGCTATCAAAAATAGCGTGACCCTCCTCCAGAAGCTATACAAGATATAGCGTGATATATCGAAGTTACATATAAAATAGTGTGATGAAAAAGTTGTAAGAAATAGCCCAAATATTAAGGATTTCAGCACTAATTTTTTTCCAGAAACAATACATGCATAACCAGGTAACCATATTCAAATGTCAAGGCCAAATCCATGGCACGAATACAAATATGAGGCTTAAAACCATGAAAAAGTAATAAACTAAAAGATAAATATTTTAAATTTTAATCAGAATCATTGACATCATCTTCAGAATAACTAGAAGAACCACCAGATTGCCCGCCATCATCATCACCTAACGTTATTTCCAGACTTTTTGTTAGCGTAGCTATAACGTTACCACGTTTAGTGTGGTTTCGAGCGTATAAGACGAAAATAGCGCTGTAGCGTCAACTTTAGGCTAAATACAGCGTAGCCTCTCCAAATACACTATATCGTGCTATTAACCGGGAAATAGCGTGCTATTTTTTCGTTGGGATGGAATCCATCTCGCTACAGACTGCTTCTTTCCAGTATTCAGCATCCGGAGACGCATAAGCATCTGAAATAGAAGTGGGAGTGTCATCCACAAGGTACACAAGGAAATCATCACCAAAAGACTTTGCAGTCCTCTGTCTCTTGCCCCTACCAAGGGTTTCCTCATCATCCTTCTCAGGATTTTCATCATGTGTTTGTTCATAATATTCCATAGGAATGGCAGGTTCAGGAGTCTCATCAGATTCCTGTCTAGAAGTGTTTGGCATATCTCTCATAGGAAAAATATCCTCAAAGAATGTAGCATCTTTAGACTCTAGAATTGTACCGACCTTCACGTCAGGTACTTCAGATTTCACTACTAGAAATCTATAACCGACGCTATTCTTAGCATAGCCCAAATTAACGCAGTCCACGGTCTTTGGTCCAAGCTTATGCTTTTGGGGATCGGCACGTTGACTTTCGCCAAACAGCCCCAAGTACGTAAGTATGAGAGTGTCGTTCTTCTCTTCTCCCATTGCTCATAGGGAGTAATCTCATCGTCTTTTGTCGGAACTTTATTCAGGACATGACATGATGTCAATATAGCCTCCCCACCATGCCTTGGATAAACCCGATGTATCTAACATGGCGTTAACCAAATCTATTAGAGTACGGTTTTTCCGTTCGGCAACCCCATTTGACTAGGGCGAATAGGGAGGCGTCCTTTCATGAATAATATCATGTTCCGCACAGAAAGAATCAAACTCATTAGAGAAGTACTCTCCACCACGATCTGACCGGAACCGCTTACTTTTCTTTTCAAGTTGATTCTCAACTTATGCCTTATAGGTTTTAAAATAGTGTAGAGCCTCATCTTTGGTGCTTAGCAAATATACATAGCAATATCTAGTGGAATCATCTATCAGTGTCATGAAATATCTTTTTTCACCTTTAGTCAACACACTATTCATCTCACAAAGATCAGAATGTACAAGTTCTAACGGTGCCAAGTGTCTTTCCTCCGCAGTCTTATGGGGCTTGCGAGGTTGCTTTGCTTGCACACACGAATGGCACTTAGAACCTTTGGCTAAAGTGAAACTCGGGATTAAATTCGATTTTACTAGCCGCGTCATACAACCGAAACCAATGTGACAAAGACGTGAATGCCAAACTTCTGTTTCATTAACATTCGAATGAATATTGTTCACGACTTTATTACAAAAATCAGCGAGGGAAAAGCGGAACAGACCTCCGCATTCATAACCTTTTCCAACAAATAGTCCATATTTCGTAACAACTACTTTATTAGACTCAAATACCAACTTAAACCCTTCTCTACATAGAAGGGAGCCACTAACGAGATTCTTCTTGATGGTGGGGACATGCTGCACGTTCTTGAGCTGCACGATCCTTCCCGAAGTAAACTTCGGATCGACCATGCCAACACCAAGAACATAAGCAGTTGCGCCATTCCCCATCAGTACGGATCCGTTCCCTGTGACCTGATAAGAAGAAAACAATGAAATGTCAGCACATACATGAATGTTTGCACCCGTGTCAATCCACCAATCGTTAGACTGACAAACTGAAAATACAGTAAACAAATTACCGTACCCGGATGCCCCATTCTCATTGTTGCTCACAATCATGTTGACGGATTTGGAGTCCTGTCCTGCCTTGAACTTGTTCGGGCACTTGTTAGCCCAATGTTCCTCTGAACCACAAGTGAAGCAGCGACCTTTCTTCTTATCCTTCTTGAAGGGCTTCTTACCCTTCTTCTTGAAGTCGGTATTCTGGTGGACAACAGTTTTCCCCTTGGGCTTATGGAAGCCGGAGTTCTTCTGTACCATATTGGCGACAAAAGTCCCTTCCCCTTTTCCGTGCGAGTCTTTTGCTCTCGAATTCTGCTCAACACTCAGATGGCCGATGACATCCTCAACAGAGAATTCACGCCTCTGGTGTTTGAGAGTAGTAGCAAAGTTCCTCCAGGAATTAGGCAGCTTAGCGATTATGCATCCCGTGACAAATTTGCCCAGTAGCACACACTTGAGAAGCTCAAGCTCCTTAGCGATGCACTGTATCTCATGAGCTTTGTCGTGGGGTAGATAACACGGCAGATGCTACTTTGGGGTAGCTTGAGTTTTTGGGCAAGGCGACACTGGCGTCTGGGAGATTGTTTAGCATTGCAGGGGACACAGGTTTACCCAGGTTCGGCCTCTCCATTGGAGATAAAGACCTACTTCCTGCTATCTTATTATTAATCTTGGTCTCGATCTCGATAACCCGGCTACGACAACAGAGCCGGATCTCGATCTAGGTTACAAAGCTTGTGTGTCTCTCTCGATGGTTCTCTCGCCTAAAGCTTGGGGATTATCAAAGTCTTGCTAGCTATGGCTCAGGGGCCGGTTTATATAGATACCGGGCCCTCTGACCGCGTACACAATAGAGCCGGGTTCTACCCGAACTCCAAGTCCTATCCTAGCTCCTTTATTCTTCGTGCATTCCAAGTCTCGAACCGCCTCTCGAACCGCCTCTTGTACCTTCCAGAATATCACCTTCCTTAGCCGGGTCACCGCCAAGATGCCGGCCCAGAAACATAACCCGGCCCGTGCTGAGGGCTAACTGGCCTGACCGGGCCTCCTTCCTGGCGGGTCACGTTTCCCTCTTCATGGGCCTACCGGGTTATTATCCCTCCATCAGTAGCCCCCAGGTTAACCAGGTAACCAGGTTGCCATGCTTTGCTTCCAACTTTGTGTCGCTTCCTTGATCAATGCTGGTACCCTGGCTTGCCGGGTTAACCACCTGAAATACAAAAACAACAAATACATATAATGCACTATTTTATCTTTCTGCTTAACTGGGCCAGCTCTTCTTGGCGGGTCATACCGTAACCCGGCTTTCTCATACTAGGTCAGATGTCTCCGGGTCTCTCACCCAACACTTAACGAAAATCTCAACTCAACTGGGCCACTTGCTAGTCATAACTGGAGTCAAAGAATATTCCTTTTGTCCTGTCTGTTTGTCGCTGGCTTCCCGGAGAAGATACTTATCTTATCCGCTCACTTTTACCGCAATACCCCTAGGGTTTTCACCGTGGCTATAAGTATCTGGCCACGACCCCCAGAGTAAGTTTCCCCATTCTCACGTTCATCCCCTACCTCACGCTCGCGTCACTGCCACCGCAGCCGCCGGAACTCCGATCTTCAATCGCGCCCTTCAATCTCGTTCAATCTCCAAGGTAACCTCGATTCTTACTTTTATCCATTCCGCGCATCCGATTCCAACCTTTATTTCTTCTAGATTGGCTCCGTATTTCATTATTCACATCCGCACCTAAAGCTAGGGTTCATAACGCCATTGTTGCGCTCTGTCCTCCAGAGCTGAAATCCATGACGAAAGAGAAGATAAAATCTGGAGGGCCCCGTGCGGCCAAAAAGCTCGCAAAGAAACCCTCTGGTACTGCTGCTGGTGCATCTGGATCCGCGGCTCCCGCAGCCGCTCCAGTGAACTGGACGAGGTCCAGCGCTACAAAAACGACCCTCCAATCCTTCGTGAACCGGGGCGAACTCCCAGCTCAGAACGAGATCCAGTGGCGCGCACCTGGGGAGGAGACCCGGCCCACACCAGAAAAAGGTGAGGTCGTTGTGCTCTTAGATCATGTGACCCGGGGTCTCCGCCCCCCGGGTTCCCTCTTTTTCCGCCAAGTCTTTCAATACTACGGGCTCACTCCCATGGATGTGGCGCCCAATTCCATTTTGAACATTAGCAACTACGTCGTTTTCTGTGAGGATTATCTCCAAATACCTCCGTCTCTCGACTTTTTCCTTGAAATCTTCTATTGCAACCCATCTCGAAAAAATCAACCTCTTGGTCCGTACGGGGGCGTGTCTATTCAACGCCGCAAAGAATGCACTTTCCCGGCTCTTGCTTTGGCCAGCCACCCTAAGGGGTGGCAGAACACTTACTTCTACTGCAAGGATACCTCTCCTGAAGCTGATGAGGCCAAATTCCCGGCCTTCAGAAATTCCCCTCTTGTGTACAATTCAAAGATGAACAGCTATGCTAGCCCGGAGAAGCGGGAAGCACTTGAAGGCATCCACTGCCGGGCCAGAGCCCTACTAGCCCACGGCCTTCGTGGAACTGATCTGGTGAAATGCTGGGTTGGTTGGTTCATCAACCTCTCAGCATCAGGACCCGGCTCTTCCATGAATACACAGAAGAGACCACTGATGACATGCGTTACTCAGAAATCACACTGTTAGAGGATCAGATCGTGAAGAACGCCAAGAGGCTCCTTGGCGAAAAGAAGACTGATATTGCTATGAACGGGCTCGCCCCTTTCAGCACCAAGAACAAACCTCCTACGGTACAACTTGTCATCTACTCACTTCTTTAACTGTAACCCGGTATTTCTTGCAAACTATCTTACTGATACCTTCTTCTTTTTGTCAGGACCCCAAGTGGTGGAGTGCAGATTACACCCCTACGTCCTCTGCTGAGGAGGACACAGAAAGTGATGATCAAGATGAAGAAGAAGAAGGTGAGCCAGACTCCGTAGGCCGGCTCTTCCTCGAGCTGATTAACAACGAAGTCCCCAAAAGGACTCTTCTGCTGACAACCCGGCTCATTTTATTCCAGGCCTCAACGACCCGGCTCCTGACGTACCGCCGGGTCCACAAGCTGTTGCACCAACTCCTCAAAAGAGGACCCGAGCTGCAATTGCAAAGGTGCCATTTTCTCGTTTCTCAACTTGCATGATGAACTCATCTCAAACTCAAATACCAACACAGGAAAAGGAACTTGAGAAGGAAGCTGAAGCCAACAAGAAACCGCGGACCCGGTCCTCTGCAAGCCATGTCACTCTGAGCACAGGTATCCCTCCATGTTCTTTATCAAGCTGGGCCAAATCGATCCAGAAGACGCCCAGCAAAAAGTATCCTTTGGCTGGCAAAATCCGGGTCCCTAAACGTTCTCGTGTATCAGATTCTTCCTCGGACGCTGTTAGCACGCCCGAGGATTTCCACATAAATGCCGGGTTAGAACTATTCTCCTGTCTTTTCAGTTTTCACTACTTTGCAGTCTTTTCTGTATCTAACCACCTTTCTTTTGTTTCAGTGCCAAAGCTATCGTGGAGGAAGACCCGGAATCTTCTCCAGCTGCCTCTCCTCCACCTGCTACAGCTGAACCTTCCCAAATGGAAGTACATGTTGAAGAGCAAGCCCAGAAGGAAGAATCTGGCGCAGAAAACGTGATAGCCACACCACCAAGTCCTCCACCTGCTGCTCCAGAAACAAGTCCAGATGCACAATCACCCGGGCATGGATCTGGGACCAAAGATGTTGACCCGGAAGTCCAGATCACCGGGTCCAAGCAAGGCCCAGCTCCTGGCGTATCTACTGCCATCGCCAAGGTCACCGCTCCAGAAATCAAGGTGGATCCCAGTGCAAAAGGCAAAGACCCGGTTCCTTCTTTGGATTTGGCGGCTCTGAACTCCATGTCTACGCCTGCTTTGTGCGAAGAATATTTTTCTCGCCTTGCTCACCACAAAACCCTGGAAACTGAACTGGTCTCTCTGCTTCAAAAACGATACCAGGTAATCTCTCAACTTTACTTACCTTCTTATTTCTTGTGTAACCATACTCTTACTAGCCCCCAAGCACCAAGAATATCACTTGTTGATGAGCTTGGTGCTTTAACAGAAAAAAACTTAGGCAGAAATTTCAAATCCATAGCCCCCAAGGCCCGGGTTGTCTATGTATGACAAGCTGGGACTTAACACTTGCATTATCTAAAAAAAACTGCACAGTGCACTAAAGAAATTTTGAACACTGTAGCCCCCAAGTGCCGGGTAGCTGCCCGCAGCAACCTGGGACTGTTTTTTCACACCTTTTAGTCCATACATAAATTAGAACTTCAAACACTGTAGCCCCCAAGTGCCGGGTTAGCTGTCCACAGCAACCTGGGACTATTACTCTTTACTTATAAACTTTTTAAACTTGTAGCCCCCAAGTCCCAGGCTTGATAATTCCTTGGCAACCTGAGGCTGAACTGTACACGTCTTTCTTTTCAACAGGAACATGTGAGCCAAGCCAATGAAGAAGTGGCCCGGCTCCAAGGAGCCTTAAAAGCTGAGACTGAGACCCGGGCTGAAGGAGCAAACCAACTTCAGGCCCTGGAAGAAAAAATAGCTGCCTTGACACAAGAAAATGCCGATCTGAAGCGAGACATGCAAGAGCATGAGGAGAACTTCCAGGAGCAGCTGACCAATCTTCAACAGAAGTTTGATGCAACTACCAGTGAGCTGACCCGCCTGAAGAAGATGATTAATGCCATGGTTGCCTCCCTTGTTGGTAAGCACAACCCTCTCAAACCCGGTAAATTTTCCTGTACCAGACCCGGCATATAAACTATGCCTTACACTGGTTTCCACTTTGCAGGTGCACGTGACGGTAACATCCGCAAGACCGCAATGGACAAAATCAAATGCATGTATACACTGGTGCGTCAACTATACTTTGGAAGCTGTGAAGTAATCAAGACCGTAAGGAATTGGGAAAACCCGCCCAGCACTTACACTGAAGTACTGGGTCATCTGTCCACAATGCCAAATTGGATCCAACTGCTGAAGAGGTCCGCGTGCAGAGCCGGGGCAATGCGCAGCTTGGCTTTGGCCAAGGCCTATTATCCCAACTTAGAACCGGGTCCCCTTGCTTCAGGATTTCCCCAGTTTAATGCAGATGGCACTCCCTTTGACAGGAAGTCTTACGGCCGGGCTGTGAAGCAAACCCGGCACGTGGCCACCCAAATTGCCAATGGTCTGAAACTGAACTCCATACAATACGGCTACAGCGAGACCAATGAGGAGATTATTGATGAAGAACCTCAGCGCATTGACCTCCTGCAAAGCTACAAGGAATCAATTGCTACAGACCCCAGTGCTCCTAGTGCTTCTGCTACGCCTAGCTCCTCAACTCCTACTGTGCCACCTCCATCGCGCGCACCAGTGGAAGATGAAGATGAAAACTACTTCCAATCTCTTCAGCTTGTGACATGGCGCAACAACGGAGCCCCCAAGACCCGGGAAGCAGAAGCAGAGACGGCCAAGGATGACTCGGCAAGCGCCAAAGACGGCACCCCAGCTACAACTCCTTCCACTAACCCGGCTCCAGAAGCCGGCTCTTAACTTATGCAGATGCTGTGTCTCTGCTAGAAAACTTATATCATTCGGCCCTTGGGGCACTTTATTGTAATAACTTAGCTATTCTGATACCATGCCTGTGATGTGTGCTTTTGCACTTGTTTTAAACTTTGGTGAAACTATGTGGAATCACATGACACTTGAAATATCCAATTGCTTATCTTCTGTGGTTTTGATGACCCTTTTGGTTTCTTTAACTGTGAGCCGGCTTTCGCATGGATATCCTGGCGCAACTTCTCTGAGAAAAACAGGGTCAAACCAAGTCCCAATGGGCTTCATGGTTGATTGAGTTTCCAGGTGTGCAATCAGGCCATATAAGTGCGAGTCACATCAGCTACACAGCAAGATAACCAAGAATACTAGTGGCATAAAAGCCGGGTCTTGGGATTGCAGCTACAGACTTTTTGCAGTAAGAGCCCCCAAGACCTGGATCAATGTTTATAAAGTAAAGGGCTTATGCCTCAGTACCCCATTGATCCAAAATACTGGTGGGACGCACTCTCTGGGCATCCTCAAAAATAAAAAACTTAAACAACTGCAACTAAAACTGAAACCCGGGGATACTTATGAGCCGGGTCCTGGGGAAATAACTTTAGCTATCTCAATGACAAGCCCCCAGGACCAAGCTTGACCAAGAACTGCCACAATACATATAGAACAAAGAAAAATAACCGGCTTATAAAACTGAAACATAAACTGAGACAAGACAAATTTCTGTTTCAACCTTCACTTTATTGATAGAAAAGGTTAGGTCAGCAAGCCGCCTCATTAAAAACCTTCCAGTCCCCTTAGGTACCCTGGTAAGGAAAAGAGCGCGTCTGAAACCTGCTGCCTGTTACATCGTGTGTTACATCTGATACATCTTTTTCATGCTAAGTATAATATGGGCGCAGCTGCGCAATGTTCCACGGCCTCTCACGCTCTTCCATAGAAAAGGTAGAGTGTGTTGAGTCATTGACTGTCTCTGATTTCTCTCTAGCGTCCACCAAATAGTATGAACCATTGTTCAATTTCTTGCTTATGATGAAGGGCCCTTCCCAAGGAGGAGATAACTTGTGCATCCCTTCCTTGGACTGCACCCATCGCAACACTAGATCACCTTCCTGGAAGGTGCGAGTTTTAACCCGGCGGCTGTGATACCGCCTCAAATCTTGCTGATAAATTGCTGATCTTTCCAATGCTTGCTCTCTATTCTCCTCCAGCAGGTCAACAGAATCCTGCCGGGTCTTCTCATTTTCTGTCTCCACGTAAGCCGCCACGCGAGGCGAGTCATGAATAATATCACTTGGCAAAACTGCCTCTGCCCCATACACCATGAAGAAAGGGGTCATCTTTGTGGATCTGTTTGGTGTTGTATTGATTCCCCAAACAACTGATGGCAATTCCTCCACCCACGCTCCGGCGGCTCTGAGACACGGGACCCGGAGACGTGGTTTCAATCCTCTGAGTAACTCCTGGTTAGCTCGTTCAACTTGCCCATTGGCCTGAGGATGAGCCACAGAAGCAACATCCAAACGTATACCATTGTTTCCACAAAACTTTGCCATCTCTCCCAAGGACATATTAGTACCATTGTCTGTGATAATACTATGGGGATACCCAAACCTGTGTATGATCTGCTTCAAAAACTTCACTGCTGTTGCCGCCTCACAATTTGTAACAGGCATGACCTCAACCCACTTGGTAAACTTGTCAATGGCAACGAGGAGGTGGGTTTTCTTACAAGGAGACATGCTGAAAGGACCCACCATATCAAGCCCCCAAACTGCAAAGGGCCAAGTCAAAGGTATTGTTCTCAACTCCTGAGCCGGCACATGAATCTGTCTTGCATACCTTTGACATCCATCACATCTATTCACCAAGCGCTCTGCATCTGCCTGGGCTGTGAGCCAAAAGAAACCGTGCCTGAAAGCTTTTGCAACCAAGGACCTGGTTGAAGCATGATGACCACAATCTCCCTCGTGAATTTCCTTCAAAATTTGCCGGCCCTCCTTTCCAGACACACATCTCTGATATACCCCTGAAACACTTCTCTTATATAACTCACCATCTATGACCACATAGGCCTTGCACCGGCGCACGATCTGCCGGGCTATGACTTCCTGCTGGGGCAACTCCCCTCTCAAAAGATATGCAAGATACGGTTCTGTCCACTCTGGAATTTCCCGGGTTACAGCCACCAGCTGCGAATCCGGGTCTACCAACTCTTCCTCATCCTGGGACTTGACTGATGGAGCCCATACTCGTCCAAGAAAACGTTAGGTGGAACCGGCTCTCTGCGTGAGCCGAGTCTTGACAAAGCATCTGCAGCATCGTTTTTCCTGCGTCAATGTGATCCACCTGATAGCCTGAGAAGAACCCAGCTACTCTATCCACCTCTCGCCTGTAAGCCGCCATAGTTGCATCTTTTCTGTCCCAAGTTCCTGAAACTTGCTGCGCCACAAGATCTGAATCCCCATAGCACTTAATACGCTTGATGTTCATCTCCTTTGCCATACGCAAACCATGTAACAAGGCCTCATACTCTGCCACATTATTGGTACAATCAAAGTGAATTTGCAAAACATAACTCAACTTGTCACCTTTGGGAGAAGTTAACACCACTCCAGCTCCTGAACCTTGCTCTTGTTTAGACCCGTCAAAATGCATAACCCAAGATTTGAGACTCGGGGTGAGAGGTGGTGCATTCAACTGTGTCCAATCATTAAGAAAATCTGCCAACGCCTGAGACTTGATAGCTGTGCGAGGCACATAATCAATGTGATAATCCCCCATTTCAATTGCCCACTTGGCAATTCTTCCTGTAGCTTCGGAGTTTCTGATGATATCTGCTAAGGGAATAGAACTGACCACCGTAATTGGATGCTCCTGGAAATACGGCTTCAACTTTCTACTAGCCATGAAAACACCAAACACTAGCTTCTGCCAATGTGGGTATCTCTGCTTTGCTTCTGATAGGACCTCGCTGACATAATAGACCGGCCTTTGTACCGGGTTCTCTTTTCCTTCCTCTTTTCGCTCAACCACCACCACGGCACTCACAGCTTGAGGCCCGGCTGCAACATACAAAAGCATGGGTTCCTTGGGACCCGGCGCCGCTAAAACTGGCGCTTGTGACAACTGCTTCTTCAAGGCCTCAAAGGCCTCATCTGCCTCTTGATTCCACACAAAATTATCTGTCTTCTTCAACAGCTTATACAACGGAATAGCTTTTTCTCCAAGCCGGGAAATAAACCGGCTCAACGCAGCCACACAGCCTGTCAGCTTCTGAACATCAGCCAACTCCTCTGGCCTTTTCAAACTCTGGATTGCACGAATTTTTTCCGGGTTTGCCTCAATTCCACGCTCTGACACAATGAAACCAAGTAACTTGCCCGCTGGAACCCCAACACACACTTCGTAGGATTAAGCTTCATCTTGTACTCTCTCAGATTCTTGAATGTCTCTGCAAGGTCATTAATAAATGACCCGGCTTTTTCTGACTTGATAACCACATCATCAACATAAGCATGCACATTGCGCCCAATCTGATCATGAAAACAATTCTGGATACACCTCTGATAAGTTGCTCCTGCATTCTTCAACCCAAAAGTCATGGTCTTGTAACAAAAAGCACCAAAGGGGGTGATAAACGACGTCTTCTCCCAATCTTCCTTGTTAAGTTTGATCTGATGATAACCTGAATACGCATCCAGAAAACACAAGAGCTCGCTGCCTGCAACTGCGTCAACGATTTGATCGATGCGCGGTAGTGCAAACGGATCCTTGGGACAATACTTGTTCAAACTCGTGAAATCAATACACATCCTCCACTCATTATTCTTTTTTAGAACCAAAACCGGGTTAGCTAACCACTCTGGATGAAACACTTCCATGATAAAGCCGGCCTCCAAAAGCCGGGCTATCTCTTCTCCTATAGCTTTCCTTCTCTCTGCATTCATTTTTCTCAAACCTGTTTCACCGGCCTTGCCTTAGGATCAACATGTAAGCGGTGCTCAGCGAGTTCAGTTGGAATGCCTGGCATGTCACTAGGTGTCCATGCAAAAACATCCCGATTCTCACGGATGAACTCGATGAGCGCGCTTTCCTATTTGTCAGATAAGTTTGTCCCTATGGCGAACTGCTTGGAGGAATCTCCAGGCACAAAATCCACCATCTTTGTATCCTTTGCTGCTTTGAACTTTGCCCTGTCATCTTCTGTCATTGGCTTCTTGAGTGCCGTGTTATCCTGTGGGTCAACATTTGATCTATAAGCTTTCAACTCCTCTCTAGCACAAGTTTGTTCTGCCAGGGCTGCATCCCCCTCATCGCATTCTGCTGCAATCTCTCTGTTACCATGTACTGTAATGATCCCCTTGGGACCCGGCATTTTCAACTGTAGATACACATAACACGGCCTTGCCATGAACTTGGCGTAAGCCGGCCTTCCCAATAACGCATGATAAGGACTTGGAAACTTTACTACCTCGAACGTGAGCCACTCTGATCTGAAATTATGGATAGACTCGCCAAAAGCAACCTCCAGTGCAATCTTTCCCTCTGGTGTGGCTGATTTCCCAGGAACTATACCGTGAAAAATTGTTGACGTTTTCTGCAACTGTGACTCCTTCAATCCCATACGCACAAATGTATCCCAGTACAGGATATTAATACTACTACCACCATCCATCAGAACTTTTTTCAACTCGAAATTGTGAACTGAGGAGCCACCACAAGAGCTAGCAGACCCGGGTGCTCCACCACCTCTGGATGATCTGCCCTACTCCATGTGATGGTGTGCTCTGACCACCTCAGATATCTTGGCACCCCAACAGCCACTGTGTTAACTGCTCTCTTGACTAACTTTCTCTCTCTCTTGGTAGTGCCACTGGTGTATATGTGATACTGGCCCAACTGCCTCGGGTTCTGAGAAAATCCTCCCTGATTACTTGTATTCTGGTTCTGACCCTGACCCGGGTTTCCAGTGGGTACCGCATTTGCTCCTGTTAGAGGCCCCGCAGCCGGGTTACCACCCTGGCCGGGTCCTCCACTTCTGTTTGCTCCCTGCAGAGCTCTCTGCACCTCATTATTTTTCCACCTATTCAAATCCACACACTGTGCCAATGAATGATTGGATGGTCTTCCCATCTTGCTATGGCGAGGGCACGGCATCCTAAAAGCTTCCTCAGTACTCATTGGGCGTGTTCCCTGGTAACTACCTCCACTATTGTGATTCCCACTGTTTCCCTGATAACCCCTGTTGTCCTGGTAACCTCTATTTTCCTGATAACCTCTGTTTTCCTGGTAGTTCCCGTCCATCCTTTGCCTCTGAAACCCGATATTGGTGTTTGCTACTAACTCTGAACTTCCATCATTATGACCTCGCTTATGCTGACTCTGATTATTGTTATTGTTGTTTCCCGAGCCATTATTGTTCCTTCCACCATTATTTGCCGTGCTTTTCCCCTTTTCCTCCTCAGGCTCATCCTGAGTTTTGTCCGTGGCTGCGTGCCTATTGCAAGCATCCATCAACTCTGCCATGGTGACCGGCTTAACCCGGTGCCCTTCCTTCATGCGACCCAGCTTCTGGACAAGTGGTGCATACTTACAAGTTTTCTCCATTGATGAAATTGCATCCTTGGGCTCAATACCAGATGAAGAGTGCAGGATCTCCGTGACCCGGCCCATCCAATGACGTGCTGACTCGCCTTTTTTCTGTATACAACGATCAAGATCCTCAATGGAAAACAAACGCTTGCACGTACCCTGAAAATGCTTGGTGAAAACCGCCTTCAACTCATCCCAGGAATTAATGGACTTCTCTGGTAGATTTTTAAACCACAACTTCGCTGCTCCATCGCTCATCATCAAATACATGTACTTGGCACAAACATTCTCTGTGGCATTGCGTATACACATTGCCATCTCATAACTGCTCAACCAGCTGGCCGGGTCCATGCTGGGCTCATAATTGGATATCTTGCTTGGCTCCTTGAACTTCTCAGGGAAAGGCTCTGCTCTAATGGAATCTGAAAGACATTTTGGCCCGGCTAAACTAGAAGAACTTGCCGAAATATTGATATTACCGGGTGAGCTTGCAGACGCGGCTGGTGCAGGACCCGGTCCTCCTTGTGGTACTCCTGCTGCAGGTACTACCGGGTTTGCATTGCCCGCACTTCTCCCCGCGCGTGATCTATTGACTATCTGCTGAGCTATGGAAACTGCTGGGGCGGGTTGATGCTGCTGATTGTTTTGATTTTGATTTTGCTGGGGCGGGTTTTGCTGCTGTGCCGCTACAGGCCCGGCCAATGGCGGGTTACCTCCATTGCGACTCTTACTACGATACGTTGTGGAATGCAATGCACTTTTCTCCCTTGAATACTGAGTTTGCTGGACAACTGCAGTGCGTAACATGTCAATGGCACGCCGGGCTTCAATCTCCGCTGGCGTGTCTCCCAATGGAATACGATCAAGCGCCAAAGTTGCTGCATACACGTTATCCGCCGGATTTGAATAGTGACCCGCCGGCGTGTGGAACCTTGGTGTTCTGGGCGGCAGACCCGGATTTCCCCTGGCTCCCCCAGCGGGCAAACTCGGCGCTGCTGCTGCCACGTTACCGGCTCTCCCCGTTCCTCCGTTTTGCTCTGTACTTACTCTAGCCACTGGTGCCACCTGAGCAGCGCCAATGGGCTGATCTTCTGGAGTTCTGAACAGCGCTGCTACAGGCACTGCATTTGCTATATTTTCTCCATGGGCCAGCCGGCTCTGGTGCCTCCTCCGGTGAACCCGGGTCGCCTCATTGAGGCGATTTTCCTCCTCTTCTATTTGCCTCTTTCTTGCTTCTATTTCTTGCCTCTCTGCCTCGGCGTCCCTGCGCATCTGCTCCAGCGCTCGGCGTGCTGTATCCAATTCCATTGCTCTAACTGCTGCGTTTTCTGGAGTAACCAACCTTGTAAGTGCTGATGGATCTAAGACCAGGCCATTGTTAAACAAGGCCGGGGCAGCTGCTGTGTTACTTCTTTCCTCTCCTTGGGCCCGGTTATGCAGGAACCCAAAACTGTTTCTGTATCTTGCCGTATCCTCGCTTTCCTCTGAGACCGAAGCCGGATCTCCATCAACTCTCTGTTCTGCCAACTCCAGAATCGGGGGCAGCTGCTGTTGACCCGGGGTAAAGGCCGGTGGAACAACAGCTGATGGTGATGGTTGTATGCTGGACGAAGGCGCGGTGTACACCGCTACCCTACGAACCGGGCTTGGACTTGACTCTTGTTCCTCATCATCTTCCTCTTCTGCATCATACCCGAACCGGCCTTCAAACAGGGGCAAGATTGATTCCGACCCGGCTTGTTCCACCGCGTCACCCGGGATTTCTGCCGGGTCATCCAGCCGTTCCTCCAGCGTGTTCAGGACCTCCTCAACTTCAGCTGTGCCAACTGATTCCTCTCCATCAGATTGAACAATTGTGGGGGCTCCTGACACAGATTCATAATCTCCATCACTAGCAGATCTAGTTGTAATCATGCCCACAAAAACATTAAATTTGCCAATTGGAATAACATCACCTGATTCAAGCAGATCAGATTCCGGCCCCCAGCCAAAATCATCGACGATGGATTCTCCTTGCTCATTGACTGTGATCTGGCCAAAAACAAAGTTTTCGGCCCCTCTCTTTGCTTCTCCCATGATGGTGACACCTTTGGCCGCGATTCCCACAGACGGCGCCAACTGTCGTGGGGTAGATAACACGGCAGATGCTACTTTGGGGTAGCTTGAGTTTTTGGGCAAGGCGACACTGGCGTCTGGGAGATTGTTTAGCATTGCAGGGGACACAGGTTTACCCAGGTTCGGCCTCTCCATTGGAGATAAAGACCTACTTCCTGCTATCTTATTATTAATCTTGGTCTCGATCTCGATAACCCGGCTACGACAACAGAGCCGGATCTCGATCTAGGTTACAAAGCTTGTGTGTCTCTCTCGATGGTTCTCTCGCCTAAAGCTTGGGGATTATCAAAGTCTTGCTAGCTATGGCTCAGGGGCCGGTTTATATAGATACCGGGCCCTCTGACCGCGTACACAATAGAGCCGGGTTCTACCCGAACTCCAAGTCCTATCCTAGCTCCTTTATTCTTCGTGCATTCCAAGTCTCGAACCGCCTCTTGTACCTTCCAGAATATCACCTTCCTTAGCCGGGTCACCGCCAAGATGCCGGCCCAGAAACATAACCCGGCCCGTGCTGAGGGCTAACTGGCCTGACCGGGCCTCCTTCCTGGCGGGTCACGTTTCCCTCTTCATGGGCCTACCGGGTTATTATCCCCCCATCAAGCTTGTTCCAATACAGAACAGTTTTCAACCATCTTGTAATCGTGGAACTACTCTATAGTGTACATCTCGCTTCCAGCATCGGTTGCGCCGAATTTAGATTCGAGTGCCTCCCACAAGTCCTTGGCAACCCGCACATGTAAATATGCATCAACCAACTTATCTCCGATCACGCTCAGAACGGCTCCAACAAAGATGACGGTGGCTTCCCTAAACGCCTTCTCCTGTTCAGGAGCAATCGTTCCAGTGGGAGTAACACCGGCGACCCAGAACACGTTCATCGCAGTGAGCCATAAGGTGGGTTTGGTTTGCCAACGCTTAAAATATGTCCCCATAAACGGGGCTGGTTTCAGTGCAGCAGCAAAACCTTGGATCGAAAATTGCCTACACATATTAGGTTTTTGGATTGCTGAGAATATAGGCAATTGTTCGATTAAATTAATCCAATAATAAATCATGAACATGACAAAAGTAGTGCTAATGACATACTGAAACTTGATGATAAAACTATGTACTAGACAGATAGTAGAAACATCTACGCATATCCCTAGTACTGCAGACATGGAAATAATCATGAGAGGGATAAACATGTTATACCCTCCAGTAGGCCAGTTGGCCGCAGCAGCAGAGGCGGTGGCTTCGTCGGCGATCCTCTTGTCAGCGGCAGCCTTCTCCTTATCGGCGTCGGTGGCCATGGTGATGAAGAAGACGACGCGGACGTAGTTGATGCAGATGTAGATGAAGCAGAAGGACTTGAGCGAGCAGTCGCGTAGAGACGCTCCCCAAAAACCTAATCGCCCCTCTCCCGTACAGGATCTAGAGAGGCGGAGTTTCGGAGGCCTGCTCTCCCGTCAGCCGTGTATGCGGTGGACGGGATGGGATCAGCGATGGCAGCAACAGTAGGTGGAACTATGGTGGCGGCGCAAGCAGATGCTATCTTTCTGGTGTTACTTCTGGAGAGGAGCGACC
Organism: Poa pratensis; assembly: GCA_947311845.1. NCBI lineage: Eukaryota > Viridiplantae > Streptophyta > Magnoliopsida > Poales > Poaceae > Poa > Poa pratensis. Next base: position 29,321,202 of record CAMZMU010000098.1, on the reverse strand, counting down.
TCTCTCATATAGGCACACACGTAGGTGGAAGGCCAACGGAAACGCACGCAATTAATTAGAGAATTGAGATACTGGTAACGGCCGTACTTAAGAGCACTTAAGACAAAACGTTTCAGCTCAAATTCATTCTCCATTAAGCGCAATGAATTCTGAAAACTCCCGTACTTAAGAGCACTTAAGACGGACGTTTCAACTCGCAATGAATTCTGAAAACTCCCATACTTAAGAACACTTAAGACAAACGTTTCAGTGCATATTCATTTTCCATTAAGGCAAGCGTTTCAGTTGACCGTTCATCTGCTTCAACTTGCAGCGCACGAGATTCCCTCAACCCGCGGCGCGCGAGCGCGTCGTGACGAGGCGAGGCGTGACAACATGGGCCTTTCGGGATTTATCTGGAAAGGTTAGATGCTAATATTTCAACAATATTTCAGCACCCGGGCCCGATCTTCAATGACTACAGATCTACCGTCTACATTGTGGTTGTGGGGTTGCTATAGATGGAGAGGCAAGAGAAAAATGGCAACTTAAACTGATCGTACCGGTTTCAGTTTCCGTGTTGGTGTTCCCGTACCGGCGTACGTCTCCAACTTGACGATGACAGACGCATGAAACGTGCTGCGTCGTCTCTCTTTTCAACCTCCGCAGCAGCACATGCACGAAGCTCGTACGTCGCAGATACATCTCCTCGAAGCAGCTACACACGCGAGAGGAATCGATCGACCCACCTATGGCGTCGCCTTGGTCTGAGCTCCCGCATGATCTCTTGGGGCTGATCGCCACCGGCCTCCCGTTCCCCAACGACCGCGCTCGCTTCCGGGCGGTGTGCCGCTCGTGGCGCTCGGCTCTGCGCCGCCACCATGTCCAAACACGGCAGCTGATCGTCCACCTACAAGGAGGCCTTTACATGGAACCATCCGATGGTCGCTCACATCCACTGCTGACCTTACCTGACAACACAAGTTGCATCGGTTCTAGCGACGACTGGCTCGCCCTCCGTTGCGATGATGCCGACGGGCGTCACCATTATTCGTTGCACAATCCTTTCTCAAAGGCAACTGTATCACTCACCGCGTTAGATACCATCATGCCCAAGTCACGGAAAGTCCGGAAGGTGCTCGTGCGATCTACCGCGGATGGCCTGATCGTAATCGTCATGATAGACAGCCTAAAGTGTCCTTTCATCATAACAAGTGGAGGAAATACCGCATGGGTGGCCGAGTCATGGGAATATGTGTACGGTCACATCGTCGACGTTGCCTTCCTCGAAGGCAGGCTCTATGCAATCACCAAGGAGGAGGACTCTTTTCAATCGATATCGACTGGGATGGTGAAGGTAGGCTCATGGTTGTCAATGGCAAGCGCACCATAAGGCAACCACCAAGTTACTATGGTTATCATGGGTGGAGCGAATATGAGGACGAAGATGCAGATGCATATGAGGAGGGAGGAGAGGAATTACCAGATGAGGATGGATATGTAGGTGAGGAAGGAGGAGCGGCGTTACCGAAAGAGGACGGAGATGCATGTGAGGAGGGGGAAGGGGCATTACCAGATGAGGAGGCTGTGGGGGCATTAGTTGAGGATTATGCTGATAATAAGGAAGTGGAAGCGGGGACATGGAACGAGGATGAGGATGATAACAAGGAAGGTGAAACGACCACATTGGAGAACGAGGATGCTGCATATGACCACGATTTTGATGATAATGATGAGTGGGAGGAGGAGGAACCGTGGGAAGTGGATGAAGACGCTCTACCAGATAGGTTAGACTATGTGCAAGAGAATGTACCCCACGGACAAAAGGTTTCCGTCGATATTATCCGGTACCTGGTCGAGTCGCGTGGGAAACTACTCATGGTGAGACATCATGTGCAAACAAGCACACCTCTTGGTTTGCCCACACAGCTCACTCGTCGAGTAGAGGTGTTCGAGGCGGGTGAAGACTCATGGGTTCCAATGGTCAATGGACTAGGTGGTGGTCATGCGCTCTTTCACAGCATGATCTCCTCAAAGTCGGTCCCCGCTTGTGGAGAGATCGAGAAGGATACTATCTATTTCGCTGATACGTCTATTTTGCATCACTATTTTATATCATAATTTACTGCTATTCATCGATATATTTCATATTTAGAAGTGTTACTTATGTTATTTTACCTATTTTGCATGTTTGATGAATAATGGAGAATTGGACACCGGAGTCAGGATTCTGCTGGAAAAAGCACCGTCGAGATGCACTATTTCTGAAGATCAATAAATCGAAGGAGACATATGGAAGTTCCTATTTTACCAGAAGATGGAGGAGGCCAAAAGGGGAGGCTGAGAGGGCCAGGTGGGCCCTCCTCACCTTGGCGCGGGGCCCCCAGCCGCGCCGCCAGGTGGTTTGGGGGCCCTGGCCCACCTCAGCCGTTCCCCCTTCGCGTACTTGACCCCCTCGGAACCCTAACACACAGAGGACGGCCATCGAAATATTCCGCCGCCTCCACGAGGCGGAAAACACCAGAGAGCGAAAAGCTCCCCTGCAGGAAGAAATCTGCCGGGGGAAATTCCCTCCCGGAGGGGGAAATCGTCGCCATCATCACCGTCATCGAGCTGGACTTCATCGGGATCATCATCATCTCCACCGCCAACACCATCATCACCGCCGCTGCACCCCGTCTCCGCTATAACATCTAGGGCTGAATCTTGTCTATTTCATAGGGGAAACTCTCCCGGTGTTGATTACTCTTGTTATTGATGCTATTGGGTGAAACCATTGGACTAAGGTTTATGTTCAGATTGTTATTCATCATCATATCACCTCTGATCATGTTCCGTATGATGTCTTGTGAGTAGTTCGTTTAGTTCTTGAGGACATGGGAGAAGTCTTGATGTTAGTAGTGAACTATGTTGAGTAATATTTAATGGTTTGATGCTTAAGTTGTGGTGTTATTCTTCTAGTGGTGTCATGTGAACGTCGACTACATGATACTTCACCTTTATGGGCCTAGGGGAATGCATTGTGTATTCGTTTGCCAATTGTGGGGTTGCCGGAGTGACAGAAACCTGAACACCCGTTGGTATATCGATGCATGAGGGATAGCAGGATCTCAAAGTTTAAGGCTGTGGTTAGTTTATCTTAATTACTTTCTTGTATTTGCGGATGCTTGCAAGGGGTATAATCACAAGTATGTATTAGTCCTAGGAAGGGCGGTGCATTAGCATAGGTTCACCCACACAACACTTATCAAAACAATGAAGATTAATCAACTATATGAAGCGAAAGCACTTGACAATATTCCCGTGTGTCCTCAAGAACGTTTGGTCATTATAAGTACAACAACCGGCTTGTCCTTTGCTGTAGAAAGGATTGGGCCACTCGCTGCAACTATTATTACTGCATTTTATTTACTTGTACTTTATTTATCTGTCATATCAAAAACTCCTAAAAACTTGTCTGTGAGCATTTACAGTGAATCCTTCATCAAAACCGCTTGTCAACACCTTCTGCTCCTCGTTGGGTTCGACACTCTTATTTATCGAAAGTACTACGATACACCCCCTATACTTGTGGGTATCAAGACTATTTTCTGGCGCCGTTGCCGGGGAGTGTAGCGCTATTGGTAAGTGGAATTGGTAAGGGAAACATTTATTGTACGTGCTGTTTTTATTTTTGCCTGCTGCTATATCTCATTATGGAGGGGTCTTCTCTTGAATTCCTATTTGGGAAAACAACTACCACTGCTAAGGTAGTAGAGGAGGCGCCAGATGAGCAGGTAATACCGTTCAAAATTCCTATGAAAATTGTTGAACGTGTCACAAATAACCGCTATGCAGGAGATGGAACTGTCCATCCTGGAGATCATTTGTTATTTCTGCATGAATTGTGCGAGTTATTTAAGTGTGCAGGTATCTCGATGGGAGAAGTTAAGAAGAAATTATTCTCTCTATCACTGTCTGGTAAAGCTGCACATTGGTATAAACTGCTGAAGAATGGGTATTCTCTTGGATGGGAGGAAATTGTACCTCTCTTTTACTCCAAATTCTATCCTCCAAGTGAGATTCATAAGGATCGGAACCTCATATATAACTTCTGGCCCTATGATGGAGAGAGTATCGCTCAAGCGTGGGGGAGATTGAAGGCATTAATGCTCAAATGTCCCATTCATGAGCTTCCTGGTAATATTGTTATTGATAACTTTTATGCAAGACTCTCCTTTCAAGATAAAACTCTATTGGATACCACTTGTGCTGGATCGTTCACTCGTAATAAAGAAGAGTTTAAGTGGGACCTTCTTGATCGGATTCAGGAGAACACTGAAGGATGGGAGAATGACAAAGGTAGGGAGTCAGGTATAAACTATGACTTTGAGTGTGTTAAAAATTTTATGGATACTGATGATTATCGCAAAATTAGCACTACTTATGGTCTTGACTCTCAAATTGTTGCAAACTTTTATAAAGCCTTTGCTTCCTATTTCGGTTTGCCGAAGGAGGGTTTTAAAAATTATCATGAACCATATAAAGATGAATCTGTTTCTCATATATCTAAAGGTGTTGAGGTTAATGTTGCTGATCGCATTATTCCAGAACCTTATATTGAAAAAGTTCCTTTTCCTAATAAGATTAAGGAACATACTATCATAACTGGTGTTGTTAGTAAAAGTAATAAGAAAACTACCAAACCTGATGAGCAAATAACTGTTGAACCTGTTGTAGCATTGGTTAAAGATCTTGTCACTGAAAATTTAGAAGATAGACACATTATCTTTTGTGAGGATGCTTCTAATATTGTCTCACATCCTAAAAGTTCTAGGAAGTCTAGTGTTCCTGTGCTTTCTGTTAGGATAGGTGATCATTGCTATTATGGTTTATGTGATATTGGTGCAAGTTCTAGTGCTATTCCTTATGAGCTTTACAGGGAAATTATGCACGAAATTGCTCCTTGTAAACTTGAAGAGATTGATGTGGTTATTCAGCTTGCTAATAGGGAAACTATCTCTCCAATTGGTATCATTAGAGATGTCGAAGTCCTTTGTGGTAAGACTAAATACCCTGCTGATTTTCTTGTACTTGGGTCGGCTGCCAATGATAGTTGTCCTATTATTTTTGGTAGACCTTTTCTGAATACTTGTGGTGCTGTTATAGACTGTAAGAAAGAGAAAATCTTTACTAAATTTGCTGGTGAATCTTATGAATTCAATTTCTCTAAATTTGCTAAAGCACCTTATGAAACTGAATTGCCTAGTGAGGATTTTGAAATTGCTCAACTTGCATCTATTGTTCTTGCTCCTAACAATGCTTTGCAGCAACATATGGAGAATCATGAAAGTGAGAACTTCAGGGAAGAAAGGAATGAGCTTGATGAAGTATTCCTTCGTCAACCTATGCTCAAACACAATTTACCTGTGGAAGATTTGGGGATCCTGTTTTTGATTTGAAACCTCTGCCTGATAATCTTAAATATGCTTATATTGATGATAAGAAAATATATCCTGTTATTATCAGCTCTAAACTTTCAGGTACAGAGGAGGAAAGGTTATTGGGAGTGTTGAGGAAACACCGCGGAGCTATGGGATATACTCTTGATGACCTGAAGGGAATTTCTCCTACTATATGTCAGCACGCCATCAACATGGAACCTGATGCAAAGCCTGTTGTTGAGCATCAGCGTCGTTTAATACCCAAGATGAAAGAAGTGGTAAGAAATGAGGTATTAAAACTTCTTGAAGCTGGTATTATTTATCCTATTGCTGATAGTAGATGGGTAAGTCCTGTGCATTGTGTTCCTAAGAAAGGAGGAATTACCGTTGTTCCTAATGAAAATGATGAACTAATTCCTCAAAGAGTAGTAGTTGGTTATAGGATGTGCATTGATTTTAGAAAGGTTAACAAAGTAACTAAGAAAGATCATTATCCTTTGCCTTTTATTGATCAAATGCTTGAGAGGTTGTCCAAGAAAACTCACTTTTGTTTCCTTGATGGGTATTCTGGGTTTTCTCAAATTGCTGTGAGAGCGCAAGATCAAGAGAAAACTACTTTTACTTGTCCTTATGGAACTTATGCTTATAGACGTATGCCTTTTGGTTTATGTAATGCTCCTGCTACTTTTCAAAGATGCATGTCTGCTATTTTTCATGGCTTTTGTGAGGAAATTGTGGAAGTCTTCATGGACGATTTCTCCGTCTATGGAACTTCCTTTGATAATTGTTTGCACAACCTTGACAAAGTTTTGCAGAGATGTGAAGAAACTAGCCTTGTTCTTAATTGGGAGAAATGCCACTTTATGGTTAATGAAGGAATTGTTCTTGGACATAAAATTTCTGAAAGAGGTATTGAAGTTGATCGAGCTAAAGTGGAGGCAATTGAAAAGATGCCTTGTCCCAAAGATGTTAAAGGTATTCGTAGTATTCTTGGTCATGCTGGTTTTTATAGGAGGTTTATTAAAGATTTCTCTAAAATTTCCAAGCCTCTTACTAATCTTCTTCAAAAAGATGTACCTTTGTTTTTGATGATGATTGTAAGGAAGCTTTTGAAACTTTGAAAAAGGCTTTAATCACCGCTCCTGTAGTTGAACCACCTGATTGGAATTTACCTTTTGAAATTATGTGTGATGCTAGTGATTATGCTGTAGGCGCTGTTCTTGGGCAGCGAGTAGATAAAAAGTTAAATGTTATTCATTATGCTAGTAAAACTCTTGATTCTGCTCAAAAGAATTATGCCACTACTGAAAAAGAATTTCTAGCTGTAGTTTTTGCTTGTGACAAATTTCGACCCTACATAGTTGATTCGAAAGTCACTATTCATACTGATCATGCTGCAATTAGATACCTTATGGAAAAGAAAGATGCTAAGCCAAGGCTTATTAGATGGGTACTTCTTTTGCAAGAATTTGATTTGCATATCATAGATAGAAAAGGTGCTGAAAATCCTGTTGCTGATAATTTGTCTAGATTGGAAAGCATTCCTTATGATCCTATTCCTGTTAATGATAGCTTTCCAAATGAACAATTGGCTGCAATAAGTGTAAGTTCGCGAGATAGTCCTTGGTATGCTGATTATGCTAACTTTATTGTTTCCAAGTACTTGCCTCCAACCTTTTCAGCTCAGCAAAGAAGGAAATTCTTTTATGACTTGCGGCATTACTTTTGGGATGACCCACACTTATATAAAGAAGGAGTCGATGGTATTATGCGAAGATGTGTTCCTGAATATGAACAACAGGAAATACTGAGGAAATGCCATGGAAGTGCTTATGGAGGGCATCACGCTGGAGATAGAACTGCGCAGAAAGTTCTACAATCAGGTTTTTATTGGCCTACCCTCTTTAAGGATGCAAGAAAGTTTATTTTATCTTGTGATGAATGTCAAAGGGTTGGTAATATCTCTAGACGCAATGAAATGCCTATGAGTTATTCTCTTGTTATTGAACCATTTGATTGTTGGGGATTCGACTTCATGGGTCCTTTTCCTTCTTCACAAGGTAATACTCATATACTTGTTGCTGTTGATTATGTCACTAAATGGGTAGAAGCTATACCTACTAAAAGTGCTGATGGTGAGACCTCTTTAAAAATGCTTCAAGATGTCATTTTTCCTAGGTTTGGTGTACCTAGATATCTTATGACTGATGGAGGTTCTCATTTTATCCATGGTGGTTTTAGAAAGACTCTTGCTAAATATGGTGTTAATCATAGAATTGCTTCAGCCTATCATCCTCAAACTAGTGGACAAGTAGAATTGTCAAATAGGGAGATTAAATCTATCTTGCAAAAGACTGTTAATAAATCTAGAAAAAATTGGGCTAGTAAGTTAAATGATGCTTTATGGGCTTATAGAACTGCTTATAAGAACCCCATGGGCATGTCTCCTTATAAAATGGTTTATGGTAAAGCTTGTCACTTGCCTTTAGAATTAGAACACAAAGCTTATTGGGCAGTGAGAGAACTTAATAGAGATTTTAAACTTGCCGGTGAGAAAAGGTTGTTGCACTTAAGTTCTTTAGATGAATGGAGAAGTGAGGCTTATGAAAATGCTAGACTCTTTAAAGAAAAAGTTAAGAGATGGCATGATAGGAGAATTCTTAAAAGAGAATTTAATGTTGGTGAGAAAGTTCTATTGTATAGGTCTCGTCTCAGATTTTTTGCAGGAAAGTTACTCTCAAAATGGGAAGGACCATTTGTTATTGTGGAGGTGTATCGTTCAGGTGCAATAAAAATTGCTTCATTGAAAGATAACTCTACACAAGTGGTAAATGGTCAAAGACTCAAGCATTATATTTCTGGAGATTCTATTAATGAAGAGGTTGATACAATTAAAGTGGTGACTCCGGAAACTTTCATTGAAGAACATTTTTCTGGGACTGCAGAATTCGATTCGAATAGGTAACAGTTTCGGTAAGAAAAGTTTCGCGAATAACTTTCTAGAAGATATTTTCGTCGTTTTTATTAAATATGGAAAAATAAGAGACCGAACCGGATGGGAGACGGCACCCGTGGTGCCCAAACCATAGGTCGGCGCGGTGGGCCCCCAGCCGCGCCGCCTGGTGGTTTGAGCACCCCGGAGCTCGTCTCCGATCAGGTTTCCTCCTGTACCTTCCTTATGTTGTAAAACTTTTTGCTATATAACTCACCCGAACCCCCGAGGTTCGTATCTCGCCTTTTCATCGTGTTTCGTTTCGAGCTGTTTCTGTCCAGATATTGTTTTCAGATTTAGAAGCGCCATGGTCTCCAACAACAACAACAAGGGCAAGGAGCCTTTGGAAGACGAGACTCAAGACCCCAAGCTGAAGGAGGAAGTCAAGAGCGAAGATGAAGGAGAAGTGGCGAATACCCGCGCGCTACCGTTGCAAGCATCGGAGTGGTGGCAAATCCATTCAAGCCCAGGCAAGGGCGCGGATGAGCACCGGAGGGAAGGTTCCACGACACTTCTTGGCTCCCAGGACATCTTCCCCAGGCATAAATAACCCCTTCCATACTCTTATCCATAAGCATCAAATTGAGAGGATCCCGGAGGCTGAGTTGCCTAGTGGTTGGAATATAGATCGTTCTAACAATACAGGAAAGAGGGATTCTGCTGCTGAGGAGTGGGGAAACAACTCCAAGAGTTGGGACTCGCAGTCTGACAAGTTTATGAATCGCATCGAACACAACTCTGAGCTGATTCGCGCCCTCACCTACAAGATTGATGAACTGAAGGAGCTGGTTGATAAGCTTATCAACAATCCACCACCACCGAAGGAGTAATTCATCAAGTATTGGCATCCCCTTGGTTTGTTCCAAGCTTGGGGGAGTGCCGCGGTATCACATCATTATCTTTACCTTTTACTTTTCCATAAAGTCATATCGTGAGTAGGGAAGTTATCTTATATGATGGTTTGCAATGTGGAAGTATCTCTCTTTTAGTTGGTTATCTATGTATCCCTTGGTGTGAGTTGCCGTTATGAAATATTAATGAGAAGTTTTATCATTTACTTTCTGCATACTTTATTTTAGCTTGCAATTCTCTTTCATATTGATAACCTTGTTGTTAGTATAGGGATCACTTTTTAGAGCACCAAGTTAATCTTTTTGGTTTTGGCAAACTTAGCATTGGTCAGTAGTAGACAATACTTTGAGACTTAAGTAGAGAGAGGGAGTGCATGCAAATATATTATTCCATGATCTTTCTTTCTTTGTAGCTCATAAGCTTAGTATTCTTAAGTTAAACTATTTGTGCTTCTAAGGAAGATTGCATGATTATTCTTATCACTTGTATAATTGTTTGTATCCCTCAACTCTTATGCTTGCTACATAACCTTGCTAGCCAAAGACCTGTATCGAGAGGGAATGCTTCTCATACATCCAAACCTTGAGCCAAACCATTGCCATTCGAGTCCACCATAACTTCCTACTATATGGTATTTTGCGCCATTCCAAGTAAATACTTCATGTGCTACCTTTAAATTATTCAAAACTTATTACTCCTAGTTTTGTGTCACTGTTTATTAGCTCATGAGGGTTCTGTAGAGTTTCTCTAGCACTTTTGTCAAACAGACTTTCACCAATGGACTAGTGGCATATACACCGCTTATCCAACAATTTGCAAAAAGAGCTGGCAAATGGGGTGCCCAGTCCCAATTAACTACAACTTTCATTAATAATTCTCTTCACATGTTTTGCCCTGATTTATCAGTAAGCAACTTAATTTGCAAATAGACACTCCTCCATGGTATGTGAATGTTGGAAGGCACCCGAGGATTCGGTTAGCCATGGCTTGTGTAAGCAAAAGGTTGGGAGGAGTGTCAACTATAAAGAAACTAAAATACATGTGTAAACAAAAGAGAAGAGGGATGATCTACCTTGCTGGTAGAGATAACGTCCTTCATGGGAGCCGCTCTTGAAAGTCTGGTTGACAAGGGGTTAGTGTTCACTTTACTACGATTCGTTGACAACGACATACATAGCTCAAACAACTATTTTCATACTCTCTATATGCTTTGCAAAACTTAAAAGCTCTAGCACATGATTTAATCCCTGCTTCCCTCTGCGAAGGGCCTATCTTTTACATTATTGTTGAGTCAGTAAACCCATTCCTCTCTATCTCAAGCAAGCATTTGAGTTGTTGAGATCCAATTAGTTATATGTGTTGATACTTCTAATCATATCTCTCATTTCCTTGTTTCGCACAATAGCTTTTATCCGAATGAATATAACTTTGAAAGTTATCAATGACTGTAAGGAGACTGTTATGATTAAGGCATGTAAGTTCTGCTATATAAGCTCTGATATAAAGACTCTTCTCGAAAGATAAGTATGATCTGTTAATTGTTCTCTGACCAAGAGTTTAAGTTTGCCTTCACCAATCATGGTTCTCTTTATGCACTTCATCGTGGTTCCCTTTACTTATTTCAAGTTAGATTATATGAAGGGAAGTTGCTGTCTAGAATGACTTGTGTATCAATGAATGTGATGCTTCTTGTCCGTATTTTATTTATCGACACTTTGCTCCATAAACTTGTGGTCATGTTTACTGAGCTCAGTTTTCGCTTGGGGACAAGCGAGGTCTAAGCTTGGGGGGGTTGATACGTCCATTTTGCATCACTATTTTATATCATAATTTACTGCTATTCATCGATATATTTCATATTTAGAAGTGTTACTTATGTTATTTTACCTATTTTGCATGTTTGATGAATAATGGAGAATTGGACACCGGAGTCAGGATTCTGCTGGAAAAAGCACCGTCGAGATGCACTATTTCTGAAGATCAATAAATCGAAGGAGACATATGGAAGTTCCTATTTTACCAGAAGATGGAGGAGGCCAAAAGGGGAGGCTGAGAGGGCCAAGGTGGGCCCTCCTCACCTGCTGGCGCGGGGGCCCCCAGCCGCGCCGCAGGTGGTTTGGGGGCCCTGGCCCACCTCAGCCGTTCCCCCTTCGCGTACTTGACCCCCTCGGAACCCTAACACACAGAGGACGGCCATCGAAATATTCCGCCGCCTCCACGAGGCGGAAAACACCAGAGAGCGAAAAGCTCCCCTGCAGGAAGAAATCTGCCGGGGGAAATTCCCTCCCGGAGGGGGAAATCGTCGCCATCATCACCGTCATCGAGCTGGACTTCATCGGGATCATCATCATCATCCACCGCCAACACCATCATCACCGCCGCTGCACCCCGTCTCCGCTATAACATCTAGGGCTGAATCTTGTCTATTTCATAGGGGAAACTCTCCCGGTGTTGATTACTCTTGTTATTGATGCTATTGGGTGAAACCATTGGACTAAGGTTTATGTTCAGATTGTTATTCATCATCATATCACCTCTGATCATGTTCCGTATGATGTCTTGTGAGTAGTTCGTTTAGTTCTTGAGGACATGGGAGAAGTCTTGATGTTAGTAGTGAACTATGTTGAGTAATATTTAATGGTTTGATGCTTAAGTTGTGGTGTTATTCTTCTAGTGGTGTCATGTGAACGTCGACTACATGATACTTCACCTTTATGGGCCTAGGGGAATGCATTGTGTATTCGTTTGCCAATTGTGGGGTTGCCGGAGTGACAGAAACCTGAACACCGTTGGTATATCGATGCATGAGGGATAGCAGGATCTCAAAGTTTAAGGCTGTGGTTAGTTTATCTTAATTACTTTCTTGTATTTGCGGATGCTTGCAAGGGGTATAATCACAAGTATGTATTAGTCCTAGGAAGGGCGGTGCATTAGCATAGGTTCACCCACACAACACTTATCAAAACAATGAAGATTAATCAACTATATGAAGCGAAAGCACTTGACAATATTCCCGTGTGTCCTCAAGAACGTTTGGTCATTATAAGTACAACAACCGGCTTGTCCTTTGCTGTAGAAAGGATTGGGCCACTCGCTGCAACTATTATTACTGCATTTTATTTACTTGTACTTTATTTATCTGTCATATCAAAAACTCCTAAAAACTTGTCTGTGAGCATTTACAGTGAATCCTTCATCAAAACCGCTTGTCAACACCTTCTGCTCCTCGTTGGGTTCGACACTCTTATTTATCGAAAGTACTACGATACACCCCCTATACTTGTGGGTCATCATTCGCCACCATAGGCGAGACGTTCAACATGAGATCCCAAACTTGTACCCGACACGGTGGTCTATACCCGTCCCCTTTGGTACTTGGATCTTTCCTCCGAGTTGGTGGTTTAGCATGAACATCAGTTAGTTTTTTTTAGTTGGAGGAACCATATTAGTTTTTTCATATTTCGTACGTTCTTCATGTGAGCAACTGGTTGAATACACGAAATTGGTTATTGTTGTGCCCGTTTTTTTGTTGTTGAGAATGCCAGCTTGGCTAAGGAGCTGATTTTTCAGTTCGACGTGGCGCAGGAGTCTCGTCTGCTGTCGGACAGCGAGCACGCTTTTCGCCGCGAGCTCAAGATGAAGGTGCTGGGTTTGGCGTCGCTTGAGCGCACGATCGCAAGGCATAGATCGGGGTCCTTTGGCTGTCGGTGGGCGATGCAAACACCCGATATTTCCACATGCGAGCACGGATGAGGAAGAGAGGCAATCACATCGTTGCCCTCGCCCGGGATGGCAACACGGTGGTGGATCACGATGCCAAGGAGGACTTGCTTTTCAACTTCTACTCCGAGCTCATTGGCACAGATTTCTCTCGGGAACATGATGTGGATCTGCAGCTTATCGGGGTACCCTCGCTGGACTTGCACGAGCTTGAGGAGCAATTCACGGCTGATGAGATTTGGGCTGCGGTTAAGGATTCGCACCTGACAAGGCCCCCGGCCCTGATGGTTTCTCGGGCAGATTCTACCAGACTGCGTGGCCATTATCAAGCACGATGTGGTCCGTGCTGTGCATTATCTATACACCAATGCAGTCGAGAGGGCTGAGGAATCTGAATGAAGCGCTGGTGGTTCTGCTTCCCAAGCACGAAGGGGCTGTTGAGGTTAAAGATTTCCGGCCTATTAGTTTGAACCACAGCTTTGGCAAGTTGTTCTCGAAGCTGCTAGCTAGCCGTTTGGCGCCGCGATTGCAGGAGTTGGTCGCTGAAAACCAATCTGCGTTTGTACGAGGGCGATCTATCCATGACAACTTCAAATTGGTGCAGCTCACGGCTAGGACGCTGCACCTTGGAAGGGTTCCCTCGCTGTTGTTGAAGGTTGACATTACGAAGGCATTCGACTCCGTCTCGTGGCCGTTTCTTATTCGGGTACTTAATCACATGGGGTTTGGCCGGAGATTCATTGAGTGGATGTGCATCATTCTCGCCACGGCTTCGTCCAAGATCCTGTTGAATGGCGTCCCAGGCCGGCCTATCTTTCACAGGCGAGGTTTACGGCAGGGCGACCCCCTGTCGCCCATGCTGTTCCTCCTTGTCATGGGTGTGCTCAACGCCATCCTCAAGTACGCTGAAGGAATTGGTGTGCTCACCCCCCTGCCTGTTCGTGGTGTTCGATTCCGCACGTCCATGTATGCTGATGACGTCGTGTTGTTCCTCGCTCCGGAGCAACAAGAGTTGAGCCTTGTTCGAGAGGCGTTGGACTGCTTTGGGGGCGCTTCCGGCCTTCGCACGAATCTCGGCAAGTGCTCCATGTCCCCTATTAGATGTGGGGACGATCATTTGGCTATGGCGACACAGTACTTCCCGTGTGCTATTAAAGAGTTCCCGTGCACGTATCTAGGGGTGTCATTTTAACCAAGAATAACCTTGTCAAACGGAATTGGCATGGAAGCACTAAGTGTGTATTTTGTCCACAACAGGAGACAATAAAACACTTATTCTTCGAGTGTAATTTCGCACGTTCTATATGGTCATCTATCCAAATAGCGTCTAACTTATATCCACCCAAGTCGGTTGCCAATGTTTTTGGTAATTGGCTACATGGGATAGATAAAAAGCTTAGAACGGTTATTAGGGTGGGAGCGATTGCTGTTATATGGTCGCTTTGGCTTAGTAGAAATGACAAGGTTTTCAATGATAAAGATGTTTCTCACATGCAGGTACTCTACCGTTGCACAAGTATTCTCCATACGTGGTCCACCTTACACATGCGGGACATCGAGACCTCTTTACGGAGGCGTGTGCACGGCTGGAAGAGGTGGTGAGGGACATTTTTTCACAACATGGGTGGCCGCTTGACCGCCGGATTGAACCTCCATAGGCTATCGAGATTGCCGATGACATAGGCGATTTACTTTATTCTAGCTGATTGTAATTCGCCGTTTGTTGCACTACTTTTATTTCCCTATGGATTGCGGCTGTGTGTATCTCTTTGATGCAGAGGTCGGGTGTAATACTTAAACCTTTGAGTAATAAAGCTCTTTATCTAAAAAAAATCTAGGGCTGCCGCTGTCCTACAAGAGGCTGCCGAAAGTGTCTTGGACAACATCAGTAGGAGGCTCTCACCTTGGGATTGCGACGTTCTACACGACGACAGGCCGCCTCGTGCTGATCAAGTGGGTGATCACCTCCATCCCCATCTATCTCTCCATCGCTATGGAGCTGCCTCCATGGTTACTCCTAGCTATTGAGAAGAGGATCAGAGCTTTCTTCTGGAAGGGATCGGAGGCGATCAAGGGCGGGCAGTGCCTTGTGGCATGGGAGCAGGTTTGTAGGCCGGTTGAGTTCGGAGGCTTGGGGATTCTGAACCTGCGTCTCCTTGGCTTCGCTTTGCGTGTGCGCTGGTTGTGGCTGCAGAAGAAGGGCATCGGCTGCTGGACAGGTTTGCCCCTCAGAGTTGAGCCAGAGGTCCATGCCATGTTCGACTCGTCTATCCGGATTGTTGTGGGCGATGGCCAGATGACCTTGTTCTGGACGGATGCATGGCTCAATTCCATGCCAATTCGCACGACCAAGCCTGCCCTATTTGCTGCAGTCTGCTCGCAAAGGCGAGGGACAACGATGGTGGTTGAGGCTCTGCTAGATCGGCGATGGATTAGGGACATCACCGGGGTTCTTACTGTCCCGTGCTTGTGCAGTTTTTGGAGCTGCTGGATGAGGTCCGACAGGTGGAGCTAACTCTGGATGTGCCTGATCGTGTTGAGTGGAAGTGGACGGCGTCGGCGCAGTACTCGGCGAGCTCGGCATACCGGGCTTTCTTCGCTGGCCTCGTGATCTTCCCTTGCGGCAAGGCAATCTGGAAAACTTGGGCACCGGCAAAGTGCAAAATCCACTTATGGTTGGCCATGCAGCGGCGTATTTGGACGGCCGATCGGATGCGGAGGAGGGGCATGAACTCGCACACGGTGTGCCCCCTTTGTGATCAGATGCCGGAAACGGCAGACCACATCGCTTTGGGCTGTGTTTTTGCGAGGCAAACCTGGCACGGCGTTCTCAGCAGATGCGACCTCGAAGCTGCTACCCCAAGCCAGGATGACAAGCTGATTGAGTGGTGGCCATTGGAGCATCAGCGCCTCCATGGCTTGGTGCGCATGGGATTTGACTCCTTGGTCATGCTCACGGTGTGGACGCTCTGGAAGGAACGCAACGCCCGTGTTTTTGAGCGAAGACATGCAGCTGTCGCCGTGGTTTGCCAGCAGATCAACGTGGAGGCCGAGCTGTGGAAGCTCTCCGGGGCAGTTGGGCTGGGACACGTTTGGGAGTAGTCCTTTTTTTTGGTTTCCTTGGGCGCTGTATTTTAGGTTGTTTCGTAGAGCTTGCCCAGCTCGTAAGTCAGAGGTGTAACCGCACCGTTTCTGGTGCCGGACTCGTTGTATCTCAGACTCTGTTAAGATTGGGACTTGGTTCCCGTTTAACCAATGGTTAGGTTAATGGTTAGGTTAACCTAACCTAAAAAAGGGCCTAATGGGCCAGATGGTTAACCGCAAAACCAATTAGGTTCGTTAGGTTCGATCCATTTTGTACCAAAGGTTTACCGTCACCTGTCCGCCTCCGATGTCTGAGCGCCGCTGCTCGCCTCCGAACTCTCGAACGGCCGGTCAGCACCGCGCACGCCTCACAGCGGCCGCCACCATCGAACCTACTGGTCGGAGCCGAGCCAAAACCAGTAACCTAGACCACGACCACCTTCGCTCCACTCCAGCCCACCGAAAGCCGGGTCGGCTCGCCGGCGGCCGGTCGGCCGCCGCCGCCTCCACGCCGCAGTCTCCGTTGCCACCCCGTGGTCCTCCCGCTCCTCCGCTCAGATGTCAGGTCGCTGTCGACCAAGAACCCGCGCCTTGTTGTTCTTTGGTCCGCCTCCCATCCGGTTCAGTGCCCAGGTCGCCGCCGACCAGCTCTAATCCGCCGCTCAGGTCGCGCCGTCGCGGTTGAGCCTGGAGTCCGTGGGCGCTCTGCACTTATGTGCCTTGGAACCATCGAACGCCAGTTGGATCTCTGCTTTCTGCTATTTGCTTGAACATTTTCATTATACTTCTTTTCCTTAAGTTAAATAGTTACGCTGCGATGATTGTAGTTGCAAACAAAATTGTTCTGTTTTAGTGTATTACATCAGTTTTTGTTCAAATTGATAGAGGGATTACGACGTTGTTATCATGCATTTTTCGTGTTACAGAGAAGCGTGCTACCAGCTGGGTTCAGACGTTTAGTGCAGCTAGCTCAGGGTACTAAAAGTTGTACGTTTGTGTTACTCTCTCTGTAATCTAGTGTTTGAGTCGGCCATGGTTATATAATTTTAAAATGGTTCGAACCTGAATAACCAATGGTTAACCATTCTAACCGTGTTAACCTAATGGTTAACCCATTTTGCCCATTTGTACAAAATGGTTCAATAGGTTAGAGTTCAGACCACTGGGGAAGCTTCTAAGATCCCTAGACGCTTTAAATTTGAAAATTGTTGGTTCCTTAGGCCTGAACTTAAAGAGATTGTGGCCAAAATTTGGGGACAATCTTATAAAGGGAAGGATAGTCTAGTTATCTGGCATAACAAATTTAAAGCGCTAAGGAAAAATCTTAAAGGATGGAACATTAATTTCGAGAGCAGTAAAAAAAGAGAGAAGGAGGAATTGATGAAGGAATTTGACAGATTAGATAGACAATGCGAAACTGTGGGGCTTGCTGATAATGACTGGGATCATTTACAGCAATGTCGACGGCAGTTGCAGGTCATTCTAAAAGAGGAAGAGATTAAATGGCTACAGAGATCTAGAGAGAGAGAATTATTAGAGGGGGATAGTAACACCAAGTACTACCATGCGAAAGCAAATGGGAGACGTCGGAGAAATATGTTTCAGTCTCCATCAAGAGGAAGGTGTGATAGAGGGAAAGGAGAACCTGAAACTCTATATAACAAATTTCTATAAAAACTTGTTTGGGAGATCGACACATAATCAAATAAGCATCACAGGAGATGGAGTGAATACGATTGGGGTAACGGATGGGGAAGCCATGTGTAAAAATTCAGTTTGGAGGAGGTTAAAGAGGCGGTATTTGGTATGGAGAAGAACAAAGCAGCAGGGCCAGATGGTTTTAATGCAGACTTCTATCAGGAATTCTGGCATTTAATCCATGTTGACCTGTTCGCGTTAGTTAGTGATTTCTATGATAATAAAATAATCATTGACAGGCTGAACTATGGTGATGTTACGTTGGTTCCTAAAGGAGCTGATGCTGATAAAATCCAGAAATTCAGACCAATTTGCCTGCTTAACGTAGTTTTCAAGATAGTTACAAAAATGTTGGTCAACAGATTGAATCCGATAGTTGGGAAAGTGATTAAGCTTACCCAGACTGCCTTTTTAAAGGACAGATTTATTATGGAGGGTGTGGTGGTTCTACATGAAACCCTCAATGACCTTCACATATCAAAGGGAGATGGGGTGCTATTTAAAATCGATTTCGAAAAAGCTTTCGATAAAATCAAGTGGCCGTTCCTGCTTCACGTCCTAGAAATGAAAAAATTCCCACACAAATTCAATGACATGGTTATGCGTATTGTTTCCGGGGGAAAAGTGGGGATCAAAGTGAATGGGGAAATGGGATCTTACTTTCGCACCCATCAAGGGTTGAGGCAAGGTGATCCCCTCTCTCCGCAGTTATTCGACGTTGCCTGTGATGTGTTAGCTATCATGGTGGAAAGAGCGGTGGATAATGGTCTGTTGGGAGGTTTATCCTGTCATTTGCTAGATAAAGGCATGTCGATACTGCAATATGCGGACGACACGATCCTCCTCTTGCAAGACAACCATGAGCAGGCTAGGAATTTGAAATTTATCTTGTGCCTTTTTGAGCAAATGTCCGGTCTTAAAATAAACTTCCACAAAAGTGAAGTTTATTGTTTAGGCGCGGCTGTTGCTAGGAAAAAGTGCTATGAGGAAATTTTTACCTGTCAGGGGGCGAATTGCCTATGAAATATTTAGGTGTGCCTATTGACGAAGTGATACTGAAAAATAGTGACTGGGACCCATGTGGAGAGAGAATGGAAAAAAAGCTTGACTGCTGGTGGGGGAAAAACCAGTCCATTGCGGGGAGAACCCTCTCAATAAATACCTCCCTCACTAGCATCCTGCTATACATGCTCTCTTTTTACAGAATCCCGGTACAAAAGGAAAGGTTTCGATAAATACAGAGCAAATTTTCTGTGGAGTGATAAGAAAGAAAAGAAGAAATACCATCTAGTCAATTGGAAGACGGTGTGTCAACCAAAAGACCAAGGTGGGCTGGGAGTCCTTGATCTGGAAATGATGAACATAGCTCTGCTTGGTAAATGGCTATGGAAATTGTTTAATGAGAAAGGGATCTGGCAAACTATGTTGATAAATAAATACCTTAAGAAAACCACTTTTGGCCTATGCGCACTCAAAAAAGGGGATTCTCACTTCTGGCAGGGGTTAATGGAAATTAAACCGCTTTTCCTTGCTTGCTGTAGATTCCAGGTTGGGGATGGAGCTAAGACTAGATTTTGGGAGGACAATTGGCTCCCAGGACCTAGTCTTGCAATCCAATTTCCAACTCTGTTTAATATCTCAAACAATTGTAACATTTCGGTACTAAAAGCTTTTGAGAGTGGAATTAGATCCCTAACATTCAGAAGAAATATCACGGGTCCTAAAATGATTGAATGGAACAGACTTATAGCTCTCTGTGAAACAGTTCAATTATCTAGCGAGGAGGATAGGCTAGTTTGGCTGCTATCTTCCTCCGGAGTTTTCTCGGTGAAATCTTTTTATACTGCCATGCAATCTATTGGGGAGGTCCCATACAGTTTCATGTGGGAGGTTAAGATTCCACTTAGAGTCAAAACTTTTCTGTGGTTAGTTCTGAAAAAAAGCATTCTCACCCGAGACGTTTTGTTGAAAAGAGGAGGTAAATGCGAGGAAACTTGTCTGTTTTGTGGACAGGACGAAAGTATTAACCACCTTTTCTTCAAATGTCCTCTAGCAAGATATGTTTGGAACGTAGTTAGTGTGGCAACAGATGTAAATTGTCAAGCTGTAGATGCTCAAGATTGTTTAGTCGGTTGGTTAAACCAGTTTAGTTTGAAACACAAAAAGAAGGTAACGGTGGGGGTGGCAGCAGTGTTTTGGGGGATTTGGAAAGCCAGGAATTTGGCTTGCTTTGAAAATAAATGGCCAGCTGAACCAATTGACGTTGTTCATCGTATTTGTTATTGGATTGATTGGTGGTCAAATTTGCAGGGGACGGAGGACGTAAAACTGGAACTGCGGATGGCCGCAAAGGTGCTGGGCGAGTCGCTGAGGAGATTTTCAGAGGAGCGGGTGCCTGGAACTCCTGGAGACCAAGACTGGGTGGCTAAAAAAGGAAATCAGAGGGCAGGAAAAAAGAAGAAGGGGGAAAACGCTGCGGAACACAGGCGTACAAGTCGGAAGTCCTGGGAGGCCCTAGGAGAGTAGGATTCTGTAGAAGTAGTAGAGTGGGTGTGCCTCTTGCTCTGTGTTTCTTGTCTCTGCCTGGGGTTATCTCTAGTCTTTTCTTCTGTTTAGCTTGTTGTGACCTGAAAAATGACATGTTACCGGGAGGGTGGTGTTTTGGTGGATTATGTAAAACTTGGTTTCTCTTAATAGAAATCGGGGAGAGGTCCCTCAGTTTCAAAAAAGGTTAGAGTTCAGAACAAAAACGGTTAACCAAATCCCATCTTGAGACTCTGTTCTGTTCCCTTCTTTCTATCTAAGCGACACGCAAGCTTTTTTTTTTTTTTTTTTTGATTTTGACACGCAAGCTTTGCGTGTCCGCAAAAATGTTTGTGAATCAGAACGGCATGCGGACGCATCGCATCCGTTGGGAGCAAAGGAAAGGCGTGTCCCGAATGTAAAAAAGAAACTGGAACCCGTATCTCCTCAGCGAAAACGTCTTCAACAGGAGTATGTATTATAGCAGAGACCACGTCTCCGGGGGTCGAGGAGGTCCAGGCCGCTCAGCCTTGTTTCGCACCCTTTCTTCCCTTCTTCCTCTCCACCGCGACCTCCCTCTCCGATCATTCCTTCGCCGCCGCCCGCCGTCGCCGCTCCCCCTTCCCCTTCCGCGGCCGCCCTCGTCGGAGAGCCTGCCATGGCGCTCTCCGCCAGCGATGTGCCGGCCATGTACACGGTCCTCGTCAACTCGCTCAGCGCCGACGAGGCGACGCGGCGGCCGGCGGAGGCGGCGCTCGCGCAGTGCGAGGCCCGCCCCGGGTTCTGCTCCTGCCTCCTGGTAATCAATCCTTCCTCCCATTCCCGCCCGCCCTTCCCCTCGTAGGGAATGGGGCTCTAGGGCTTTTGTCTCCGAGGCGTGCCCCGATCTAAGGCAATTGGGGGAGGTCCAAGCGAGCTAACTTGCTGATCTGGTGCTTGTGCAGGAGATCATCTCCGCGAGGGGTCTGTCCTGCCGCGAGGACGTGCGCCTGCTCGCCACGGTTTATTTTAAGAACAGCATCAACCGCTACTGGCGGACTCGCCGGGATTCCTAGTGAGTCTCCGTCCAGTTCCATTGGTTAATCATGAACAATTGAGTGTTTTGGATGACAGTGATGGGAATGAGCCTCTTTCAGTTCCATTGGTTGATTGTGAATTGTGCAGTGACTGTTCGAAGTGTTTTTGCTGACAGACAGTAATGATAATGTGCGCTAGCTAGAACGTCACAATGTGATTGAAGACTCTGCTTAAGCTTCTACTGTCAACATGCTCGTGTTAGAATAAATGTGTTGGTTTAATGTCTAATGTCCTTGTCGTAGATTCGTTGATAATCCTGATTTATACTATGGAACAGGAAAAACCAATAGCTGATCCACCACCATGCTAATTTTGTTCTAGATCACCTCCCCGTGGAGTAAATATGCTTGTAGGTTGTTTTATGATCCTAGCTCTGTACCTCTGAAACAAAATTTCTGATGTGACATTTAATTGATAACGTAAGGTTGCAAGTGTTAGCGATATAATCACTTGACAGTTTCTTAACAAACATTGACATTTGACTTATCTGTTGTAGTGGAATTAGCAATGAGGAGAAGGACCACCTCCGTAAAAATCTCTTGCTAAACATACGAGAGGAGAACAACCAGGTGCAGACTAGATGACAAGTGTATATGCAATCTAATGACATATATCATGTGTTTTGACATGTTAACTTAATGTTGTAATGTAGATTGCACTTCAGCTAGCTGTACTAATCTCAAAGATTGCACGCTTGGATTACCCAAGAGAATGGTAAGCATTTGTAGCACATATGTTGTCATTTATCTTCCAAATGGGTTGAACTGTTGCTCACAATCATATCATTCAGGCGGGATCTTTTCTCTGTGTTGGCACAACAGTTGCAATCAGCTGATGTTCTTGCTTCACATCGTGTGTTTATGGTTTTATTTCGAACTTTAAAGGAGCTGTCAACTAAGCGGCTTGCTGTTGATCAGAGGAATTATGCCGAGGTATTTGATTTGCAAAAAACACTTATCCATCTATAGGTAGTTATCACTACTCAGTTGTGCTTGTGCTCGATTTCCTGTTTTTTCCATTGTTAGTTCTGTATAGTACTAGCTAGTTGCCCTGTAGTTTATCATCACACACAGGCACGCAGCATTAGCAGATGTGTATTAAGTCCACTATTTATTTTGAATTTAAGCATGTTAAGTCATCTCAAGTGAAGCTAGAGGATCATTATAATGTTAACCTCTCTCTCTTCTTGAACTGATCAAGAGACATGCTCCAGAGCGTGTACATCACTGTTTTTGTCGAAACATGAATTGATGCAGCTTGCTTTTGTACTTCTTGCAACTCTTATTGACCATCAACAAGAATGACTTAGAATACTGATCGTAAAGTGAGTATTATGTTCTAATACATTTCTTGTCTTATGCAGATTACTAGCCACTTATTTGAGTATACTTGGAACCTTTGGAAGAGCGACGTGCAGACTATATTGCAAAATCTTTCAATGCTCTCTCAGAGGAATGACATAGATTCAATTTTGGAGCAATCAAACGATCTAATTTTGATATGCGACCGTTGGTTGCTTTGTTTAAAAATCATCCGGCAACTCATTGTTTCAGGCTCTGCAAGTGATTCAACAACAGCGCAGGTAGTCAAATTTGCTGTTGCTTTGTTGCCCATACTTATACGTTATACAATCTTCATCAGCTCATCTAGGAAACAAGAGTTTTGATTAGCTATTCTAATTTGCAGGAAGTCTGGCAGGTCAGGGAAGTATGTCCAACAATTTTGACTGCCATTCAGTCCCTTCTTCCTTATTGTAAGTGACGTTTTTCTCGTGTAATCTTGATTGGTTTATTCTCTCTTCCTTTATAGTCTTGAACTAATAGACAGAAACTGCTCTGACTTTGCCAAATAGTGATCCATCGCAAGTTATATTTAACATGCTGCATTCCAAGTATTGGCTGTACTGCTAAGTGTATAGCATACCTTTTTGTTGTCCTGCCTTTTTTATTTGACCTGGTCATTAGATCTCACAGCAGGAAACTTAAACTGTTATTGAATTATTCCTTTTGCTACCCAGAAAACTTGGAGAACATAATAGTCTTGTTTATATAAGTGGCCCTGTTTATATCTGCTTATGAAATTAAACCTTTGTTTAAATCTTCCTCTCTGATGTTAGTTTATCTGACCTGTTAAGTGTGGCATGCTGGTTGATTTCAGTTCAGTTCTCATAAGTAAATTATTCCTTGTTGTATTTTACTTGACAGATTCTACCTTTAAAGATAAGCAAGCTAAACTATGGGAATTTGCAAAAAGGGCATGCACTAAGTTGATGAAAGTCCTTGTCACCTTACAAGCAAGACATCCATATTCTTTCGTACACCAAACTGTGCTTCCTGCTACAGTTGACTTCTGTTTGAATATAATCACAAATCCTGAACAGGCTGGCACATCCTTTGAGGAGTTTCTTATACAATGCATGGTTTTGGTTAAATCAGTGTCAGAGTGCAAAGAGTACAAACCAAGTGCCACAGGTCGTGTAATCAATGAAAGTGCACAACCTTTAAGCCTGGAGCAAAGGAAGAAAAACTTTGCAGCAGTGGCTGGTGAAATGCTGAAGGTTGTTTTGCCTGGTGATCGAGTTGTGTTGCTGTGCAACATTTTAATAAGGAGGTAATGTTCCGAGTCGAAATTGCATGCTTATATAATCTTCTCCGCAAATTCACTTGACTACCAGAATACTGCTAGTTTGCATGTTTTGATCTTTGGCAAGCATCAACTTAGACAGCTCAAGTTTGTGTAAGTTAGGATATGACTTCAGACTTCCTTTTAACTGCACAGAAGCATTACTCCTGGACGAGCATCTTTTGGCCAGCCATGTGATATTCCACTGGGAAAATAATTTAAAATCCTTTTGATGAGCCTTGCATTGAAGAATTGGAAAAATAGATTAGGCAGGATCAATTGATCTTTTGTGATTAATAAAGCTTACTGAACTTTCTAATAAGTTCACCCGCTGAACTAACTGCCTTATGACAGTTCCACAAATGCATATTCCCGAGTTGCGGGATTGTTTCTGCACCAAAAACATATAATATGACATTCTCGGCGAATCCCTCAAGGACTGTGGAGCACTACTGTATGAACTAATAGAATATGCTATGATTGGTGTTTGCTGTGTAGACTTTCTTGTATGGACGCTACATCCATTCCCGAGTTGCCGGAATAGTATTTATGTGTTCATATTTTTCTTTTAGATTTTGCCAGCCTTTTAGGATACAA
This sequence comes from Poa pratensis, assembly GCA_947311845.1. Lineage (NCBI taxonomy): Eukaryota > Viridiplantae > Streptophyta > Magnoliopsida > Poales > Poaceae > Poa > Poa pratensis. Next base: position 29,296,635 of record CAMZMU010000098.1, on the reverse strand, counting down.
ACTTACCAGTTCTTGTCCAGGTACTTTATTTATACAGCAAAAGATTTGGAGGAATGGTCAGAGAATCCTGAATCCTTTCATCATGAGCAGAATTTGGTCCAGTGGACTGAGAAACAACGACCATGTGCTGAAGCCCTCTTCATTGTCATCTTTGAGAAGTATCGAGAGGTATGCACATTATAACATTCTTTATGGATGACCTGTGAGTCTGTTAAATGTTCCAGTGCTTATGTAATCATGTGTTTCCTCAGCTACTAGCTCCGGTTGTTGTTTCTATTCTTCGTGAAGCCATGTCTGTTTCTCCACCACTAGAAACAGATGTTACAACCGGAATGCTTTTAAAGGATGCTGCTTATACAGCTGCTGGGCATGTGTATTATGAACTTTCAAATTACCTCAGTTTTAACGAATGGTAAGTTGGAGAGCAACGCTGTTTCTGTATTTACTTGATAAAAGGTTGGATGTGACTGATGTGCATTTAACCAGTCTGCTGATCTTCATAATGGTGTACACTATTTAGTGAAAACTTGATCCGTCTTTACTCTTTAGACAGCTGTTTGCAAATGCTTATAGATGTTACATTTGTATGTTCCTACGCGGTAAGGACTTTACATTGATTTCCTTTCGATGGGACAGCTAAGTTTTGTTGCAAAATAAATAGCTAGAGTGAATCATACGTCACTACCTTTCCTTAGTTTTTCTCGTTCCTACAGGTTCCATGGATCTCTATCGATAGAAATTTCAAATGGTCATCCCAATATGCGTATCATTCGTCGAAAAGTTGCATTGCTACTTGGGCAATGGATTTCTGAGGTTCGCTCCTTTATCACTATATCAGAAAAGCAAAATACTAATGTCAAGATTTTTAGTTGACGGTCTGCAGATTCCCCGCCTCCTTCAGCTTCTGATAGTTTTACCTTTGCAGATCAAGGGTGACACACGGAAATTGGTCTACCATGCTTTAGTTGCATTGCTGCAGGATAATGACATAGCTGTCAGGGTATGTTTTCTATTTATGATTTTGTGAGAGTCATTTCCGTATATTCATCTACTTTGTTTAACAACATGTTCACGCCGTTCTACTTTCAGCTAGCAGCATGCTCTTCTCTGTGTTATCTTTTCCAAGAATCTAGCTTTTCGGAACTTGATTTGTTTGAATGTCTTCCGACATGTTGGACAATGTGTTTCAAGTTGACAGAAGATGTCCAAGAATTTGATTCCAAGGTTTGCATTCCCATAGTACATCTTTTTTTCCTTCAGCTTTCCTTTATGTGAAGGCCCTAAATGGGTCCCTGACCCCCACTGCACCGTTTTGAGTGTCATCATTATGTTAGTACTTACTAGTCAATCACATGCCTTGTAAACACTTGAGTATCTCTTTGTGTTTTTCTGTAGGTACAAGTGTTGAATTTCATCTCAGTTCTTCTTGAACATGTAGGAGACAAGGTTATTCCATTTGCAAGTCAGTTATCACAATTTTTTCAGAAGGTATAGTTCAGGCACTTTGATATGAATGTGGTAGAAAGCCCATTATCCTGTTAGCTGTACTCTATTCATGGCCATACTTATGTTGTTAGCTGAGCTGTTTGTGCATTTTATACTTGGCATCGCATCGTTTTCTGAATGTTACATCAGAAGAGAGATAAATTAGTCTTTTCAAGCAATATGATTTCTTCAGTTTATCTTTACAAATTTTCAATGCTAACTATATTTATTCGGACCTCCTCATCGAAAAACCTTAAGAACATTACGGCACTTCAATTTTGTTAGATTAGCTATGGTGTCAAGATAGTATTTATAACAGTCGTTATGCAGTCAATTTCTTTAGTTTTCTTTAAGCCAGAATAAAATACTACAATATCAACTTTTGACTTAGTGAGTGAGTTTATCAGTCTATTCAATAACTATGCATATTTTGTTTGCGCTGTAAAATATTCCCTCTGTTACAAAATAATTGAAGTTCTATGTTTGTCCTAAGTCAGACTACTTGTTTGACCAAGTTTGTGGAAAATATGTCAAAATCTACAACACCAATATAGTTTATGAGGTTCGTCATACAATATATTTTTGTACTTCATACATTTGGTGTTGTATATATTGACACATTACCTGTAAAGGTCAAACTTAGAGAAGTTTGACTTAGGAAATATCTAGAACTTAAATTATTTTGGAATGGATGGAGTATAAACTAATTAGTTATTCTAATTTGAGTTTTTTTTCAGATCTGGGATGAATCTGCAGGTGAAAGCTTGCTACAGATTCAACTGCTAGCAGCACTTAAAACTTTTGTTTCTTCTCTTGGATACCAGTCGCCTCTTTCTTACCACATGCTTATGCCTATACTGCAAAGTGGTATAAATGTTGATAGCCCTGATGCTCTTAATCTTCTCGAGGACAGTGTTCTGGTAAGTAGTTCTTAACCAAGCCCACACCTATGAGCGTGCATGCACGGCCACAACTTATCTGACGTTGAGATTCATAATGCAGTTGTGGGAAGCAACCCTTTCGAATGCACCATCTATTGTACCTCAACTGCTGGATTTATTCCCTTATCTTGTGGGCATTGTGAATAGAGGCTTCGACCATCTGGAGGTTAGAATACACACCCATCCACGCTAAAAGACAGAAGCAAACGTCTTTGGTCATATATGATACGTAACCTTTTATGCAATGCACTAAAAAACATAACCTTGAGCGCTAGTTTAATATACTAACATGTACATGCAGAATATATAATATTATGAAAGTATTTCTGGGCCAAAACTACTTATATGTGGTTATTTATAATTGATTTTTTTCATAATAATTCAGTTGGTTAAAGTTGAAATAGTTTAGCCTTCTAGGATGACTCTGATTTTTTTACTAGAAAACTACTTATATGTGGTTATTCATACTTGGTTTTTTTCATAATAATTCAGTTGGTTAAAGTTGAATAGTTTGGCCTTCTAGGATGACTCTCATTTTTTTACTAGAACGAGTATCTTCGTAAGTACAGCCTGATTTTGGATGTCATAGATAGCAGCAAAAAGTAAACCTACTCCATGTCATTTGGATTGTTCCTTGTACTGCATGTGGCATGCCTGCTTAATGATTTGGAGTGTTTTGTCGAATGATGTAGGTCGCAGTCAACATAGTTGAGGATTACACAATTTTTGGTGGTTCAGAATTTTTGAAAAGTCACGGTATAAGTTTGGCGAATGTTCTTGACGCCATTGTTGGAAATGTAAATGACAAGGGACTTCTCACCACACTTCCAGTCATTGATCTTCTTGTTCAGGTTATTATTAGTTTTCCATTTTTGAAGCAGCTTGATTTTCCTCAGAACTTTACTTGATGTTACTAGCAATGAATTTATAGCAATGTTGAAATCATTTCAGCAAAATCTCAGGAAACCTTGTTTTCTTACTACTTGGAAGGATGAGCGTTGTTCTCCTGAATCTGTAGCGTTAGGATTAAGTAAATGCCCTGTGAACTAATTAATGACCATTCTATCTGTGGATGTTTCGTCATAATACCGTGTAATAGAACTATAGATGCCTGTTTCTTTTTATGTCAACACGTTACAGTATGGAGTTAGCTCCTTTTCATTCTTTTCTTTTTTGTATCAATCTAATCGGAGCTTCTGGGTGCAGCTCTTTCCTCAGGAAGCTCCACCATTGATACCCAGCGCTCTTCAGGTACTTTTGTGATTGGTTTGCGAGTCTGGAATGCTCAAATGAATTTTCATTCCCTGCTGTTCCTTTCTATTTCATAATTCTGACTTGTTTATTTGTGCTAACCTCTAGAAACTTGTCTTCATATCTTTGAGTCGAGATGATGAACATAACCCTTCTCGGACAACCGTGCGTGCATCCTCTGGAGCAATTCTTGCTAGGCTTTTAGTGATGAATACAAATTTTTCGGCGCAGCTATTGTCGGAGCCTGCCCTTTTGGCAAACATTCAACAGTCTGGGATATCTGTAAAGAATAATCTGCTACTTTCTTTGGTTGATATGTGGATTGACAAGGTACATTCTGCAGCATCTCCCTGTTTATTGGACTGACATACATGTTCCAAGTTAATAGTTAATACATGCTTTTCTCATAGTTCTGGTGGCTAATGATGTAGGTTCTTTTGCTGCCACCATTTGATTTAGACATGTGTTTACCAAAATATGCTGTGAATATGATCAAACTCACCAAATCAGTAAATCTGCTCTTGGTTCAGTGCTAAACCTTACCAGTTGATCTTGACATGTTTTTACCAAAATATGATATGCATATGATCAAACTCACTAAATCAGTATATCTGTTGTTGGTTTGGCGCCTAACCTTGCCTAGCTGATATTTGTGAATATGCTTGCATTGTAAACAAAATCCTTGCATTTTGTTCAGATAATCTGCCCATCTTGTGCTTACTGGCAGGATTAACAAGTGTTCAATATCAGTCTCAATGTAATAGTCTTAATATGTTGGCATGCACTTCTGAATTCACGAAGTGCCCAGTGGTTTATGCGTTGCTGTTTAACAAGCTCTATATCATTGGATAGGTGGACGATGCAACTGTTGTACAACAGAAGGAATATGCAATGGCTCTTTCTGTAGTTTTGACCTTGCAGATACCTCAAATCATCGACAAACTCGATGATATATTGAGGTAAGGCATTTCTGTGGATGATAACTGAAAGTTAGTGTCTTGGGTTACCCTGTAATTTGGTAGTCATCATTTATATTGTTTTATGCAGTGTTTGCACTACTGTTATAATTGGGGGCCGCGAAGTGAAGAGCGAGGATGATACTAGGTGGTCTATTGTACTGAGTACTTCTTTATTTATATGATTTTGGCTCTTTTATCTCAACTAAATATATAAGACTTTTCTCATTTCTATGCATAATTCTTGGCACAATAATCTGCAGTGGCGATATCACAAGCTCTTCTTGGCTTGGCAGTGATAATTCAGGTTACGCTAGCAAATTCTTGAAAAAGCGGCAAGTAAGTTGTGATCTTTTACTTTTCTTTTTTGGGTATCTAGATTATTAGGCACTATCTCTAACAATTCTCTTGATCAGGCAAAGGATTCAGATCCGATCAAACAAGCTTCGCTAGAGAACATGCTAAGAGAGAACTTGAAAGCATGTGCAGCTCACCACGGGGATGCAACTTTCAATGCTGCCATCAGCAGGATCCATCCAGCAGCATTTGCTCAGTTGCAGCAGGCCCTGAATAGTGCATGAGATGTGCATATCTCCTAATTGATTCTTTGATGTTCTTCTTTGAAGAAGAACAAACGGCGCATCATGAGCCACCATTGCTTAGAGCGCATGGTGATTCCAACGCACCATGTAACCACCTCAACTCTCAAACATTGTCCAGAAGCTGCATCATCTGATGGGTTTAACGTTCCCTTTTCTTTTCAGGTGCTGCCATTCCATGCGCTGTTTTTTGCAGTACTGTGATGTACTGTCGAAGATGACACCAATTCATCGTGTAGGTGTAGAGTGCCGACTAACATGTGAATAGTGAGAGGTGTGATGCGGCTTTTCATATGTTCCGAGGGTTATGGTCGATGGTCATACGCTTCTAGGTGTTTCGTGTGGTTTGACCACCCTAAAAGAGGTTGTTGGAGTTTTCAGAGACATTATTGCGGGGCAATTTCTGCGATTTTTTTGGATATCTGTTGGGGGTCGATTGGTTAGTCTTCAGGTTGGCAGAGGTTTTGAATATGTACTTCCCAGGCGGCTGATTTTACAGGAGGAGGTGGTGAATGTAATTCTTTGTTCGAGAACAAATTTGTGATAATGAATTGTTCTGAAACAAATTTTGCTCTCTTCAACTTTACGTGAACATAAACATCAAGATTGATTATCTTTAATTGTTATTTTTTTATCTGGGATATCTAGTTCAAGGGTATTCCATTGAGTTTGCCATATGTAGTTGTCAAAATAACGGTTTGTGCTCGAAGTTGCAAATTAAGCTGAAAAGAAATGGCCCTCAGAACGGAATCACAAGCTCCACTCCACTTCGAGAAATACAAGAATGTGTACACAAAGATTGCACAAGTGATGAATATTTTTGAGAGAAGGCATCTAGGCCCAGCTTGATTAAAGTTAACTGGTGATTATTAGCACCAAACGTGCATGATCCCTTGCGTTTTGGAGACGAGCAACGATGATCTTGTTACAAACGAACGAACTCGCAGCCTGATCGAGCAGGGGCGAGACGCCGTCAATAAGCTTTATCTATCTTCACGTAGGCTGACCATGGCGCCGGCCGGTGTACAGCTCTCTCGTGTCGTGTTAACTGTTACGATTCTATCGGAGAAGGCGTTGCAGCTGGACGACGACGACGCTGATATCGTCGGTGGATCCCCTCGCCGCCGCCATCTCGACGAGCCGGCGGCATGCGGCGGGCAGCCCGCCGGAAGACGCAGCCCCGACGCGCGCGGCGTCGACGGCCTCCTGGTTGCCCACCTTGTCCCACAGCCCGTCGGATGCCAGTATGAGCAGCTCGCACCGCTCGTCCACGTCCACCGCCGCCGTCTCCGGCTCCGCCACCACCCACGGCTTGAGGTGCGTGTCGCCGATGCCCCGCGTCACCGCCAGCGAGCCCTGCACGCGCCACACGCCGCGGCAGTTGAGCACCAGCCCGCCCCGCAGCGCCTCGATCCGGTCCCGCTCGTCACGCCGCGACGCGCGGTGGTCGTCGGTGAGCGCCTCTGCTTTCCCGCCGCGGCTCAGCACGGCGCGGCAGTCCCCGGCGCCGGACACCACCAACTGCCGCCTCCCGCCGTCACCCTCCTCGCGGAGCAGCGCCGTCACGGCGCACGCGCCGCCCTCCGCGTCGGAGGCGGAGCAGAACTCCTCGTCCGTGCGCAGGTACGCGCGCCTCACCGCCTCCTCCACTCCCCGCCCTCGCTTGAGCTCCTCCGCCATGATCCTTGGCATGTTCTCCGCGGCGAACTCGGCCGCGCCCTTCCCGCCGTGCCCGTCGAACACCCCGAACAGGGCCTGCGCGCGGTCCCCGCCGAGCGCGACGGCGGCCACGTGCCGGTCCTCCATCTCGACCCGCTTCCGGCCCTTCCCCTTCCGGCAGAACGCCGCGAAGCCTTCCCCGTGCTCGGCGACCTCGTCCATCCCATTCTCCGTTGTCAGTACCGGCGGCGCGACGGTGACCGCGGCCGGGACCAGGAGAGGCGCCGGGCGCCGGCGCTTGAGCGCGGGGGTGGTGGTGGTGGTAGCAGGGGAGCGGGCGGCGCCGGCAGGGCCTGAGCGCACGTGCAGGAGGGGTCCGTTCGGATGATGCGCGCACGGAGGGTCAAGAAACGGAGCGGGGATGCCGGGAGGAACGAGGAGGAAGTGCCGGAGCTGTGGTGGTGGTGGTGGTCCGGCGCGCTGGGTAGGAGGAGGCGGGACGGGGAGCCCGGCGGTGCCACCGCGCAAGACATGTCTACGCCGCCTGGTGCTGCTCACGCTAGCTGCTCCTTGATTGCCTTGGGCTGTTGCTCAGTACGCCGCCCTGTGAACTTGATGCTCGGTTGCTGCCTGCGCTGCCCTGCGAACTTCTTTCTCCTTCTTGGCTGCGCCGATCGCTTCCATTTGTAGGGAGGAGGGAGAGCTGCTATGCTAAGGCTTGGCCGGACACGATGGCGACGGCGCGCGTCTTGTCTCGCCAAACAATCCACGAGTCAAAGATCGATGGCGACAGGGCGAGAGAGATCAGGCCGGCAACCTCTCCTCGACCAGTGACTCGACGCGGCAATTGAAAACCATATCATATCATGTCTACTGTTTGTTTAACCTTTGCTTAGCCACAGAAACTCTGCCACGTGCACCCTACCGCACACGTGTCATCCATCCGGGTGGCTGTCACGTACTACCACGCTTCTTCTTGTTGAAGTGATCAACCTTTTTCTTTTCAAATCGCAAAAAAAAAAACTTTTTCTTTTCAACTTGAAATGATCAACCACTAGTACTATAGTGCAACTAGGTGAATGCCCGTGCGTTGCTACGGCCTCTCGATTTCTTCTGTCGCCTCACATGTTAATCTGTAACATGTGAAAATTTGGGCTCATAGAAAAAATATTCCACGCTCCTTTAAGTTTATGTTAATAGAATATATTATAGGATGAATTATTCATAAAATGCGATAGCCCAACCACCCATCTCTTGTTAATTAAGACCTGCGCCCTGACCCTTTTTTAGATATTCTTGTGCAGTGAGATTAGATTCCTGAGAATTCTAGTTGTGTGAAACTCGGAGAATTTGGTACGTATTAAAGCATGTGTCCGAGTTGGTCCTTTCCAAAATTCCACAAAATCAATCTACCTCTCATTCATGATCCCAAAAAACTAAACATATTTTTTCATAGGTAAGTAACTGTGCGTTGTTGTCGGTTAATAAACTTATGCATAAACATGTCATTTCATACTATGTTTTGGTATTCTTTATTACTCTTGCACCATTAAAAAATAATATAATAAATGTGAAAAAGCCTTACGCAGGCAATATCTTAGGCTCACACAACCCATAATTATCTCTAATACTCGGTGGCACAGATCATTCCTATTGCACGTGTCTCGGTCTCTCCCAACCCCATGTGTTGCTATGGCATACCTCATACATAATCTTATTCTACATAATGTTGGTCTCAGCACGCTTCAGTGCTTCACGTACTACATATTATGCCAACTCTGCCTCTGCGCGCCTTCGGCTTCGGCACCAACTTGATAAGGGGGCCAACCACAACGAGACAGTGTGCCTCCTATTTGGGTTTAGAGGGAGGCAGAGCCAGATGTTCATCATAAAAAAAACATCATTTCATTATTACAATGATACACAAAATCAGACATAGGAAACTGAATATTGGATAAGAAAATCTGACATAACGATCGGAAGTGATGAAAGTGCAGTAACTTTCCACATGGAAAGACCAGACGAGGAGATTACTGTTTTCAATGAAGTGGCATGACGTTCACCATGGTAATGTCATAATAACCCGTCCTTATGTAGAGATCGTAATGTACTACATGAGCAGAATTTAACTATAATTGAGCCTTTAATTTGAATCATCACTCTATTCATCTAGTTCGCGACAACGCTAGACGCTGGTGGAGGCGAAGAAGAGAGGAATGAGAATAGGTAGCTGGAACATTTGCAGAAAAGACTGGGCATTGTGATAAAATTATTAAATACAACTTCATGTTTGCATATAACTAACAGTCGCTTGCAACAATTTCCAGATGTGCTCCCATGAGAGGACCTTGCAATTTCTACAATCAAAATATATGCTCCTTTTAGATCATCCGCCTATTCTCATGTACAATCGAAAGTGCAACCCAGACAGCGAGCATGCTCTGATCAGCTAGTAGCAATGATAATCTTCCTTAAGGCTATTTTGTCAGTGCATAAGTAGACAATCTTCTCTTAAATGCAGAATACTTCTCATTAAGTATACAAGTCTGACACTATTTTATCATGACAAAGCTATCCAGCTAGAAGCTCTGCACCCAAAGGTCCAGGTGTAAATAGCGTCTGAAGGTGGGAAAAGATGTGAGCATCAGGGTGCAGTCGAGCAAGGGATCAGGCGATTGGTCTAGAGCTGCATGAAGCCATGAACTTGATGTAGTGAACTGCTTCTTCCATCATTATCTGAATTGCTGATGTCCACCTGAAAACCAAGTCATGTTAAACTTAGTTAGCTCACATGGTAAGATAGATAATAAAGTACATACTTTTAAATCATAATAGAATTTCAGCACGCATACAAAATTAACATGATCCATGATTCTACAGTCATCACTACCCATCAGGTCTGACATCTGCTTGCATGAAGTCATCTAACCCCAGTAGCCATGAAAAAATATTGATGAAGAGAACCCGATTATTTCATTTGGACATTACACACACTTTCGATACCAATTATCTTATTTGATTAATGACCTCTTCTCCAACGACAACCTGGCCCCTTCCTGTGAAGAGAATAGATAATATTGTCATGATCACTGATCTCGACGCTCTAAACAATGCGTTGTAAAAGATACCTTTAAACGATGTGCACCAAGATTGCATAAAAGGTTTTGCTCTGAGACGCAAAAACACCCTAAAATTTTATGTTCACTCATTTTCAGTTATACGACATTGCATGCAATTCAAAACAATATATGGATCACCACCCTTTCATTTAGGTGGAGCAGAATTTACCTTGAATAAGATGTAGTGGATTTCCCAGATAGAAGCAAGCTTTCAGATCTACATATAGCTTGCTTCGGAAAAACAACATCCCATGCATTTCATATGGTATTTCCAGGACAACCTGACCAGACATATTAGGTGGATTAGAATCAAACCATTCTGCATATTCTATTAGACTGCTAATGTTACTGACCTGAGCTAGAGCATAGGGTATATCCGAGTACATTCCAGCTGCCTGCGCTCTGTAATAACGGGTTGAACATTTATACAGTTCTCATATTTCACAACCGACAAACATGACAGCAGCATAAATTGATCCGACAATGACCAAATGATTTGCTGAGCCATTCCTGCATCACATAACAAATAACTAAGAATCTAGAAAATTCACTATCAGGAACAACTGATTATTCTTCAGAGTCCATCGATATGCACCCAATTGATTAAGTACACAATTCAGTATGCATTCAAATAAATTAAAGGTTTTGTTCTCTTGAGTAAAGGAAAGCTATCACGGATAAGTCACCTTCACCCCTCGGTGGTCTAGCGGAGCTTCTTTCTCGAGTATATCTCGGTTCCATGTAAACATGCTTAATGAAATTCCTCAACTAATCTGTGTTAGCAAGACAAAAGAAAATAGGTCATACCTCCAAAGGTGAAACAAACAAGTAATAACCTTAAAGATGGACAAAGACTGGTAACCTGCTGTCAGCGCATGGATTCCGGTACAGATCCTGATCCGTGTAAAATATTTCTCTACCATGCTACAAGTTATGCAAAACATGCCAAGTTAGACAGATACATAAACTGATGGAAATTCAGAGAAACGTGAAAAGTACCACATTTCCTCCTCCTTGTAAAGCAGTAACCAAAAGAGAATAGGGCAAATAAATTTTCCATGTCATCAGAGGCTCACCAACCATAATCCTAACAGTTAGATCCAGTAGATAGATATGATAGCTTGTTTCCTAATCATTAAAATAGATACCGGCGCAGACCCCTGATGCGATACAGATATACTTCAAAACATGATACTTACAAGTCATGTGGAGCAGTTGGAATCTGCACTGGTAAAAAAAAACTTAGGAGCTGTGTGTCGCTATAAACTGAACCATTACTTAAAAGATTCTTTATTTTGTTTTACCCATGCACAGACAATATTAATATGAACCGAACCCAATTCCTAGCACTTTTTTCCTTCTACCCTTGGGTCTCTAATCCCCTTTCCTATGTGCGGGTAAACTAATTCACACGCACACAGGAATATCCATCAGCTTCTCCCCTATAACAGTAAATTAATTTGAAAACTAAAAAATTGGAACAGAAAAATGCAACACGTGATGGGAAGATGGTGAGAGGAGAAGAGAGCTAGAAAGAAGCTCACTTGCACTCGATGAAGTTGTTCGCCCGTCTCGCAACGCGAAAGTAGCCTGCTCAAAGCCATGAGCAGATCGGCAAGCCGCACAGGCAGGGCTGGAGTAACAGGCGGGGAGGTCGGGGCGGAGGTAGCGGCTGTCGCACGGGTTGGAGTAGATGTGGCCGGGGCGCTGGACCGCTGGTGGCGAATTCTCTTGCCAGCTTGCCGCCTTGCCGTAGGTGCAAGCAGAAGTGGCAGATCCCGAACGCTGCTTCGCTGCTGCAAGAGGAAGAAGATAGAGGGTGGCGACGGAGCACATGTCGACTGCGAGAAAGAACGGATCAGGGGTCGACGCTCTACCGCGACTCCCCGGCTCTGACTCGTGCCGGCGGTTCGCCTCCCAGCAGTGTACTGCCCGGGATCCCGCCGCCTCCGACAGCTGCACCGCGAACCACCGTTGCGCCGCCCAGGATTGGCGCGGAAGCTGGGGAGAAGAGGCACTGGGTCGACGGAGGCCTCGATTCGCGGGCGGCCGGCTTGAATCGGACGGCGGCGCGGGTGGAGTCAAGAACGCTAGGGTTCGTGGTGAGAATTGTCGGGAGAGGCACGGGGTAAGTGAGGAAGGGATGAGGGCAGGGGCTGGCGGGCGCGCTGGGTGGCGGTGCCGCGGTGGGCCCTGAAGGTGGAAATTTTTGGTGGAAAAATGAGAGGACTACCGACGTATGTTGAACTCCCATTTAATAGTAAAGATATTATTCGGAAATTCACTTTGCCTCCCATGTGCATATAATCCCTATAAAAAAGAATTGGAATGTCGAAAAAATTAGGAAAAAAAATTCGAGCATACATCCCCATGTTCTATGTGAGCACGTAAAGTTTCGGGAGAAACCCATATATTGTGTGGCTTGTGTAAAAAAACAAAAAAAAAATATGTCTTGTGAAAAACCTTATTTGAAGCGATCAAATCTCTGCCAGGCGCACCCCACGTGTAACCATTCGGGTGGCTGTCACAGTACCTTTTTCTTTTCAACTTGAAATGATCAACCACTAGTATTATAGTGCAGTATTATTCGTTTTTTATTCTTATTATCATTATTATTACTAGTATTATTTTGGGAGGCCGTCCTACCGGCTAATTTTTTTTTAATAATACATTTTTATATTAAATTCGAAAAATATTACGCAAAAAAATGATTTTCCAGAAATAATACGGCCTCGGCCTGGTCTGGGCCGATTAGGTCATGTCGGCCAGGCCTGGGCCGATTTGTGCTGTCGGCCGACTCTGCGCGTGTCAGAGAAACTGGTCGGCCAGAGCTAGGCCGACTGGGCCTATCGGCCTGTACTGGGCCGACAAGAGGCTGTCGGCCCAAGCTGGGCCGAGAGGCTCTTCCATTTTTTTCCACCTCTCCCTCCTCTTTTTTAGCCACAAATGCAGACAAATTACAGATGAAATCAAACTCCAAATTTAAATCACTGATCCACACATATTACAGATAAAAACATTGTCTACAAACACTGATCCACACATATTACAGATTAAAACATAGTCCAATTTTAAAACATTGATCCTCATTATTACAAATAAAAGCACAGTCCAAATTTAAAACATCCTAGTTTCTTCCCCTTCCTCTTGGTCCTCGGCTGCCTCGCCCACGTGGAGCAGCTGCTCTAGTTGCCGGAGCAGCATTCGTAGGTGGGAATTTTGTACAAGCAGTGTCCCTGTGACCAAAATCATTGCACAAGAAACATTGCACTGTCGGGCCTCCGGCTTCAGATTCATCCATACCATTTCTGATACGCTTGCACGGTCGTCTACCTCTACCAGGACGCAGTAGCCTTGGGTCGGGGATGTACTGCCTTTCATTAGGGTCAACCGTGTTAAAATTACCCACAGCTCGAAATCCCACCATTTCACCGGTCCAGGTATTAAGCACAGACTCGTTCAAATAATATGGTGAAACGAACGAGATGGCTGACAGTCCGAGTTGCCCACACGCAGCCAATACATGGGAGCAGGGCAGGTGAAGCAATTTTGGTTTATTGCATGTGCAGTCACATGTTGGTCGGGCTTCATTTCCAATTCTCACCTCATGCGTTCTGAGCTGATTTCCGCAACCAAACTTGTCAGAAGGTAAGCGTACCTCGAACCTCCTTTCTTGATTTCCTATGGCCTGCACAGCATGAGTACGAGCTTTTGCCATCTTCCTATCCATGTACTCCGTAATCTTCTCACAAAAAGGTGTGTTTGGGTTGTTAACGATATGCATGTGAGCTTTCTGGCGTCTTTCTCTGAAGTACTTGACTGTGCCCTCAAAAATACCCTCCACAATGGCTGTAAGTGGCAATGCCCTATTTCCTCTAAGAACAAAGTTGTATGTTTCAGCCAGGTTGGTAGTCATAACACCGTACCTGGCTCCATAAGTGTCGTGCAGCAAAGACCACCTCTCAAGAGGCTCGTGCTCTATCCACTGCTGAAAGTTTTTAATCAACCTCCCAGTCTTTCTCCTAACACCAGGCGGATCAAATCCTGGCAAGTCACAAAGCCCAACAGGTACATCCTCAGCTGGTGGAGGTCCGGTTGCTAGCTGTTGCGCCACAAGTTGCACATGTGCTGCTACTGCAACATTTCGTGCAGCTCTCCTCTGCCTAACATGCTGGTTAGTGAAGTCATCAAGCTTACCACGTACGAATGTGTATTTCCAGAATTGGTTCTGCTTGCACAGTTTTTTGAATAGATTCATCAAAGCCTTATCTCGGAACTGTGAGAAAAAATTGGCCCCCAAATGGCGCATGCACCAACGACTCTGCAGGTCTAGCCATGGCGTTTCTTCCGCGGCCACAGGGTTTGTGAGTGCCTTGACGGCGTTCAGTATACCAGCATGGCGGTCATGAAGGATGCACACGTTCGGCTTATCTTTTACTACTGCTATTTTAAGCTGCCTGAAGAACCAAGTCCAACTTTCAGTGTTCTCGCTCTCCACAAAAGCAAATGCAAGTGGCACGATCTGATTGTTGCCATCCTGACCAATGGCAGTCAAGATCTGTCCCCTATACTTGCCAGTAAGAAATGTACCATCAACACAGATAACTGGTCGACAGTGAGTGAAAGCTTCTATGCATACACCGAAAGAGAAGAACACACGATGCAGCACCTTTACGTTTGGAAACTCTGCCATCCAAAAGTGTTTGACGTCAACATATGTGCCTGGATTACGGGCCTGCAATGTGTAGAGGAGCCGAACAACTGAGTCATATGAGTCTAGGAACGATCCGAATCTTTTCTCAAGTGCCATCTGCTTAGCCCTCCAAGCTTTGCCATAAGATATTGTGTACTTGAACCTGGTGAACACCTTATGTATAATAGCCTTCGCTTCCATAGCTTTGCCCTGTACTATTTCTGAGTACAGCAACCGAGCTATAAGCGTCGACGAAATGTTACGATGATCTTGAGGAATACTCTCAATTCTACATGTGTGTTGTACTACGTCGCTCACTTTCCAGTTTATGCCGAAGTGAGGACGATAACCGTGCACCCTTCCAGGACACCCTGCTACCTCACATTCCATTGTCAGATATTTTTTACTCGACACCTTGGTTTTGAATGTCTTGCAAGTCGACATTGCCCACTTAATGATTGCATCTTGCAAATGTTGCTTGTCGGTATATAGAGCACCCGCAGAAACCTGGTTCTGATGGTATTCCCAGGCAGAATCATGACCATCGTTCACTGTCATTGACGACGAGAAATCATGACTCCATGACGCAGGATTTGGCACCACATGTTCGTCATCCGACTCGTCGGAATCATGCCCATAAGCACTACCACCATCTTCGTCTTCCTCTTCCATCATTTCTTGGAATACATCGTCTGCTGCTGCCTCAGCAGCATCTTCATCTCCCTCTTCCATATGATCTGTCTGACTATTTTGGCCAGATTCATAACTACCACCTCCAACATCTTCCTCTTCCATCTGCTCTGTCTGACTATTTTGGCCATAGTCATAACCACCACCTCCAACATCTCCCTGATTATAATCATGTCCAGAAAATTGCATCTCCTGACTACTCTGGCCAGGATCGTGCCCTCCCTCGCCTTCAGGCGGAATCACCTCCTTCGCGACAGGTATCAGTAAGGCATGAGGGGTACATCCCCTGCTTGCGCAGCCTTGCAACCATCGCACCATCTGAGAGGTCCGTTCTATCGGCCTCAAATAAAAAAACACCGGGGACCTTGTCTTCGTCCACAGTGCATGCACACCGACGGTGTCTGTTTGAGGAAGCCCTAAACACGCTGCCAACCAATCTTTCAGCTGACTTATAGACCATGTTTGTGGGTCACTCAGTTCCAACTCTGACCATCGAAACTCACCCAAATCAGCTCCATGCTCATTTACTACAACTTCGCCAGGACCGTAGAAAAACAAACATTTCACTAAATTACTCATCTCAACAACCTAAAAATGTGACACCAATTTACTGTTACAACCGGGAACAACTATATACTTAATATTATTAGCCAAATAAACGCATACCCTTGAAGCGTGCCGATTCAATGGACCAGCAACGTCACCACCACCGCCAATGCAACACCGCTGCACCACCACCACGCTGCACCATCACCACCCTACAGCAACCTCCACCTAAACTCCGCCATTGCTCCAACCAAACAACACGAAATCACACAAAAATCCTACCCATCTGTAGATCTGAGCAGCCTTAACTCTCTAACACTTCTAGGAGGAAGATTTGGTGGCTGGGTGGATAGATCGCCGCTGAAACGCATCAGGAGCTGCTGGTTTTGAGAGGAAGAAGAAAAGGAGAGAGAGGACGCGAGGAAGAAGATGGGATTTTTGGGCCTTAAGCAGCATCCTGTCGGCCCAAGCCTGGCCGATAGGCCTGTCGGCTCAGACTAGGCCGATTAGTACCCACGCGCGGCCTGTCGGGCGCAGGCCTGGCCCAGCAGCTACCCTTTCGGCCCAGGCTAAGCCGATCAGCACAAATCGGCCCAGGCCTGGCCGACAGGACCTAATCGGCCCAAACCAGGCCGAGGCCGTATTATTTCTGGAAAATCGTTTTTTTGCGTAATATTTTTCGAATTTAATATAAAAAATGTATTATTAAAAAAAAAATTAGCGTCCTACTGTCCTAGGTAAACAACTGGAAAGCAAACCCGGTCAGATCGGCGGGGAGCGAGCGACGCGTCGGCGATCACAACGCGGAGGCGCGATCGCTACCTCAGCCGCACCTCAAAAGACGAGGGGCACGAAGCTGCCGGGAAGCTGCGGATGTTAACGTCGATCGACGCCAACGAAAGCGACTGATTATGCTATACTAATCAAAATTCCCGATTTTCTGCTACTTTAAGCACGCTCCTAGTGGCGCCGGTGCTAGTTTAAGCACCTTGTTTTCTCAAAGGAAGAATGTTACCCCTAGTTTAACATGACATCGATCGCTTTGTGCTGCAAGCTACACCTGTCGACGTCATGCGACATGATCAAAACTCCGTGTTTTCTGATAAACAAAACAGGGAGACGATTGTCACCACATCGATGCCGCGTCGGCGCGCGTTCTATACAAAAGAAAAACACTCACTTATATATCTATGTACATTTATACAGATAAGAATTACATTTTGAAATGAATATCACATTACATATGGACAATTGCATACGCACAAGCACAAGACAAATAAGATGAGGCTATCTCTCAGCAAAGATCTCCCAAAAAAACGTGTCGACTGCACACGGACCAAATTTACACCATGCTATGCACAATGGTATATTGTTCTACTTCATAGCTGAATTTTCATCATTGCTCTACCGACTTTTGTTGAAGTACCATATTCTCTTGCAAATAAAGTTTGGGCTAGCTTCATAAGTGCCCTATTTTTCTTCTTGAATTAATTGCATGCTTACCATGCCTTGTTTGGAAATAACCTGAAACACAGGTAATCTGATGGAAGTTCTATTCGGGACAAGACATATCTGAGTTATGGGATTGTCACGAGCAAAAACAAAGTCGCTCTCTTACTCTATAATACAACTCATTGTGTTAACAAACACATTTATTATATCTACGTAGATAATCAACTATGTATGACACATAATCACATTACATGGACTTGCACCAGACAGAACAAATGGCGAAGTTGACAAGTGAGTTGGGTTATCTTTTAGGAAAGGATCGAGTACATTATACTTGTCCAATACCTGGACAAAATAACATCAACTAGTTTTCGTTTATGCGCAATGGTGCAATTGTATACATATTATTCTATGTCATAGCTAAGGTTTCAAGGTGGAAAACAATTCTTCAAATATGATCCTCAAATCTTCTTCTTGCGAGGGGGAGGGGAGTGCAGAAGAGCTCTATCAACTCTCTAAAGTACCTTCAAATTTTCTCGGCACATTCTTATCTATTTTATAGTGAGGTCTTTTTTTTTGTGCATTTACCATGAGTTTTACTAAAGCGACTCCAGCATAATCTTAAGTGCAATAGTCAAACAAAAAATGACACATTTCAAAAGATGTTCCTTATTGTGAATTGGGCACTTCTTCAACACAAAATAAAGAAAACAACTTTTTTTTTGCAGAAATTCACAAATGGCTCTAGAGCTCATATGCTCCTGCCACGAATAAGAAAAAGAAAAGAAAAAATAGCAAAATATTTCACAACAGCTCTGAAAAACGGTGACAGACCTATACAAGTGCTTTACATACGTGCCAAGTTTTGTGAAATGACATTTCTGGTACTCTGTGCCAAAAAAAATGCCAAAAAATGGGATTAAAAAATATATTCTTTTAGAGCATTGATTTTTTTCCCCAGAACAACATACATATAATTTCATCACAAACTTGGCATGCATTTAGAACACTTGTATATGTTCTCCACCACTTTTTCATAATTTTCTAAAATATTTTACTATTTTTCTGATTTTTTATTAGGGCAGAGCATGTGATCTCGGGAGCCAAAACAGAAGCTCTACCGAGTTTTATTGAAACTAGTTGAATTTTGTCGCGGCGGCACGCCGCGCCCTTGGTGATAATTTATGTTAAAGTTTGTACCTCGAAATATGTTTGTATGTATGAAGTGGAAACATTAAGAGGAAAACGTTTAAAAATCGTTTGAATTGAAATAAGTTTGCGCTTGGAAAAAGTTGTGAATTTAAGAATTGTCCGCATTGGAATGTATTCAAATTTGAATGCTTTCAATGTTTACAAAATGTTCAGAGCTGGAAGGCATGTAACGTTGGAAGATATCTAATTCTGAAATTTGAGTTGAATTTCTCAAATAGATCTTAGGAATTGTACAATGTGGAAGTTATACAAATTTAAATTCTTCTAGTGTTTACAAAATGTTCAAGATTGAAGTTTTTTTTTGTGAGTATGCAAACTTGAAATTTGAGTTGGAATGCTCAATTATGGTTGTATTTTTTTCGGTAAAATTATTCAAATATTGACCCATTTGATTTATTCAAACATGTTTGTTTTATTTGAGAGATGAGCATTTCTAAAATTTTAGCAGTTTGGAATGGTCGAATTTATGTAGGTTTATGTTTTTATTTTGCCATATTTAATTAAGCTCCGTAAACAGTGGAAATACAATATATTTTTAAAAAAATTCAGCTCCATTTAATTGGAGGGAATGCATCTAGGTTGTCTCTAAATATTTGGTAAGTTAAAATGTAAAAAAATGTTGGTATTTTGTCGTAAATAGGTAGCATGTATTTTTCTGGACATTTCGATATTTTTTTTATACTTTTCTGATAAGTAGATTTAATTTATTGATTTTGCAAAAAAAAAATTGTCGACTTTGTGTAAGCAAAGTATGTTTAGAATTTTTTTTTAAAATTCAACTCCATTCATTTATCCATGTAATAAGAGCGAGTGCATTTGTTTTTTGGTAAATTTTGAACAGTTTGAGAGTCTAAATATGTTTGTGGTTTTGACGCCACGCCCTTGCTGATTTTTTTTTCTTTTTTTTTGTGGTCGTTTTGATAATTTTTTTTATTTTGTTCTGATGGATATAGCTAAAGTTACTGATTTTGCAGCATTTAGTAGTTTTTGAAAATTGTTTAAATACCGTAAAACAATATCTATAAAGTATTTAAAATTATGTAAAGCATGTTCTATTTTAGAATTTGGTTTGTGATTGAAATATATTTGTTTGGAAAATAAGTTTAAAGCAGCTATTTTTGAATATTTGCACTTGTGGTATTCTTAATTTGATATTTTGAAGGCCATGATACAAATATGGGCTGTTGTATTTAAATGATTTAGCAAACTGTGTGTAAGTAAGATGGGTTGCACCAAATTCTTTTATCGGGTCGATCATATTGAATGATATTACTGATATTATTTCTGTGGATTTTATTTGAATTCGGAAGGAATTTGTGAAATCCATGTTTTTTAAATTGATCTAAAGGTGTGAAATGAGCCTTCATGTATAATTTTAAAATTTTGTGATTTGTAATAATTTGGAAAAGGTTTCAAAGTATTGGAAATAACTGTTTTGTTTTTTACAATTTTTTTGAAGTTGGTCTGAATTTGTTTGGAGCTATATTTGAAAAGTTTCGGAAGTTTTTGAAAATAAGAAAAAGAACAGAAAAAAAATAGAATGGGCCGGGTGGGCTGCACAGGAAGCAGCCCAACCCAGCTATCAGGCCGCCTGCCCAGCCCAGGCCCATGGTGACATCGCGGTGACGTCACGAGTGGCCGGATCCCGCCGCAGCGGCGTCGACCACGCCGGCGTCGCGCCACCGCGTGCCGGGACGCGAGCGTGCGCGCGGCGGGCGCACGTGGCCGCGTGGGCCCGAAAGCGGCGTCGCCGCCACTTTTAGGCTGCCGGAGCATCGCCGGCGGCGTGCACACGCGGCGGAGGGCTGTGGGCACGGCGGCGACGATTGCGGCGCGACGCGGCCGTCCCAGGACGCGAGGGTCAGCGAGGACGAAGAGGGCGCGGCGGCGGAACAGACGGCGTCGCCGCCACTTTTAGGCTGCCGGAGCATCGCCGGCGGCGTGCACACACGGAGGGCTGTGGGCACGGCGGCGACGATTGCGGCGCGACGCGGCCGTCCTAGGACGCGAGGGTTAGCGAGGACGAAGAGGGCGCGACGGCGGGGCAGACCGTGGCCTCCGATTTGAGCGGGGAGGGCCGGAGCACCGGCGGAGCGCGTCGGCGGCATCGGCGCCGTGCAGGAGAGAGAAGGGGGGTTCTGCCGACGCTTTTGCAGAAAAGCCCGTGGGTTTTGCTGGAATTGCAAACAGATCCCTCGCAGCGTTAAAATCTAGACCGCGGGGCAGTGTTTCGATTTGTGAGGGGTTTTTCTGCGAAACGGTCACGCGGGCGTCCCTGTCCGTCAGATGGAGAACGAACGGCTGGATAAGCGGCAGATACTATTTTTTGAACAGTAATTCTGACGTGGAGCGCGGAGGGAAGCGAGATTTGCACTCCCTTTATATATAGTTAGGTAATATACAAACTGTCTTGACTGTCTTCTTTTTCATTTGGAAATGACTGCGTGGTGACATGTGTTGTCCTCCTCGTCATGAGTCATTGCCCACCATGCTTTGTTTGGATACCACTCTCGTGACACATGTACGATGATGGAATTTCTAATTGGGACAAATAGGGTTCAAATCTGACTGATGTGATTGCGCTCGATATCTTCACGAGCAAAAGCAAAGCCACTATCTTGCTCCCAACTGCACGGCTCACTGTCTTCCATTTTGTTTTGTCCATACTGATTCTCTCCGTGACCAGCGTTTCTTCTTACGGAAAGATTCTGAGTTGATCTAGCTCAACCCTTCACCACACCACAACACCTTGTATCAAGGCACTGTAAGTCGTTGTTTCGATTTTCTCCCCCTCCCTCGCGTCGCCCTGCCCAGGGGCGACCCGAGGGCTCCCCTCACCGCGCCGCCGGGGGCTCCCCCACGCCGGCCTCTTCCTTGCCGCCGCTGCCGCCGGCCATGCCGCGGTGGCGGCGGGCCCCTCGCTGCCAAAAAGGTGGTGCGGGGAGAGCCGGATCGACAACCTCGCGTCGTCTCTAGCGCATGCGGCGTGGCAAGCCAGGGCGGCGGCTCTGGGCTCCGGTGGTTGCCGGCAGGCTGAGGTGCAGCGATGGCCGGGCGGTATGCGGCAGGGTGCGGCGGGTGTGGTCTCGAGGCGGCGGGGCGTTGCGAGCTAGATGGGCCCGCGCGGGCCGGATCTGGGCGCTGGCGGGCCTGCTGACGGGCGGCGGCCCGGGCTGAGGGCGTCGGCGCTGGTGGCGTCGCTGTGGCCTGAGGGGTGGTGCCGTTTCTTCGCAGCAAGAGGCGGTGTGGGGAGCGGCCGTTCTGGCCTTGTTCTGGCCGTCGTGCTGCTTGATGGCGGCGGCGGCGTGATGGTGGTGATGCGCGTGGCGATGGTGCGGCGTTGAAAGGGTCGCCGACGCGCGGATGCCAGGGCGGCGGCCCCAGACCTGGGAGCAGCGACGCCGACGATGCAGCATGAGGCGCTGCAGAGTTGGGGCTGCTTGGTGGTGCTCGGTGGACTGCGGCAGGGTCACGGTGCTGTGGCGGGGAATAGCAGAGGTGTGCCGCGGAGCGAGTTGGAAGCTTGGCGTGTGGACGCTGGAAGTGATGGTCGGTTGCTGTCCGGTCGGGCTGCGCGGGCAGGCGCAAGGCATGTCGTCGTCGAGCGAAAGCTTTGCTGCGGGTGTTTCCCGGCGCAGGCGGTGGCGACGCCTCCGGGTGCCGTTTCCCTCCTTGGAGGCACCGTCGGGACGTGATGACTGCCTTCTGCTCGTGCTACTTCGAGGGAAACCCTAGATCTTCCGGGATCGGGCGGTGGTGGCGTCCTGCGTCATGCTCCCCCTTGGGGGCATCGTTCTTGAAGTGTGACCAGCCGGAGGGACCTGTGGTTGCGGGAGGGTGGTGGCGAGGGTGTTGAGGCTGGTGTGGCGGCGGCAACAGCGGCTGTCTTTTAGGCCGGGGCGGCGGCCCCGGATGTTGGTATGACGTCCGTGGTCTGCGAGCAGCTCTCCCTAGGCAGCTTGGGCTGCGGGTGGCTGGTTCGTGCGGCGTCGTGGCTCGGTTGCGAGCGGTGCTATGTCGGGACGGCGGTCCCGGAATGGGGTGTTGGCGGCGAGGCTGTCGGGGCTGCTGGGGCAGCGGCAGCAGCGGTTGCCTTTTAGGCCGGGGCGGCGGCCCCGGATGTTGGTACGGCGGCTGTGGTCTGCGAGCGGCTTTCCTGGTGCAGCTTGGGCTGTGGGTGACCGAGTCGTGCGGCGTCGTGTCTCGGGTGTGGGCGGTGGCATGTCGGGGCGGCGGCCCCGGAAGGTGGTCCTGGTGGTTTGCGCAGGGCGTGATGGAGAGTTGGATGTCGGGGCGGCGGCTCCGAGTTTTTCTGCATCATCGAGGGCGTTCCTCCTTGTGTCGTGTGGGCGACAAGGTTGCTCTCGGTGCTGTTCGTCGTCGGGGCTCCCGGTGGTGGCCGCTTTCATCTACGACGGAGTGTCCCGTACCTGCTCCTCCCATAGCAGTTGCGGATTTCTCTCCGGCAAGGGTGGGTTGCTGGCCGGCCGGCCGTGGAGTGGGTGTTGTGTGGGCTTTGCCCCGTGGTGTTCGTTATATGGTTTTCGCCCGGTTTCTTCCGCTAATAAACCGGGCACCTTCTGCTTAATTAATGAATAAGGCAAAGCTTTTGCCTTCGTTGTATGCTTTTGCATATCCATTTTGTGTTGCGAATATAATGTGCATATAGCCATATACCCATTTACAGTTGCCACAATATTCATGGATGCGTAATTTCATTAATTTGTACCCCAACCGAAATTCCCCATGCTCAGTTACTACTTACTAGGCCCCACCAGTCAGGTAGCAACTTCCCCTACTTGACTACTTCCCTAAACTCTCCCCCTCATATAAGCGCGCACCCGCCGCCGCCTCCCCCGTCTCCCATCCCATCACTGCCCCCAAACCCCAAACCACACCATGGAGTCCTCCCCCTACGCCCTCCACCTCGCCGTCGCGGCCCTCGTCGGCGCCTCATTCGCCGCCGCATCCGCCTACTACATGCACCGCAAGACCCTCGACCAGCTCCTCCGCTTCGCCCGCTCCCTCGACCGCGAGCACCGCCGCCGGCTCCCCGACGGCGAGGACAGCGACTACGACCACACGGACGGGGAGGAGGAGGACCGCCCTCCCCGGACCAGGGACCACGATCGACGCACCCTGCCCATCCCGCCGGGCCTCCCGCCGCTCCACACCGGCCGAGAGGGTACGCACCGCTTCCCCTGATTCCTACCCAGAGCGATGTGATCGGCGCTGTGCGCGCGCGCCTGCAGCAGTGTGAAGCATTTGTGTATTGATCCCTGTAGCGTGATTTGTACAGTGCGCTAGGATACGGTTCGGTAGTGGGGGTGAATTTGAGCGGGTATGTAGTAGTGCGGTGTTAGCCTCGGCCCGGCCAATCCATCTCATAGTGTCACCACTTAATAATAGTTCATATGTGTATATCATTCTCTTCGGATTTTGTGGGTTCGGGCATTGGGATTTGACAAAGCCTGAAACTATGCATCTGGGAAATGTTATCTAGCGTATTCACTTATATGCACTCTTTTCGGTAGCTCAAAGTATGGCTGTGTAGTGGCGCACATATGTTCAATTGGGGACATGACGAAACAGTAGAAACATGGCGCTGTAGTGTGTAGTGTGACATGGCTTCTTATGCAGTTTGACTACTAGCTAGACACCAGCTACATGTTCTGTGGCTCAGTATTCACCACTTAATACTAGTCAGTATGTGTATGTCGTTCTCTTTGGATTTGTAGGGTTTGGGAATTTGGCAAAGCTTGGAATGTTCCAAACTATGCATCTCGGAAATGTTATCTAGCTTATATTGACTTGTATGAGGTCTTTCGGTAGCTCTCAATATGACCGTTTAGTGATGAATAAGTGAATATACATATTTATGGGGACATGATAGAAACGGTAGAAACAGGATGCAGTAGCGTGATCATGCAGTTTGAGTACTGGACACCAGGAAACATATTTTGTTCAGTTGTAATGTGCTAGTAGTTCCCCGTGACGTTTTATGCTAATGCTTGGCCTTTTTACCTCTCAGGCAAGCCGACTATTTCTCCTGCTTCGAACAAAAGATTTGGGTCTCTGGTTAGACCAACCACACCGAAATCTTCTGTTCCTAATGTCAGTACATTTGAGAGCATCGAAGACTCAGATGAGGATGTTGATCTTGAGCTGGATTCCAAAAATGATGATGCTGTTTACGTTGGCACAAATGGGGCTATTGTAAGTGCAAGATGGATATGCCTTGACAAGCAATCCCTGATACTTACTTTTGTGTATGGTTTGTATTTCAATGAAAAGAAACTTTGGTCTCTAAGGATTTCTGCAAATTTCATTGTCATTAAGTGAATGGAAACATGCCTGTACCAACACAATCTTTAGTGGTTACTTCCTTGTATTTGGGCCTGGCCTCCAGTTATACTGTAAGTTAATTGAGGAATGGTTATAAAGGTTAAGTTGCATGTTTTTTCCCAGTTGCATGTGCTATTCCTCTCTAAACTGTTTATTTTTTCCTTTAGAGTTTATATATGAATTTCTCTGCAACTTCGTTTGTTACATCTCCTCAACGTTCTTGTTCAGGGTCACCTTTCTACTTTCAAATGTACCTTAGTTATGCTTGTACTTGATAGAAAATTTTGTTTCACTGCACAGGGATCAGACCCCCTTCCTGTTCAAGCGAGTCAGAATGGGGATGTAAAACAAGTATCGTCAACAAACATGATTAGATCTCACAGTGCAACTGGCAGTCTGCATGGGGTCCAGTTAAATCCAGTAGCAGCTGATATACTTCGAAAGGAACCTGAACACGAAACTTTCAGTAGGATAAAGATTACAGCTGTTGGTATGTTCTTTCTCTATGTATCTATTTATTCGATAATTTCAGCCACTATGGAATTTCTCATTAAGTCTTCAAACTGGGTGTTTTCGACATCTCACTATTCAGTTCATGGGATTCTTTTCCTTTTCTCTGTAAGTATATACATGTAGACATTTGTCAGCTGGAAAGTATAATGAGCATTAACTTGATTATGTTGATCTCAGTAACTAAATAAAACCTAATTATCACTATTGTTCTTAGCTTACATGTTGCTACGGCTGTACTTATTCTTGTTTTTGCCTCAGAGACTCCTTCTCGTGATGAAATTGAAGCGTACAAAGTTCTTCAGAAATGCCTTGAGCTACGAGAGAAATACATCTTCAGAGAAGAAGTTGCTCCCTGGGAGAAGGAAATCATAACTGATCCTAGTACCCCAAAACCTAACCCAAACCCGTTCAATTATGAACATCAGACTAAAACTGAAGTAAGTACATTTTTCTAGGTGTGCACAAATGACTGGCTACACATATGTCAGATTTCCTTTTTTCCCCTAAATATTGGTTTATCTTCTTTCAGCATCATTTTGAAATGGTTGATGGTGTTGTTCATCTATATCCCAGTAAAGATTGTGAGTAAAAACCATTTCATTTCTTGTAGTTTCTGTATTTCATAATTTTCTCAGTTTGGGGCATGTTGATCATCACATTGTCCTTGTTTTGTTGCAGCTAAAGAAAGATTATATCCTGTTGCCGATGCTACGACCTTCTTTACTGATATGCACTATATCCTTCGTGTGTTGGCTGCTGGGGATATCCGAACTGTGTGTCATCACCGTTTAAATCTTCTAGAGCAAGTAAGTCATCTGAGATTTTGTCATCACCGACCTGTGAAGCTACCTTGATTCATAGATCTTGCTGAAAACATTATAATGGCGCATGCGCAAGCTTTTTTATTCTGGGCGTTGACTTCTGTTTTCATTCTCATGAACCTCTCAGAAATTTAATCTTCATTTGATGGTCAATGCGGATAGAGAGCTGCTTGCTCAGAAAGCTGCACCACACAGGGACTTCTACAATGTCAGGAAGGTTGATACTCATGTTCATCACTCTGCATGCATGAACCAGAAGCATCTGTTGAGGTTTATTAAGTCGAAATTGAGGAAAGAACCTGATGAGGTACATCACTTTCTTCTTACTTAAGCGTTGCTGTTGTTCTCTAATGAATCAACAAAGAGAGACCTAGAATGTCCTACATTTGACATACGCTCCAAAATTTCATTTATGCAGGTTGTGATATTTAGAGATGGGACCTATTTGACTCTTAAAGAGGTTTTTGAGAGTTTGGACTTGACTGGGTAACTGAAATCCTATATCTGATGGTGCTGTTATTTATCTTTCGTTGCCTCTTTTAAAGTAACCTGTTTTACCTATCTCCTAGGTATGACCTCAATGTTGATCTCTTAGACGTGCATGCTGATAAGAGTACATTTCACCGTTTTGACAAGTTCAATCTGAAATATAATCCATGTGGCCAATCTCGCCTGAGGGAGATCTTTCTTAAGCAGGACAACCTTATTCAAGGTGGGTATTTGTTTTCTTGTTTCCTAAATGTTACAGAAGTCGATATAATTCTGCCTTTCTTTGTTGTCATTTCACTTATCTCAGCTGTTATACAACTGTTAACTTTTGTGCCGCATTAGAATCACTGTCAACATAGACTACGTATGGATAATTTTTTAAACTATTTTGTCTCTATAACTAGGCCGCTTCCTCGCTGAATTGACTAAAGAAGTGTTTGCTGACCTCGAAGCAAGCAAATACCAGGTGCCTTCTTCTTTCTTTATGATTGTCTTGAGTGTTAGAATTAGTTAGTTTCGTAATTCTGTTTTTAATGGGGAAACATTTGCTAGTCATGTACACGCAGTGTTTACATATTGATTTAACCATTTTGCTATATGTCTAATGGCTCTTACTCTAATAATCTTTATCAGATGGCTGAATATCGGATATCTATTTACGGGAGAAAGAAAAGTGAGTGGGATCAGATGGCAAGTTGGATAGTGAATAATGAATTGTACAGCGACAACGTTGTTTGGTTAATTCAGGTAATGCTCTCTATTGTCTTTTTAGTTGTTTCTGGACTTACAATTGCCATACTTTTCATTACTGAATTTATTAACTTCGTGTAAACCAAAATGGAATGTAAATCCACTTGGTATATTGAACCTTTTGTTAACAGAGTAGCCGTGCTGATGTGTTGTTTAATTTTCTCTGCAGATTCCTCGGATTTACAATGTATACAGGGAGATGGGGACGATTAATTCATTCCAGAACCTCCTTGACAACATTTTTCTTCCACTTTTTGAAGTGACTGTTGATCCTTCTTCACATCCTCAGCTGCACGTTTTCTTAGAACAGGTCAGTGGAAATACTTTACATATTTGCTACTTGCCTGTTTAATGTAGATGTGGGTGTGGCTTTCAGCACTAATCTAGTCACCTTGCAATTGGTTGAAATAGAAAAGCGACTGACGTGTATGTCTTAAGAAAAAGTTATTGACTAATGCTTGAAAGATCAATTTTGTTCTCTGCTTTAGTAGAAAAGTGTGGACAATCTTTAGAAAGTTAACGGGCAGTATGAGAACAGTTGGTCAGCAGAATAATTTTCCGATTTAAGTAAATTCATTCACGATGTCCACTATTTGCATTAGTATTCTGTTATGGACCATTCATGCCATTTTCCCGTTTTCTTCATCCATAATTTTTTTCTTATGCTATTATCTGCAGGTTGTTGGTTTGGATTTGGTGGATGATGAAAGCAAACCTGAAAGGCGCCCAACAAAACACATGCCGACACCTGAGCAGTGGACTAATGTTTTCAATCCAGCCTATGCATATTATGTATACTATTGTTATGCTAACCTGTACACACTCAACAAGGTGATAACATCTTGTGCCCAGATCTCCCCATGTCTTTAGTTAATAAAAAGTTAAACAGAGATAACATTTTGTAAAATATATGCAGCTGCGTGACTCTAAGGGCATGACAACAATCAAACTTCGTCCACACTGTGGGGAGGTATATCCATACCACATGATATACATTTCTGCATTTAACTCGTACATGTTGTCTCAATGATTCTTGTCTTCAGGCTGGCGACATTGATCATCTTGCTGCAGCATTTCTCACATCTCATAACATTGCTCATGGGGTGAATTTAAAGAAGTCCCCTGTCCTCCAGTACTTGTATTATCTTGCTCAGGTCAGCAGTGGTATTTTATCTTCTTTTTGTTGGACATTCGTTGGAAGAAACTAATCATCATGTCTTTGCCTGGAATCAGATTGGTCTTGCGATGTCTCCTTTAAGCAACAACTCTTTGTTTATTGACTATCACCGGAACCCTTTCCCAACATTTTTCCTAAGAGGCCTTAATGTTTCTCTCTCAACTGATGACCCTTTGCAAATTCACCTAACGAAAGAACCTTTGGTTGAAGAATACAGTGTTGCTGCTTCGGTAATTTCCTAAGCTCCATCTAGCTATATGATCTATTTTGTGCCCACTTAGTTCTGCTTATTTTTTTACTGAATGTTACTTGTGGCAGCTGTGGAAGCTTAGTTCATGTGACCTGTGTGAAATAGCTAGGAATTCTGTGTACCAGTCTGGTTTCTCTCATAGGCTGAAGGTATGTATTTGTTGATTTCCTTGGTCATTTCATCTCCCAATGATCCATAAATTGTCTCTAAGCTGTGTGTTTTTTCCCTCTAGTCCCATTGGATTGGTAGGAACTACTATAGGAGAGGCCCTGATGGCAATGACATCCACCAGACAAATGTTCCTCACATCAGGATTGAATTCCGACACAACGTATGTGCTCTACACCTTTTCTGCCTGTGTTATCTGAGCTCTTTCTGTGGTTGCAAGTTTGGTTTGTCCCGATCTCAATTGTTTTTTGGTTTGCGCCGCTGACAACTGCATTTCTGCTTGGACCCGCAGATTTGGAAAGAAGAAATGGAGCTGATACATTTTGGAAATGTTAACCTACCAGAAGAAACCGATAGGTGAAGATTTTGCAGCAATTTTCAAAGCCCTTACATCCTTTATTAGGCTGGCGCATTCGGAAAAAAACAAGTCTATGCGGTCTGTAAGAGAGAAGAAAAGAGCTCGAGTACTTTTCGATGAGTCTCTTACTCCCGTTACTTGTAGAGGCAAATATATAAGTATGGAAGGACAAGGAAACACATTCTGGAATTTGTATGGAATACATTACATGTGTTGCTGGGATGTTCACCTAAATGCATTAATTAGTGACACTCATCCAAATAAGTTTGTCTTTTGCTTTTATCCAAGTATTTCACAGCATGTTAAATTTTACTGGTCATGTTTCTGCTATTTACTACCAGCGAAGCAAGGCATTTAAGCCCCATCTATTTGGTATATTAATCGTATGTATCGTGCTCGTGCAGAAAAGTAGAATACTATAGGTTTGGTCACTTTGGTGGTAGTATTATGTCTGCATGTGCTGTAGGCCCTGCAGTTCGGTACGTCCAAAAACCTGGCCACTTTGAACGGTCCCATGTAAAGTTATGAGGCCACTTCGAACGGTCCCATGTAAATTATGAGGATCTTTGGGGTGATGCAAGCTGGGCACTCCCAGTTCCACAACTCACAAATGCTAGCGGTGGCCACACCACGCTGCCAGCATCCATACTGAGATTGCTCGTTCGGGAGTACCTCAACTGGAGGGAAGTACGATGATGTCGTGGCTATTGTGACATTAGGAAATGATGATTGCGTATATTCATGATGGAGACTCAGCTCGAGAAAGTGAGTGAGTTTCACCTGTGTTCTTCCTTCCTATATATCTTCTCTTTTTCATCATGGAATAATGACCCAACCAGTTTAGTGGCAGTACTCCGTGTCACATTTCCACCTACTATCATCATGTGTTGCACACTTGCACCCCATCCACAGCCAACGTATTGCATTTGTGAGTCTAATTAACCTCTACAAAAGAATTACTCACAGGACCGACCGACTGATTACACAGAGAACCAAAAGAGAAAGAGAAGACCCAAAAAGAAAAAAATCCCTTCAATAAAAGAAAGAAGAAGAATCAGTTGGAGGCTAGAGGCTAGGACGACGACGACGCGATGGGTGGTGAGCCAGAGACGATCTGCGTGTAGAGGAAGTGGTTCCAGGTGTCGGGGAGCCCAGGGAGGCACCAGTGGATGCAGTCGGCGTAGGCGCGCGGGTCGCGCTGCTGCTCGGGCGTGAGCAGCTTCCCCTGCCGGAGCGTGTGGACGGAGGTGTGTGCGTCCTTGCGGTACTCGGAGAGCGCAGTGATGTCGACGAGGTGGACGGGGACGCGGCGCATGGAGCGGAGCACGCCCTCCGCCGCGCCGTGCAGGCGCCAGTCCGTGCCAATGTACAACGGCCCCGTGTGGTTCAGGATCGGCTGTGTCTCCATCGCGCACTTCACCGCACCTGGGCTCCCGCCCCACGCGTCAGGCCTGCACGCACATTACATTCATCCACACTTAGTTCAGTTGCAGCTTGCAAACAAGCGAGCATAATTTTTTTGAGGGAAAAAATATAGCGGACAAATACGTTTAAAAAAACTGACAAAGAAAGGAGCAAGCAAATCGATCAAAGCTGGCAGATCAGCCGAGCATGCAAAATCTGGTGGGTTCAGATTCCCCTGGGAAGATTCATCAGATGCCACTATGTCGGTTGCTCTGAATCTTCAGTTTATTTAGCATTACCGTCGTCATCATTGGCCTCACGAGCAGCAAACACACATGCTACCTTTGCTAGTTTGTTGCTTTTGGTGGAATGATGTGTATCAGTGTAGGTCGATTCCTTTTGTGCACATACATGTCGTTTTCTAAAGCAGCATTTGCCAGCGAGAATCAAGGGCTACAAAACTAAAAAGGTACGCTAGTGTATACGAAACATGGTTAACTATGATTCAGTAAGCTGTCTCCCTCATTTGTTATTATCAGTTGTGTCTTTAAGCAGCTGTTAAGGACGTGTCTGCCTTAACCTTGGTCGACCGATCAATGAGGAAAGCGACGGAGGGTGACTGCTAAAGGGGTTTTGGATCTTTGGACGCTTGCGCTTGCTAGGTTCTTGGCAATGGCATTAGGTGGGGGACATTATGTAGATGCATGTATACATTAATATCTACAAAGACTAGTCTCCTTGCTATGTATACCACACGTAGTATTAAATTATGCTATGCAGATCGAATCCTTGCACTGCAAGGACACTTCTCCCATCGCTCCAGAACTCCAGCTAGCGTTACCGGGATTTGGATTGTTCTAGCTTATGCTGAACATGCACTTCTTAGTTATGGAACGCTGCTTGGTTCAATTGTTCTTATCACTAGAACTACTGATAGAACCAGAGTGAGTACTAGCTGAACGCATGTATCATATGGGGAATCATCTTCAAATTATCTGAACCTTCCAGCTAGTGTGGCCACAACTCTCAACTTGGTGTGGTCACAACTCTCAACTGAAGAATCCATCAAGAGAGTTAAGCCAAGTTTGGAACGCATACAAGTCAGCGGACAAGCTCGTGGGACAGGCACGGTTCAACAATACCTAGTTGAGGGCATCTCCAGCCGTCCCCCCAGCGCCCCCCCAGGGCCGATTTTAGCGCCGTTTTGGCCTGGGAGCGCCGTTTTTCGCCCAGTCGGCCCCCCAGGAGCCCAAAAAGCGCCGGATCGGCGGAAACTAGCGCCGGCGTTCCCAGGCCAAACCCAGCCCACCGGGTTCGGCTTGGGGGAGAAAAGAGCGCGTGGGCTAGCGCTGTCGGCGTGATAGCGCTTATCCCACCCCCACGCCGTGTTCTTTCCCCATCTCTCGCGTCGCCGCGATGTCGCCGCCGGTACCACCCCTCCCCACCTCCGCCGCATACAACTAGCTAGGAAGCCGCCATCTCGCCCAATCCTCCGTCGCCGGCCGCCCCTCCTCCCCCCGCCGTCGTCTCGCCGCAAAGAAGGCCCTCGGAAAGGCTCGCCTCCACCTTGCCTACTTGGTGTTCGGCGATTTGGCCGGCCGAGCCATGGACTCCGACGACGAGGAGCTGCTCGCCGAACTGCTCGACGAGGAAGCCCAGGCCGACATCGACGATGAAGAGCACCTGCTCGTCCTCGCCTGCCTTGCCGGCCTGCTCGACAAGGCGAAGCCGCGGCGTGGTGGCTCAAAGCCCGGCCGCCGCAAGAGCAAGCCGAGGCAGCGCTACGAAGGCTACTGCATCCTCTACTCCGACTACTTCGCCGAGAACCCCACGCGGGACGAGGCTGTGTTTGGGCCAAAGTACTTGCGATCGCCCAATGCGGATGACACTGCCCGGATCCTGGCCACCAATGAAGCAAGAGGCTTCCCAGGGATGCTTGGAAGCATCGACTGCATGCATTGAGCATGGAAGAACTGTCCATTTGAATGGCAGGGGATGTACAAAGGCCACAAAGGAGAGTGCAGTGTGATTCTTGAGGCCGTGGCTACACATGATCTATGGATTTGGCATTCCTTCTTTGGTATGCCAGGAATTCACAACGACATCAATGTGTTGCAGTGCTCGAATGTCTTCGCCAAGCTTGTTGAAGGTCATGCCCCTCCAGTGAACTATGAGATCAATGGGCACCAGTACACAAAGGGCTACTACCTTGCAGATGGCATCTACCCGAAGTGGTCAACATTTGTGAAGAGCATCTCCAACCCTGTGCCAGGAAGCGCGAAAGCTTGGTTTTTCCAAGTGCCAGGAGGCTTGCAGAAGGATGTTGAGCGGGCATTTGGTGCGCTGCAGTCTCGATTCGCTGTTGTCCGGTACTCAGCTCTGACTTGGTCCAAGGCCAACATGTCTGAGGTGATAAACTGTTGTGTGATCTTGCACAACATGATCATTGAGAGCGAGCGGGATGATCCGGTGGCTGACACTGAGTACTACAGGCAGGGTCCTCTTGCAGATGTGGATCACCAGGTGCCGGCAACATAGGCAAACTTCCTGACTATGCGTCAGGAGATTCGAGACTCGACGGTGCATACACAGCTGCAGAATGATCTGGTGGAGCACCTGTGGAGGCGCAAAGGCAATGGCCATGCCGACGCCTAGTTTGTTCTATTTGCTTGCATTGTTGAACTATTTGTCTATTGATTTGTATGTTGAACTATTTGTGTGTGGATTTGTATGTTGAACTATTTGTGTGTTGATTTGTATGCCGAAAGTTGGCCGAAACTTGGCCGAAAGTGTTGATTTGTATGTTGAAAACTTGGCCGAAAATTGGCCGGCTGGGGGCGTCCTGGGTTCGGCGACTGGGAAAACGCCGAACCCAGGGCGTCGAATTGCGCCGGCGCTCCCCCAGGCCGTCCAAAAAGGCGCCGTTTTTCGGCCTGGGGGGGCCGAACGGCTGGAGATGCCCTGAGGTCATGCCCATGTGCTCTTGCCTCTTGGGCTAGATTTTGTTCTACGGCTTAATAATCTCTCTTCTTGCTTCGTTCTGGCACTGTGGTTGGTGTGGGCGGGGTACCTACTGCGAAGCACGTGTCAAAACCATTCGAGATCAAAATTAGTTTGTCAATCCCCTTCCTTGGGAAGCCACTGCCCTGATTTGTCTGCGGTCTGCGTCTCACAATCTCACTCACGAAACAAATTGACAATACAGTAAGCTAGGAGACAGGGAATTAGTACTGCCCAAGAAAGAAGAAGCCTAGGTTGGAGTTGGAATTCCGGCCCGTGACGCTAGCAACCAAGAAATCGCGAGGAAATTGCGGGATGGAAATGCACATGAGCACAGACCACTAGAGCAAGCAAAGAAGGATGAAGAACTGGTAAGCGAGAGTTGGTCTGATCACAAGACGTGACTTACGCGATGTGATTGGAGACATGCCCATGAAGAAGACCTTGGTTTTCATGGGGTCGATGTGCCTGTCCACCCACTTGGCCCATGTCTTGAGCACCTCCCGGTACGCCACCGCCGGTCCACCAGCGTCCACCGGCTCGACACCCTCGGGTTCTTCCTGCAACATCATCCATCATTCACCAATCAATCACCCATCGATCAATCGCAGTTCATCCAATTGTCAGCAATTTGCTGCATGATAATGTCCAACAGAGTGAAAAATGTGGTGCCGACGGACAGAGAGACTCACAGCACTTTCATCTCGAAGGTGTTGAGCCACCAGATGTATGTGTTGAAGACGAGGTAATGCGCGCCCTTCCAGTGCCTGGCGTGCTTGGCGATGGAGCGCCAGGCGATGACCCGGTCCGTGACGCTGTGCACCTGCGGGTCGTCGGAGTTGGACTGCACCAGGAAGGGCGCCCAGTAGAACTCCACCGTCGCGTTGTACTCCGCCGCCCTGAACACGTTCAGGGAGCCGTTGGGACCCACGAACTTGCGCAGCGTCTTCTGCTCCCGCGACGGATCGCCTGCTGCACCAGGCACACCATGGACTCCCACTGGTTCCGGTTCAGCGAGTCCCCCACGAACATCAGCCGCTTGTTCCGCAGCCGCTCCAGCAGCGCCCGCGCGTCGAACCTGCAGCAAGAATCACAGTTTCGGATTTGGTTGAGATCTACTGATGAGTTGAGTTGGGGGCAATGGCGGCGGCGGCGGAGGTGTGCCGTTTTTACCTGGGGAGGTCGCAGGAGGAGGGCTGCCAGCGCCAGCGCTGGTAGGAGTCGTCGCGGCGGCCGTTGCGCATGCAGGTGACCTGCTCCGTCAGGAACTCGCACTCCGGCTCACGGTACAGCGGCGCCTGGGTGCCCTCCGCGTCGTACGTCCACCAGCCCTGGTACACGTTGCACGCCGGCGGCTCCGGCACCACGCTCACCGCCGTCCTGCTTTCCACGCTGCTGTTGCTGCTGGGAGGCGCCGTCGTCATAGCGGCGGCGCGCATGTCTGCTCTCGCGGGCGCGTCGACGATGAGGCGGGCCGGCTCGGCTCGGCGCTGCTCCTCCTCAGCTTCCCTGGTGGAGTGGGAGTTGACCTTGAGGTGGTGGTCGTCATGGAGGAGGCGCAGGTCGGGGGCGGACCTGGCGCGTACGGCGCCGGCGAGGGGAAGTCACCGTCTGCGGCGTCAACAGCGGCGGACCTAGCGCGTACGGCGCCGGCGAGGGGGAAGTCCCCGTCAACGGCGGCGGCGGGGGGCCTGACGGCGACCTCCTCGTTGTAGAGGAAGGTCGCGACGAGGAAGATGGAGACGAGGAGGCCCGCCAGCGAGAGCGGCGTCCGGTGCCTGCGCGCGGGCGCCTCCTCCTCCTCGTCCTGCTTGGCGGCCGCCGGCGCCGCCGCAAACGGCGACTTCCGGCGCATCGCCGTCGCCCCCGTTGCCGCCGCCAGGAAGGCAAGCAGAGATCGGCGGCGGGCTTCCGCTGGCTAAGTAGAGATAGATGCGTTTGAAAGATTGGAAATTTGTTGGGATCTCCTCTCCTCTCTTCTCTACGCGTTCGGAGTTGGGCGCCGGAGAGATGGATCGCGTCGGTCAGCGACGGCGGCGGCGAACGCGAGCTCCTCCTCGTGTACAGTACCGGTAAAGCAGAGCGACCGTGATGGAATTGGAATTGGGAGAGACGGAGGACGAATGGGCGGTGGGTCTCTCTCGCATGTAGCAATGGAGTGCTAGTAGATCATTAGTTATTAATTATTAATGGTGGTACTGGTAAGCTTGTTTCTTACTACTCCATTAAAAGCTTCTGCAGTATCTCTCTCATGAACAGGGTCAATGGGATCACGATTTTGCTGTTAATTTATTTCTTTAAAGGATCACATGATGAATGAATCCAAGGGGATCAATGTTGATTGCATCTATACGTGTACGACAACATATTCCGTCATACGTGTGGTCGTTAAAACTAGACTAGAAGGGTAACAGAACAATGTTCATTCACAAAAATAAGGGGAACAATGTTGATTGCCTCTACAATGTTTTTTTTTATAGATGATTGCCTCTACAATGTTAATTACAACATCTGTTGTCAAAAAAAAAATGTTAATTACAACATCTCACTGGTCGTTCAATTGCTTCAATACCCATGTCTTTTTCGGCCATCTTTTTTGGCCAGAAACGACAAATGATCATCCCATGACATGAAGGCTCTTCCAAAAATCCCCATAACCATGGCTAAGTCCTTGCTTTTCTGTGTGGTTTCCGTATCAATGTGCAAGATCACTGCCAATTATTAGTCTTTAAAAAATGATTTACTGTTTGTAAATTTAAAATGATGCAGAAATATATTGAGACTTTGTCTCTAAACCAAAAAAAAATCCTAGTACTTATAAAGATTTGAGTTGGTGATGAGTTCACACTTCCAATCAACCTCCCCCATTCTTATATGTGGGACTTACTATTTCAACGGAAATATGTAGCTGAGAGTCAAACTCGGGATCTTCTGAAGAAGTTTCCTCTTTCTTGACGTTTGAGCTATGTGACATAGGGAATGACTAAATGTAGTCAATAAAATTTGCTCTTTTTATGTTTGACCACATTTCTTCACCAATCTTCCTTCTTCTTGGATCACTCCCCAATGACCGAGCCTTTGGCACCTCAAAAATTTGAACCGACATACCTGCTTCTTAATTGATGATGTTATTTTGTTTCTATCATTATGTAGGTTGTGAGAACTATTATGCGGTCATCTTGCCTGCGCAAAATTGATGACCAGTCCAAAAGAAAAGTGCAGCCATTTGGAGGATGTTCTCACTTTTATTTTTTGATTATGTGCCACCGGGCGTGCATTATGCTAATTGCACAAAAGGATCTAAGCCATTTCAGTTTTCAATGTGCAAACTACCCTATGCATAATTCAGTTTTCAATGTGCAAACTACCCTTTGCATAGTCGAATTGTCTAGTTTTTAACCCAAACTAAAATAGGCGAACAAGTATGTAATTCCTTCGTCCTAGAAAACTGCATGTTTAGCTTTTTTTCCAAGTCAACTATTCTAGGTTTGACCAACTTTATAAAAAAAATCTTATAATATTTATGACACGACATTGATATATTATGAAACTATATTTCAAGAAGCATGTAGTAATATTAATTTTGCGAATGGAGTAAAGTTTTGGACTACTAAACAATTGCACAATTTGAAACTCACAGCTACAAAAACAACTATGTGCAAACATAGGTTCCGAAAGTCCGATCAATTATACATTTTAAATCCTACAATTCTTAATAACAAATAAAAAGTGTAAATGAAAAAAACCTAAAAAAATAGGTAAAATCATAATTAATGCACATCCGTTGCAAATGCAAACACAAAACACATTGCATTTGGTACACAAAGGTGATGTTACAACGTAAATTTCGTATATTGCAGAGAAATATACGCGTGTTCAGTAAATCCAAGAAAGATCAGTTCTCGCTTTGCAAGTCCCACCCACCGGAGTGCAAATTTCACTCGAAATCGGCCGTGTTAAACTAAAAGACGACGGTGTGTTAGCAAAATCAGAACCGTGAAAAAGATAGAAAAACATATGGCTGCGTGATTCTTTATATCTAGCTTATGTGGAGTGCAGATTTGGTGCTCCCGACCTCCAGTGATCTCGCTCATTTCAAAAAAAATAAAAACCATATTTAAAAGTTTCAAAAAATTCTGAAAAAAATCATGCATGTTCCTACTGATTTTTTTCAGTTTTTTTTGAAAATTTTAAATATGCTTTTAATTTTTTGAAATGGGATCCGGACCTCGGGAGCATAAACGACTTTCCGGCTTCTGTGACTTTACATTTGTTCTGGAGACGCGCGCGTACATACATACTACCTGCCCAACTGATACTTATTATATACATGTTTGTGGCGCCCCGACCCGACTGCTATACAGTGATACTGTGTCCCCGGTTATCCGATACCACCAGACACACTATCAAAGCATAATAGAGAGATCAAGACTTGTGGGACAACTGGCACATCACCGACTCTACGACACAAATCATATAGTTCAACTCTTATAACAGAGAAAGATAGCAAATGACAACCAGAGGTCACAGACCCAACATTACAACAAGCGGAAGCAAATTAGGTTGTTCTAAACAACAAGATCCAACATATGGCCTAAGAGGCCTACAGATAAACATCACAGCGCCAGGTGTTCTAGGATGTCCCAAGCTGCCACCTGGGAACCCCAGACTACTCGTCGATGTCCACAAAGAACCCACCTTCGAGGTCGGTGAAGTCCTCCTCTGAAACAAAACAAACGACGTTGAGTTCGACGAACTCGCAAGATTATAAATAGAGCATTAGCTCGATGAGGCTCTCAAAGTTATATGGCTGTTTTGCATAAAGCTGATTTTATTTATGAAAACATAACTCAAAGGCATCGACTAATCAGAATATTTTCAAAAGAGGTAAGGAGTAACTCTTTCTTTCATCACCTTACTCGTCATCAACCATCATCAACCATTATACCTGTTCATCAAAGGCACCCCCCCGAATCACCCTCGAGGAAGCTCACCTTGCAATCTTGAAGTGGTACCTCTAGTACCCAGTTTTTAATCATTCCGTTAAAGTTATTCTATGATCTTATCGTCCTTTCCCAAGTCGTCCGTAACCGTGGACACGGCTTTTCGAAAAGATTTACCCTGCAGGGGTGTACAATGTTTGCCACGCGTACCGTCCGGCCCATTACCTGCGCATTAGCTCTCTTCCTTGGAAAGCCGGCTGGGTGGGAGCGGTGTCGACTTCTCCCTCGTTAAGGACTTTCCAGGATCATCAGTGGCGGCAGGACACGAGATCACCACACCCTGCCCCACGGCCACTCATTTTCCTAACACCACCATCCTCATCCCAGTTCATACCACCATCATCACGCACGCGCAAATGGAAGCCCGAACTAGAGGACCCTGGCTAGCCCCGCCCGAGTTATTTAGTCTATGAGGGTTCCTGCAATTGCATAGGCCTCACGCATGGTTGCACGCTCAGTCTTGGTTCGGGAGGTAAAGAACTCGCACCTAGGCGGCGAGAACGAGACAAAGCACCACAACCACAGTGGCCTCTCATCCCCACCTTTAAGCATTTTATTATCCGTCACCACAATTCTCCACCATCATTCTCATCTCATCACTGTTTCCAACATGAAGTAACCATCGCACCGCTATGCCAGTACTAAGCATGGCTAAGCATCAACATAACATAGTAGATATCTCGGGCCAACAATACAAACCTATGGATATAGGAGGGAAACAGGTATTGGCATCGGAAACTTAATGCAACTATAGGATACTCTAATCCAAGTAAATTGACATTTGGAACCGCATGCAATATTATAGTGGAGAAAATATTTGCGGAAAATAGGATAAGATACGCTCAGAGGGGGGATTACGCTTGCCTTGTTGAGCGGAGTAGTCAAACTGCTCGTCGGAGTGATGATGCTCAACTCCGGACTCGTGATCTACCGGAGAGCAAACAACACCGGAAAACAACAACAACAATCAACACATGGCAATTGTGCAATGCATACAGAGATGATGATATGACGTTTTAATGCACCGACTTATTATACACTATCGGACAAAATTTAAATGGGGTGTGAAAAACAATTACTCCACGAGAGAGGAGAGCACCCCATATTTATCTTAATGATTCCCCTAGCGTCCGGAAGTGCATTACGGTTACGGTGATCAAATATGCATGACATTTATTTTAGAGGGTTGTTCACACTTTCCCGGACTTTTTGGTATCATACAAGCATTTTTCTGGAGCACCGACACAAGGTATTACATTTCATTTCATCTTTTGATTAAGTCCTCATCCAGATTATGCTTAAACAGCAATGGAAATACTTAGCCAATTTAGAAAGAACTAAAGGAAACAGTACCAAAATTGGGGCTGGACAAAATCGGAAATTCCGAATTTTCCGAAATCGGAATATCCGATCGAGTAGCACTTTCGAAATTTGGCTAAGGACTTGGAGGTCCATCGCACTGATACCATTCGGAAATTCCGAATTCTTCAAGATCGGAATATCCGATCGCCGGAGGAAGGCAGGAATTTGGCTAAGGACCTAACGGGTGTGTAGCACTGGAACCAACCGGATTTTCCGGTGTCGCACAACTCGGAGTATCCGAGCTGCGGAACAATGGCACGGCGGCGCACGGTGGCTCACACGCGATGGCGAACCACGGGGAAATGGAGGAGGGAGATGGGGTGCAGGCGTCGTCGTGCTCACCCTGGACTCGCGGCTGGGCTCAGAAGGGGCGGCGGTGGACGGGCTCGGCCGGAATCGCCCGCGGCGGCGCTCGGACGGCCGCGGTGTGAAAACGTGGACGGCGGCGGCGATTCGCGGAACCCCGGCTCGATTCCCTTGGTGGAGAGGAAGCAGGCGAGACGGCGGAGCTCCTGCGCTGCTCGGCCGGGCTCGGGAGGGCGGAGGTCGACGGCGATGTGCGCAGCAATGGCGGCGGCGGTGCGGCCGAGCGGAGAGGAAGAGAGAGAGGGAACGGGGTCGTGCGAGCGAGTGGATAGGAGAGTAGAGGGCCTCGAGGTGCTCCTCTTCTCCTCACGTGCGGCAGGAGGGCGCGGGGGCCCCGCGGCGAGCTCGGCGGCGAGCTGGTCCGGCGGCCGCGCGGCGATGCGGTCGCTACAGCACGAAGGAGATCACAACTTTACGAAAAGCCCCTTGGAAGTTTCGAGTTCATCACAGACCAGTCCTTTTTCCTTTTAAAATTTAAAACCAGCAACATTTCCTGAATTAATTTAGGCACCAAAACATTTTATAAAAATTTGAGAAAATTTGGGAGCCTCCCCATATTGAGTAGAAGCTACACAAAAATTGGGGCTTCAAAATAAAATAGTTTGGACCACTTTTGTTCATAGGGTTGACTTAAGGCATTATTGCTAAATTTGAAAACGTTGCTCCTTTAATATTTGGGGCAAGTGCAAGAATATCATTTTGGAACCTTGAAACTTCCTTGACAAATATAGGATGTCAATTGTTTGTATTTTGCAAGTTTGAGTGCTTTCACGGTTTTGAAATTTTGGTGGAGCTAATTTGGCATTTTGTTTTTAAGTGGTGCCAAACCTCCACAATTCCCTAGCAACAACCACAATTCCCTAGCACAATTCCCTAGCAACAACAACATGATGCATGATGCCATGATGCAATGAACACAAAAGTGGAAAATTTACACAGGTTTTTAGTTGCTTAAACTTCGGGCTGTTACAATTCTACCCCCCTTACAGGAATCTCGTCCCGAGATTCTAAGGTTGCGGAAAGAAGTCGGGATACTCTTCACGAAGACTAGATTCTCGTTCCCAAGTTGCTTCTTCCTCGGAATGGTGAGACCACTGAACTTTGAGGAACTTGGTAGTCTGGTTACGGGTCTTCCTTTCGGCTTCATCCAGGACACGGATAGGATGCTCGCGATAAGTGAGATCTTCCTGGAGATCCAACTCTTCATGATTAACTCCATGGATAGGATCTTTAAAGCACCGGTGAAGTTGGGAGACATGAAACACATCATGTA
This sequence comes from Poa pratensis, assembly GCA_947311845.1. NCBI lineage: Eukaryota > Viridiplantae > Streptophyta > Magnoliopsida > Poales > Poaceae > Poa > Poa pratensis. The sequence goes on along the minus strand of CAMZMU010000098.1, from coordinate 29,254,753 downwards.
CATTTGGGAATTTGACCGGTAACTCCAACTGATAAGAAAGATCTCCTCGCTTGCCCAGAACGGGAAAGGGCCAACATAGCGAGGTGCCAATTTCCCTTTGATTCCGAAGCGGCGAACGCCACGAAGGGGAGAGACGCGGAGATAAGCTTTATCACCAATTTCATAGTGAATTTCCTGATGGTGCTTATCATAGTAGCTCTTCTGCCTAGACTGAGCAATCTTCAGATTCTCCTTATGATTCTAACCTTCTCCTCAGCTTCATTGATCACATCCGGACCAAAGAGTGCTCTCTCTCCGGTCTCGGACCAATTTAGAGGAGTGCGGCATTTTCTTCCATATAAGCCTCGAATGGAGCCATGCCCAGACTAGCTTGATAGCTATTGTTGTAGGAGAATCCGCGAAAGGGAGATACTTTTCCCAACCCTTGCCAAAAGAGATTACACATGCCCGAAGCATGTCTTCCAACACTTGGTTCACTCTTTCGGTCTGACCATCAGTTTGGGGATGGTAGGCGGTACTGAAGTTGAGACGGGACCCCATAGCAGTTTGGAAACTCTGCCAAATTGGATACAAAGATACTTCCACGGTCCGATATGATCCTCAGAGGGACCCCATGCAATGGAACAATACGAGCCAAATATAAGTCAGCAAGTTGACTTGCCGTATATCATCACGGACTGGTAGGAAGTGAGCAACCTTGGAAAGACGATCAATGATTACCCAGATTGCATTGTTGCCCTTTTGAGATCGGGGAAACCCGGTGATGAAGTCCATACCAATTTCATCCCATTTCCACTCGGGACTGCAATAGGGCGAAGAGTGCCGGGAGGCCTTTGATGTTCAGCCTTTACCCGTCGACAGGTGTCGCATTCAGCAACATACTTGGCAATTTCTCGTTTCATACGAGTCCACCAGAATTGTGGTCGAAGGTCTTGGTACATTTTGGTACTACCGGGATGAATAGAGAGAGGAGATTCATGAGCTTCTTGGAGGATCAACTCCCTCAATTTTCGTTTCTTTGGCACTACCAAGCGGTCACCAAAATAAACAACTCCGGATTCATTGACAGAAAAACATTTGGCCTTCCGCTAGCAATGTTCTCCTTGATTTTCAGAATACCCTTGTCACGGTTTGAGCATCCTTAATCTGGTCTACAAGAGTAGATTTGATCTCCAGATTTGCTAGATAGCCGGAGGGAACATTTCCAAGTTCAAACGAGAGAACTCTTCATGGAGGGCAGGTTGGGCCTTCTCAATCATCAGATTGTTGCAATAGGACTTCCGACTTAGCGCGTCAGCCACGACGTTTGCTTTGCCGGGTTGATAGTTCAGACTCACTTATAGTCCGTGATTAACTCCAACCAACGCCTTTGCCTGAGATTTAAATCCGGCTGGGTGAAGAGGTACTTCAGACTCTTGTGATCCGAGAAGATCTCGCAACGGTTACCAAACAGGTATGGTCTCCATTGCTTCAAAGCATAGACCACCGGCAAGTTCTAGATCATGAGTTGGGTAGTTGAGCTCATGCGGCTTAAGTTGGCGAGAAGCATAGCCACCACATGGCCATCTTGCATTAACACACAGCCCAAGCCTTGTAGAGAGGCGTCACAGAAGACGACGAAATCCTTGCTCGTGTCCGGCAGGACAAGCACAGGAGCGGACGTGAGTTTGGCTTTCAGTGTTTTGAAGCTCTCTTCAGCTTCGGCCGACCATACAACTTTTTATCCTTCTTGAGAAGGTCAGTCAGGGCCTTGGCTATCTTGGAGAAACCTTCGATGAATCGGCGGTAATAACCTGCCAATCCGAGAAAGCTACGGATGTCCTTGACTGACATTGGAGTTTTCCAATCCAGAATGGACTGAATCTTGTCAGGAATGACAGCCACACCATTAGCGGATATCACATGACCAAGGAAGAGAGATTATCCAACCAAAACTCACACTTGGAGAACTTGGCATAGAGGCGGTGTTCTCGAAGTCGTGTCAGAACCAAACGAAGATGTTCGCATGCTCTTCATCGGTTTTGGAATAAAAGGATGTCATCAATGTAAATGACGACAAACTTGTCAAGATAATCCATGAAGATGAGTTCATGAGCCTCATGAAAGTAGCTGGAGCATTTGTGAGACCAAAGGACATGACGGTATACTCATATGAGCCATAACGAGTAACAAATGCCGTCTTTGGAATATCCCCTTTCTGATTTTTATCTGATGGTAGCCTGACCTCAGATCCATCTTGGAGAATACCGTTGCACCAGCTAACTGATCCAACAGATCATTGATGCGAGGAATAGGATACTTGTTCTTGATTGTCACCGCATTCAACGGTCGATAGTCAGAGACTAGACGAGGCACGGTAGAATCCCTCTTCTTGACAAAGAGTACCGGACAACCCCAAGGTGAACTGCTAGGCTGGATGAACTCCTTCTAACAGCTGATCAATTTGCTCTTTCAACAGAGCCAACTCTTCCACCGGCATACGGTAGGGCTTCTTGGAAATTGGAGCGTACCGGGAAGTAGATCTATGACAAACTCCACACTTCGGTCAGGAGGCATGCCAGGCAATTCTTCCGGGAACACATCCGGGAAGTCACACACCACGTGTATGTCCTGGATTTCAGGAGGGGATTCGCCTTCCATAAAGCAAAGGAGATCTCAGGTGAGTTGGGTATGATGGAGGACGGAGGTCTTGACAATGCAGACCAATACTTCACACTGTCACCGGAAGAATTGGTCACGGTGACGGTCTTGGCAGCACAGTCGAGATTAGCCTGGTATTTGGCTAGCCAGTTCATGCCCAGTATGACATCAATGCCACTTGACCTCAGAGCTACCAAGCGAAAGGAAAGAGTAGTAACCGATAGTAATCTGAACTTCAGGAGTAACCCCATCGGTTTGCCATTTGGAGCCAGGAGTGGCGATCACCAAGGGACAGCTCATTTCTCAAACGGTATTTTGTGGTCTTTTGCAAAAGCTATGGATATGAATGAATGCGATGCTCCAGAATCAAACAAAACTGTAGCAGATTGTTGTTGATTCGTAACTCACCCATGAGAACGCCGGGGTCCTCTTCAGCTTCTTCAGCAGATGTGGTTCAGGCGACCACGCACAATAGGTCCAGCCTTGCCAGCTGGAGTGGCAGGGGCTCGTGCAGGAGTTATCGCGAGAGGTGCCTTCTGGGGGCACTCCCTGGAGTAGTGGCCAGCCTGGCCACAGGTGTAGCAAGTGACTCCAGGTGGAGCAGGTAGCATAGGACGGTACCCACTCCGCCTACCCCAAGTGTCGAAGTAGTGGGGCGCGGAGGAGGTGGCCTGTATCCCGCTCGGCATGAATGGAGCACGCGGCACAGCGCTGTAGGGAACAAACACCCTGCGCTTCTTGCTCTCAGAACCCGAGGAACTCTGGTGGTCCCCGTGTGCGGGCCTCTTGGAAGCCTCAGTTCCTTTCTTCCTTGCTCGAGAGTAAAGCCTGGTTGAACAGCTCCTGATAGGTCTGGAACCTGAAGGGCAACAGCTCATAGCGGAGCTGCGGCGAAGACCCTTGCGGAACAGCTCTTGCTTGTCAGCATCATTGGTCACGTCCCTTGGGGCGTAACGAGAGAGGTGGTTGAACTCACGACCATAAGTGCGGAGGTCCATCCGTCCCTGTTGCAAATCCAGGAACTCCCTCCTCTTCAAGTCCATGATCGGCTGGGAATGTACTCCGCACGGAAGGCAGTGCGGAAATCAGCCCAGTGAAGACATGGTTGGCTGGAAACAAAGCCACATGGCTTTCCCACCAACAGCCAGCAGCACCAACCAAGAGAGGTGGCAAAGTTGACTTGCTCAGCCACTGGGACATGCAGCGCGGAGAACTTGCGCTCCAAAGCACGAAGCCAATCATCAGCTTCCAGTGGCTCCTTAGCATCAGCAAATGGGTGGCTGCGAGCGCAGGAACTCAGTGAGAGTGTTGCACTCGTTCCTCCGTGCATTCTGCTGCACCAACTGCTCAAGCAAGCGCTCATTGCGCCCACGGTTCTCCTCAATGGCCATCAAGACCTCAGCCATCGAGGGTGGTGGCGGCAGATCATCCTCATCATCATTGTGGTTACCGCGACCACCCTCCACGACCTCCTCGAGCCATTCTGGAGATTTGACAATGACACAGTTAGTATCTTTCTCCGAATGGTCGAACAATAGCATTAGCGTCTACACAAGTACACAGACTAGGGACGATAATACTTTGCGAGAAGGAAATCAACAAGATAGAACTTGGGTCAAAGATCAGCATCATGTGCTACTAGTGAGAGTTAAGAAATCACAACTTAACACACTCTAGTTGACACAATCCGGGACCTTATGTTCAAGTCCTGGGTTAAAACCCAAAGAAAGGATCAAAGATTACTCGGTAGAAACATCTGAGTTGATTTGGGATTGCAACGCAGCGGGAGCAACTGGACACATAACACTAAAGGTCGAACCCACCCCGTTTCTAATCATTTTGAAGTAACAGAGAGTAAAACCTTTAACTCAAATCGAGGTAAGATTGCTCCGAGATTAGAGGGTAACCAGATAAGGAGTAAAAAGAATCCTAAGATGGTTTTCACAACTCATTTTTAGGTTAAAAATATTTTCACAAACACTAGACTCAACATCGACCAGTAGAAGGGTTTCCTACAGGCAGTACTGCTCTGATACCAACTTGTGGCGCCCCGACCCGACTGCTATACAGTGATACTGTGTCCCCGGTTATCCGATACCACCAGACACACTATCAAAGCATAATAGAGAGATCAAGACTTGTGGAACAACTGGCACATCACAGACTCTACGACACAAATCATATAGTTCAACTCTTATAATAGAGAAAGATAGCAAATGACAACCAGAGGTCACAGACCCAACATTACAACAAGCGGAAGCAAATTAGGTTGTTCTAAACAACAAGATCCAAATATGGCCTAAGAGGCCTACAGATAAACATCACAGCGCCTGTTCCGGATGTCCCAAGCTGCCACCTGGGAACCCCAGACTACTCGTCGACGTCCACAAAGAACCCACCTTCGAGGTCGGTGAAGTCCTCCTCTGAAACAAAACAAACGACGTTGAGTTCGACGAACTCGCAAGATTATATAAGAGCTTTAGCTCGATGAGGCTTTCAAAGTTATATGGCTGTTTTGCATAAAGCTGATTTTATTTATGAAAACATAACTCAAAGGCATCGACTAATCAGAATATTTTCAAAAGAGGTAAGAGTAACTCTTTCTTTCATCACCTTACTCATCATCAACCATCATCAACCATTATACCTGTTCATCAAAGGCACCTCCCCGAATCACCCTCGAGGAAGCTCACCTTGCAATCTTGAGTGGTACCTCTAGTACCCAGTTTTTAATCATTCCGTTAAAGTTATTCTATGATCTTATCGTCCTTTCCCAAGTCGTCCGTAACCGTGGACACGGCTTTTCGAAAAGATTTACCCTGCAGGGGTGTACAATGTTTGCCACGCGTACCGTCCGGCCCATTACCTGCGCATTAGCTCTCTTCCTTGGAAAGCCGGCTGGGTGGGAGCGGTGTCGACTTCTCCCTCGTTAAGGACTTTCCAGGATCATCAGTGGCGGCAGGACACGAATCACCACACCCTGCCCCACGGCCACTCATTTTCCTAACACCACCATCCTCATCCCAGTTCATACCACCATCATCACGCACGCGCAAATGGAAGCCCGAACTAGAGGACCCTGGCTAGCCCCGCCCGAGTTATTTAGTCTATGAGGGTTCCTGCAATTGCATAGGCCTCACGCATGGTTGCACGCTCAGTCTTGGTTCGGGAGGTAAAGAACTCGCACCTAGGCGGCGAGAACGAGACAAAGCACCACAACCACAGTGGCCTCTCATCCCCACCTTTAAGCATTTATTATCCGTCACCACAATTCTCCACCATCATTCTCACTCATCACCTGTTTCCAACATGAATAACCATCACACGCTATGCCTTACTAAGCATGGCTAAGCATCAACATAGCATAGTAATATCTCGGCCAACAATACAAACCTATGGATATAGGAGGGAAACAGGTATTGGCATCGGAAACTTAATGCAACTATAGGATACTCTAATCCAAGTAAATTGACATTTGGAACCGCATGCAATATTATAGTGGAGAAAATATTTGCGGAAAAAGGATAAGATATGCTCAGAGGGGGATTACGCTTGCCTTGTTGAGCGGAGTAGTCAAACTGCTCGTCGGAGTGATGATGCTCAACTCCGGACTCGTGATCTACCGGAGAGGAAACAACACCGGAAAACAACAACAACAATCAACACATGGCAATTGTGCAATGCATACAGAGATGATGATATGACGTTTTAATGCACCGACTTATTATACACTATCGGACAAAATTTAAATGGGTGTGAAAAACAATTACTCCACGAGAGAGGAGAGCACCCCATATTTATCTTAATGATTCCCCTAGCGTCCGGAAGTGCATTACGGTTACGGTGATCAAATATGCATGACATTTATTTAGAGGGTTGTTCACACTTTCCCGGACTTTTTGGTATCATACAAGCATTTTTCTGGAGCACCGACACAAGGTATTACATTTCATTTCATCTTTTGATTAAGTCCTCATCCAGATTATGCTTAAACAGCAATGGAAATACTTAGCCAATTTAGAAAGAACTAAAGGAAACAGTACCAAAATTGGGGCTGGACAAAATCGGAAATTCCGAATTTTCCGAAATCGGAATATCCGATCGAGTAGCACCTTCGAAATTTGGCTAAGGACTTGGAGGTCCATCGCACTGATACCATTCGGAAATTCCAAATTCTTCAAGATCGGAATATCCGATCGCCGGAGGAAGGCAGGAATTTGGCTAAGGACCTAACAGGTGTGTAGCACTGGAACCAACCGGATTTTCCGGTGTCGCACAACTCGGAGTATCCGAGCTGCGGAACCATGGCACGGCGGCGCACGGTGGCTCACACGCGACGGCGAACCACGGGAAATGGAGGAGGGAGATGGGGTGCAGGCGTCGTCGTGCTCACCCTGGACTCGCGGCTGGGCTCAGAAGGGGCGGCGGTGGACGGGCTCGGCCGGAATCGCCCGCGGCGGCGCTCGGACGGCCGCGGCGAAAACGTGGACGGCGGCGGCGATTCGCGGAACCCCGGCTCGATTCCCTTGGTGGGGAGGAAGCAGGCGAGACGGCGGAGCTCCTGCGCTGCTCGGCCGGGCTCGGGAGGGCGGAGGTCGACGGCGATGTCGCGGCAATGGCGCCGACGGTGCGGCCGAGCGGAGAGGAAGAGAGAGGGAACGGGGTCGTGCGAGCGAGTGGATAGGGGAGCAGAGGGCCTCGAGGTGCTCCTCTTCTCCTCACGTGCGGCAGGAGGGCGCGGGGGCCCCGCGGCGAGCTGGTCCGGCGGCAGCGCGGCGATGCGGTCGCTACAGCACGAAGGAGATGACAACTTTACGAAAAGCCCCCTGGAAGTTTCGAGTTCATCACAGACCAGTCCTTTTTCCTTTTAAAATTTAAAACCAGCAACATTTACTGAATTAATTTAGGCACCAAAACATTTTATAAAAATTTGAGAAAATTTGGGGAGCCTCCCCATATTGAGTAGAAGCTACACAAAAATTGGAGCTTCAAAATAAAATAGTTTGGACCACTTTTGTTCATAGGGTTGACTTAAGGCATTATTGCTAAATTTGAAAACGTTGCTCCTTTAATATTTTGGGCAAGTGCAAGAATATCATTTTGGAACCTTGAAACTTCCTTGACAAATATAGGATGTCAATTGTTTGTATTTTGCAAGTTTGAGTGCTTTCACGGTTTTGAAATTTTGGTGGAGCTAATTTGGCATTTTGTTTTTAAGTGGTGCCAAACCTCCACAATTTTCTAGCAACAACCACAATTCCCTAGCACAATTCCCTAGCAACAACAACATGATGCATGATGCCATGATGCAAAGAACACAAAAGTGAAAAATTTACACAGGTTTTTAGTTGCTTAAACTTCGGGCTGTTACAATGTTGACCTGAATCATGCCTGCATCATCATACAGTAATTCGATGACGACGAACGACGATGGATGGAGTGGTTAGTTAGTTAGCGCGTGCCTGTCTTGGATTAGCAACCCAGACGTCTGGGAACGGCCAACGGGGGAACGACAGAAACGATACACCACTAGTATTGTCTCCACGTATTTCTCTGCTCCATCTTATGAACTAAAAAGTAATCAAGTGCTGATTAACGAAAGGCATCATTAAGTGCGACGTGACTGATCTGTCGTCAAGTCGGACGGTTTCTCTTTTGACATTTTTGGCATGGATGAAAGTCGTGATGCAGCTTTGCATTCAGCGACGGCATCAATCGTCGGCTGTCGACTGAAGTCACTAGTTGTAAGCAGAGGCTTATGTGACTATAAGCTCGATCAATCCTCAAAGTGGAGTGCCAATCACTAGACTGCGTTGACAACAACTCATCGATGATAATGGCGCTATCGTGCTTGCAACTTTGTTTCGGTTTAATCAACAAAAACATGATTATGGATGCAGTTAATCAGGTCGATCCGTGCGAGCAACTTGCCGCATGATCGTGGTCGTTATTACAGATTAAAAACACAAATGGTTCACATATTCCAGCACTTTTCAAAGGACGGACACGTTATAAACATACATTTCTCTTACCCTAATTATCTCCGGTCATAGTGTGGTTTTCTCTTCGACGCGTCCTCCTTAGTAAAAGGCAATTATGCAGTAAGTTACAAGTCTTGTCATCTCAGCAGAAATGTGTCGACGATATATGGGATCAGGCCGTATTTGTCACAACGTGGCGTAAAGAAATCTCCATCGAATCATTTTTAACCAAGAAAAAAGACGTCCAGACTGTATTTGACGCCTAGTTCGGGAGGATTGCAAAGTAAAGCGGAAAACAAAAAACTCCATTGAATACAATTGTACTACTCGTGCATTTGGAAAAAAGCATCAAAGAGATCCCGACCCGCTAAAGAGATTACAATTTTGGTTGCAGGGTCGTACAATGGTAAAAGGCAATTCTGCATATGCATAGTTTATTTGCACATTCAAAATTTATACTCTCATGGAAAAGGTGCGCTTAGCTTATTTTCAAAATATTATTTGTATATTCTACATATTTTCACATTGAAAAAAAAACAAGGGCCAAAAACAGATTGCATATTTCAATTTAGACTAGCTAGATCAGGAGTGCAATTTAACAACTAACTAGCTAAATGCCCGTGCGTTGCTACGGAGATACCAAATTTCATATAATTTCACATTATGCGCAAGCACTCCGAACATTAAGTTGTGTATTCCTGATTTTTTGATTTAATAACCATTTCATAATCATCTTAAAGGGTTGTGAATTCTAAGTGACCACTCTGCTCAAAAGTCAGAACATGCACCTTCTGTTGAACTGCCCTATGCGTAGACACCACTGAGAAGTATACATTTAAATGCATAAAGCTCATCATTGTAATTTCATACATCATCGCCTTTACAGTTTGATCTGCTACTGTACTACTTGCCAACTAAATGTCCTAGAAATACCTTCTAGATGTTCCTTTTTAGATGCAAAATTCGGGACAGTCTTATTTTTTATGCACTCTTGACAGTTCAATGTCTCTGCCTCCAACCTAATCACAGTTTCGAAATCAGATTTCTACACAAATACCAGCAGCAAGCGATAGGCCTCCGTGTAGGGTGGAGTTGTTGTCTTCGAGAATCCCTCTCACTTCTGTCTACGAATGCTTTGGGATAGTTGGCGAGTTCCAACGTCAAATATTTTCCACAAAAGATCGACAATGCCGACAATACCTCCTGAACATACGAAATCTCGTGGCCGTGCGGAGCTAATGACGTGCGTGAGCGCAGACACCATGACAGTGAACTCGTACCCCGCCTAGCTAACCGTCGCGCCCCCAATAGCTGCCGCTTGCGCCGCCGCATCCGGATGACATTTGGATCACCATGGTCATGAACCTCGTGTTCACCCCAGCAGCAGAGGAGGATTGATGACACATTTTTCTTCTTCCAGCCACGAACTTAAACATGCAACGATTGAGCATTTGGATATGCTGCCTCCTTTTCTTTATGATTGAACCAAGAAATTAAAATTGTCGTTTAGTACTAATAATTAAATTATATTGTACTGAAATGAAATTTTCCCTAGCAAAAACCAGCTATCAGCTATAAAATGTAAATATAAATAAGTATCAATAGTTTCTGATGCTAGGCCTAATAGTATATGAAAATAAATGTATGTTATGTGAAGTAAAACGAAACGCTTACCAACCCATTAGTGGAAGACGATTCAGGTAAGTTGTCGTCAGCGAAACGGATCCTCCAACGTTGTTAATGTAAGAGGTTCGCTGCTCTCCATGATTTTCCCATGATGTTGTTGATGGCCTCACTGATGCCCTCCTCAAGCCGAGTAGAAACAAACGGCCGTGGAACACTTGACTCTCTATGCTTTGATCTCCTTCTGTGTAAATTCTGAGAGTATTGGGAATTTATGTGCCAACATGTTGTGTGGCTATTAACACAACCTCTGTTTGTAAGATTCGATAAAAAATGGTTGCACCAATTTTCTTACACGTAGATCACAGGAGTAAATGAGAAATTTCCTACAAGTAGTCAAGCCCTTCGATATACTCCTTGTAAAGCATGCCATAGGCACAAAACAAGGACAAATGGTTCCTTCAACCATTCAACCATTAGTCGTCAGGATTTAAACTCCTATTGGTATGAACTTCAATAAGGGACGAAGAGATTGCAAGATAACTCTATAAAAATGGACATGGGGTCAGATGGTGAGAGTGCAGTATGTGAACAACAGAGTAATTTTTATTTCTTCCAAGTCTATATCTTGGGTACAAGTTTATTCTGGCTGCCAAAAGGATCTTCTAAACTAATTATTGTGATCTAATAAGAAACAAATAAACAAAAAGATATGCAGTTAAACTGAAACAAGTGCCAAAATCACTTTCAGTTGTTGTTCTTCATCTAGTAAGGCAGACTCTTACCAATAGTAATTCTGAAAGTGGCTTGGCCCAAATTTAGAAGGCTAACGATAACCTGTTGCCTCCCGCAAGCTCTTGGTGGTGGAACCATACAAGGTGTCACACCTGCGTCCTTTCCAAGCAGATTGCTGATTTCAGAACTTGTATACAAACAAATTGAAGTATGGTTCACAACTTCACATGGTTGCTCCTCATTTACTCTTCAGAATTTCGAAAAACGTGGTATCTGTTAGCTATTTTCAGGACATAACTGAATGGATTTTCGGCAGCAAATTGCTTACCCATGTCAGTCACCAGTAGAAATTTTGGCTGCATCAGCAACCAAAAAAAATGGAAACGGAAGTACCAACAAGCAAAGGTAGATGAGAAGATGAAGTTTTCCAGGGCATCAATCACTCATCTAGCCACGAGCTGACATGAAGTTTTCCAGGACACCTGCTACCTTCCCGGGAGAATATCATCGGGCCCATTCTTGTGCACAATCTGTTAGAACACGGCACAAACGCACGGGCAAATCGCACATGAGATCATCCCTATCAGGTTCTAACAAATAAGAGATTCCACACACCTCTTGCTAGAGAAGCCGAGGGCGTCAGGGGAGAGGATCCAAAACCTTGTAGAGCTCCTTGACGCCAATGGACTCGAAGGCTGGGTTGAGGTAGAGCGGCGGCCGGCAGCACGCGGCGTTCCTCCATGACCAAGCGGGCGCAGTCATCGTCGTCCACGGCCGACCGGAGCGAGTACTGTGGTAGGGGATCTGGAGGTGTTGGGGGCAGGCGGCAGCTGGTTGGCCGTGGGCGGTAGGGTCTAGGCCTCGCGTGACAGCGATGAGGAACCGGACGTATAGGGGTCGATTCCGGCGTTCGGTCACTCAATTCAATCGCGGAGACCTCGATTCGCCGGCGGCCGGCGTGAATCGCCCGGCGGCTCCGGTGGAATCAAGCACCGCTAGGGTTAGCGGTGAGAGAAGTCGGGAGAGGCGACGGATAGATCGTACCGCTTCGGGCACTCAGCGGTGGCAACCCAACGTAATATTCTCGTCCAGCTAGATCGAACGGTGTAAGTGACATCTAGAGGCGAGGGGACGATCAGGATTATGCGCAAGCACTCAATTGGTCTGCGGAGGGCAGAATCGGGAGGCAGAAAAATTCTGCCATGGGTTACACCATCACCAACTCCCATTTAATAGTAAAGAAATCTTTTTTTGTAGTGATAACCAAAACGCACTCTTGATCTTTTTGAAGCAAAATTTAATAATATTTAGACATACAAATTTAAGGGTGTCAAACCCATATAAAGCACTCACAAGATCGTAGTAGTGTTATATTATATGTCTGCTAACAATATTTTATGCATTGACGAAGATAAATTACAATGAAGTTTCAAAGATTTAATTAGTTACAAACTTTTGAACAATCCGTACTTTACACGCGTCAAACCGCTACTATAATTGAACTAAAACGGTATCATGTAGAGTTCAAGCGTTCATGAATACCCGCCTAATATAATCGAGTTTTCTCATATTTTATTCTTCTGTATATTTTTTACCGTACTATGTGAATTTCTATATGTACCTAATATTTTGTGTTTCTTACAAAGTAAAATACTAGATGTGTCTTATCTATTCTTGGCTGCTTTGCCCGCACCTACAATCCATAGTGAATGCACGACTAATTTCATCGAATAGGTACACTCAACATTAACTGCTAACTACTCAAAGTCGACCAATACAGTTGGTGATCAACTGCGACATTCGAGTCAAGATTTATGTCCTAAGGATGTCTCCAACCGGGCGACCCATCGAGTCCGCGCGGCTCCGCGCGAGCCAAAAAACACGGCCCAACGGGGCGACCCATCCGGACCGCGGTCCGTTTTTTGGTCCGCCACGACCCATTCCTGGCCCAAATTTGGGCCAAGTTTGCGTCGGCTCGGACGCGCTGCGGACTGACCGCGTGTCCGCGTGCTCACGCGTGGCGTCCTCCCCAGGCCCACATGGCAGTGACACGGGGACGGTCAGCCTCCCCTGGCCCAGTCATTTTTAATGCCAGGGGATAGGGACGGCCAGCCCCCAGCCACCACCACTCCACTGCCCCACTACCGTTCCCTCTCCGGCGACCAAACCCTAGCCGCAATGCCGCTCCGATGGCCAGGGTTCGGCAAGGCCAAGAACGACGGCGAGGCCGGGTCGTCATCTGGCCGCCGCCGCCGCTACCGCGCTCCCTCTCCGACGCCATCGTCTTCCCCGGAGCCGGAGCCGCTACCCGCCGTCTTCGAGCTCGCGCCGCCGGGCGCCGAGATTGCGCGGCGCGACCGCGTCTACGTGCGCAAGGAGGACTGCCAGTGGTACAGGGACCACGCAGTCCCGTTGCCGTGGCCAGATGTCAAGCTCCCCAAGCTTTGGCATCTGAACCCGCAGCGCATCCCGGTGCCCCCGATGCCGACGAGCAAGCGGGCACGGGATCTGGAGGTTGAGCGCCGCCGCTCGCGCCTCCCGGCCTCCCTCCTCATCGACCCCGTCTATGCGGCTAGGTCCCGGAACTGGGATGCCTGGTTCAGCGGCGAGCACAGCCTGCGGCGGCAGGCCCTGTACACGCGGCCACCGACGCCGCCATCTGGCCGTTGGTCACCGCCGCCGCACACGCGGCGGAGGGACGCCCCACCAGTGCCAAGAGGCACAAGCGGCGGAGGTGCGCTGCGGATTGGGTCGCCGCCGCCGCCGCCACAACGCGTGAAGACGGAGGTCGACATGGACGACGACGAGGCGCTCGAGGCCGCGAAGGAGGCCTCGCGCAAGCAGATGGCCGAGGACGAGGCCAAGCGCTGGGCCATTATCCTCGCCGACGTCGCCCGGGAGCAGGAGGCGGCCCTGCAGGCGCAGCAGGCGGCGGTCCTGGCGGAACCATAGCCATTGGACCTGCCACCGGCGCCTCCGCTACCAGAAGGCCTGCTAGGGCAGCGCTGGGTCTTCAATGGCGGCGACTGGGAGGTCCCAGAGCAGGCGCAGGAGCAGGTGCAGGAGCAGCCGCCCACGCCGCCGGCCGTCGCCCCACCACCGGCGCACCTCTGGAAGCAGCCGGACTATGTCATCCTCGATGGGGATGACGAAGAGGAGTAGAAGCCCGCGAAGGGCAAATTTTTCTAGTTTTTAAATATTTTATTATGTAAAAAGGCCGTTTGTGGCCCACCCCCCTATATATGACTACAAAAGGCCCATATATGGCCTGTTTAGCTAAAAAAAAATCTCGGGCGGACTCAATGCGTCGGGCCGTTGGGCGCACTGCCACCAACGGCGGACAGGGGCGGACTGGGCCTGTCCGTTTGCCGACGCAAACGGACCAAACGCGGACCAAACGCGCGTCCGTTTGCGTCGGCCCGTTGGAAACATCCTAACAACAACTAATTAACTGGGACGGGCTAGGAAAAATATATGGCACATTAATTTTTCTTAGAGAATATGCACAAAGTAGAATGAAAATGCTTACTATTTAGTTAAGAGCGTAAATGTTACGGAGATAAATGAATTTGTGTTTAAATTTAGTAATAATATTTTGCGACCGGTTCAAAAGATGATCTAAACATCGTCTAACAAGATTTAGTAATAATATCTTAAGGGTGTCAAACCCATATAAAGCACTCACAAGATTGTAGTAGTGCTAGATTATATGTCCCCTAATAATACTTTATGCATTGATGAAGATAAATTACAATTAAGTTTCAAAGATTTAATTAGTTACAGAGTTTTGAACATTCCATTAATGTAGTTACACGTGTCAAACTGCTACTACCTCCATTCCAATGAATAATGCCTATATTATTTTTGTAAAGTCAAACTATGTGAAGTTTTACCAAGTTTTTTGAAGAAATTATGAACATGTACAGTACAAAATAAACATGGTTAGATGTATCATGAAATATATTTTCACATGATATCCATATAATATTATAGTTGTTGATAATTTTTTTAAAAAGTTTGGTCAAAGTTTACTTAGCTTGACTTTTTCAGAAAAATATAAGCCTTATTCATTGGAATGGAGGGAGTACTATAGTTGACCTAAAATGGATAAAATGTAGAGTTCAAGCGTACATGAATACCCGGCTAATATAATTGAGTTTTCTCATATGTGAATTTCTATATGTACCGAATATTTTTTGATTCTTACAAAGTAAAATACTAGATGTGCATTATCTATTCTTGGCTGCTTTAACCGCACCTACAATCGATAGGAAGGCACGACTAATTTCATCAAATAGCTACACTCGAACATTAACTGCTAACTACTCAAAGTCGATCAATACAATTTGTGATCAACTCAGACATTCGGGTCAAGATTTAGTCCTAATAGAAACTAATTAACTAGTATGGGCTAGGAAAAATATGGCATATTAATTTTTCTTAGAGAAGATGCACAAAATAGAATGAAAATGCTTACTATTTAGTTAAGAGAATAAATGTTACGGAGATAAATGAATTTGTGTTTAGATTTAGTAATAATATTTTTTTGACCGGTTCAAAAGATGATCTAAACATAGTCTAACAAAATCCAGCGAAGGAGTTTTGTCAGGCCCACGCACCGCACTCCTCCAAGGGGCTCTAAGTTGCCATGTCATCCTAACTTGTTGGTCTCGTTTGTCAATTAAGGAAATATAATAAATGTGGGTAAAAGCCATCACAGGGTCAGAACTAAGGTGTAAAATATGACCAAATTTATTACATAAGGTAAAATTGTCACGAGATTATAACTAAAATAGGATATGCCCTTAAAGTATATACATAAAACTAAATTCATACATCCAATGGACTCAAAATTATAGGAAGACCAAACTTAGGTTGGAGTGTTAGCACATCTGCAGGTGCATGGACATACTTTGGTGAAAGAGTGAAGGAGAACTTTTGCAGGATCATTGCCATCATCGACTTTGCTTCTAGCATGGCGAAGTTCTGACCGATGCATGATCTTAGACCTATGGAGAATCCTAGATGAGCTTGTGGAATCTTTGCTGCTTTTGTGATCCCATTCTCAAATCTCATTGGATCGAACTCATTTGCTCTGTCACCCCAGACCTCCTTGTCTCGGTGCAGTATTGGAATAGGAATCACAATTTCATTGTCTTTGGGTAAGTTGAGACTTCCGAGTTTTACATCAGAGATAGGTTTCCTCAACATTACAATAATAGGACCATACAGCCTTAGTGTCTCAAGGAGCACCATTGTCATCTGCAATTCCAATCGCCCGTGTTAGGCTATCAGCAACAACTAAAAGTAGCAGAGTTAAGATAATCTTTGCTCACATGTAATGTAACAAGAATAAAAATGATACTCGCTACAGTAGCCTACATAAGGAATCCCTGCAAGCTAAGTTCGTCTTAAGGGTGTGCAAAA
Organism: Poa pratensis; assembly: GCA_947311845.1. Classification (NCBI taxonomy): domain Eukaryota; kingdom Viridiplantae; phylum Streptophyta; class Magnoliopsida; order Poales; family Poaceae; genus Poa; species Poa pratensis. The sequence continues at coordinate 29,238,347 of CAMZMU010000098.1, read as the reverse complement.
ATGGTTCCAGCGTTTTGCGTGGTGTAGGCTAGTTCATTTTGCTTACTAGTTTGAAAGTGAAGATTGAAACTGTGAAAGGAATTGAACTATGTTGCCACCGGCTGGTTTGCACGTGTTTGTGTTTTGCACACCCTTAGTTCGTATTACCTTTTTAGTTTACTAAGCAAGTCTGCATTAGGGTTTCTCTTCCCACATTCTCTTAGAACCTCCTCTCTTAGCCGCTCCTGCCATTCTGGATACACACTTAGCAAGAACATTGTCCAAGTAAGCAGATGTGAAGTGGTTTCATGCCCTGCAAAGAAGAATGTCTTGCATTCATCTATGATCTCATCGATACTCAGAATCATCTCGTCTTGCTTCTCTCCTTGCTCTTTTGTGAAGCAAGCCTCAAGCATTACTCCGAGCAGATCATCCCCAAATCCACTTTCTTTTGATGCTACTCTGCACTGTATCATTTTAGATAGCGTGTGCTGAAGCTTCTTTTCTAGCATCCACTGGCATCTGTTTCGTTTAGTAGGGAGATATCTGAAAAAATGACATAATTAGCGAACCATAATTATTTTGTATGTACGAAATACTACTCTTAATATATGAACTGATTTACTTAAATCCTGGTATCTGCAAATTGAGGGCAGTTTCCACGGTGATGGCCTGAAGCTGTTTCTGTGCATGAAATACTTCTTTTCCCTCCTTGTAGCTACTTCCAAAAGCAGTTCGGGATATAACATCTGCAGTCAACTCTTGGAATTGTTTGCTGAACTCAACTTCTATCTCTCTGCTCTTACTGTTGGCTGCCTGATCTTCCCAGTTCTTGATCAAGCATTCGGCACAACTAACCATTGTTCTTGTCATTATCTGTAGTTTAGGATCGTTTTTAAATTGCTAAAAGTAGATTTTTGGAAGGAGGCGAGTACAACTTCAAGTTGGAACTGAATTTGAAATTATAGGTTGTTACCTTAAGCTTGTCCATGGCAAAAGCTGGGTTCACCACTCTATGGTGGCGCACCCAATCTTCTCCTTCCACCATTATTAGCCCTTTGCCGATGATAGCCAGAATTGTTGGGTGAGCATCATTCTTCATGAAATGTCCAGATTTGTTTGCAAGAATCTGCTTAACCATCTCGTAATCATAGATGCAGATTCGAGGTTTTGGACCCAACCAGTATACAAATGGTCCTCCTAATAAAATTCAAAAATAAAAAAAAATCGTCAAAGGAGGTGAACACGGAGGCTTAGACCATATGTTCAGTATCTACTGCAAGACTGGACAGCTGTAACTATAAGCCATCCATTATTATTTGGAAAATTGTCATTGCTTACAAAATAGGGGGTTATTTAATAGCCCTTTTATTTCTCTTCCTGCTATATCTTGTAAGTTTCTTTGGCCACTTCTACGGCACAGTGTTTTCACTCCAGAGTCTGGAGTAGAGACCATAGCATACGAACTGAATTTCTCTGCAGCTTGCATTAATAGGAACCATACTATTTATTCGCATGCGACAAATGGATATATTTTTTTGATCAAAATTTGCAGGTTAATTCATATGTAAACGTACACTGGGTCCATTATATTTCTATATCATAGTTATGAGAACTTCTTTGGGTGCTTGAAACGACATAGGAGCACATGTTTTTAAGAGAAAATCATGGGGTTTGTTGCTATCCCTTAACCAAGGTAGTAGGAACAAGTAACCATACCGTACTGATCCTTCCATTTCACCAAGTGCGGCATGATCCTCGGGAGGTAGTCGTGGTCGCGAACGTCCAGCTCCACGCCCTCCGCCTCTGCTTTCATCCTCCGGATGTCCTCGCTAGAGCCTGTCAGGAACCTGTACGGAGGCCCACGGACGCCCTGCTCCCGGAACATCCCGGCCACCGCGCGAGGCCGCCACGCGAGGCGCACCATGGCGTAGCTCCACAGCCGCGAGACGGCGAGCGCCATGAGCGCGGCGAGTACCGCGAGCAGAACGGAGGACGCCATCGACGATGGCGATATCCAGCCCCTGTGCGGTGCCTGAGTGAGCTAGTTAAGCTAACTCTGGAGGCTACGCTAAAGAGTCGTGCTTGACTGTGATCGTGAAGGGCGTGGTGTCGCTGGCTGGATAGATAGGCTTGGCGGCTGATTTCTTAATTGTCAACGTGTCGCTCTCGCCTCTCAGTGAATTGATTGATTGAATTTGCACTATCATGGAAATTTGTAGACTTTTCTTCCGGGAAACAAGACGGTAGACTTATAATTACCCGATGTTTTCTTTTTCTTGTGGAAATACGGCAGATGTTCTGCCAATTCAATTAAGTGTGAAAATAAAGTTTGGGTTACATGGTAAGAGAGGAACTAGCGGAGTACTCTTTGAACCTTACTTTAATATGAAAGTTGTGTGTATCCTTTCGATGTAGTATGGGGTTGCATCCCATTTCGAAAAAAAAAACACCACAAGGCGTCTATCAATAAGGAAGGGTCCAAACATAAGAGACCATCTTTGATCGAGTCAAGAAGCTCATATTCCGGGACCGACACGGCGACACCCACTGGAAGTCCTACCTACAATAAGTTTTCCTTATTGGCAGCCAGGCAAAAGAAGTTTCTGAGAGTGGATAGCCAGCTGTTACTGATCAATTCTTCTCGCCTCAAGCATGTCATCTGTCAAAATGCGCTCCCGCAACCATAACCAAATGAAGAATTTGCACTTAGGCTGAACCTTACAGCGCCAGCGCCAGAGCTTGGAGAAATTAATGGCGGGGAAAGACCAAGTGAACTGCACCTTGTACGCCGAAACAAAACTATATATACTTTTAGTGGAATAGGCTTCCATGTTGTCTGGTAATCCTCCTCGTTCAAATTGACGCCTTGAAGCTTGATCCGATCGGGGGCTCCGGCAAGGCAACCCCCCTCTCCCGCTCCTCTTTGTGCTCACAATCGACCCTCTCTCGCAAATTCTTAATGATGCCACTCGGCTTGGTCTCCTTCGCAAGCTCGGTAGTAGGGGCACCTTTTTGAGAACTTATGTGCGGACGACGCGATAGTATTTCTGGCTCCTTTCAAAGAGGATATCCAAAATCTCTCGTCCATCATCCGCGACTTCGGTTAAGGTCACCGGTCTTACACAAGTTTTCATCTTATATTGAATTCAATAATAAATCACAAGACACATTTGTCCACAAAAATGAATTAAGAATTTGCTAGCAATTCAATTTATACTCTCAAAGTTAGGTATATATTTGCTTAACTACTCATATATTAAAACATGTGTTAAGATATTTTCTAGAACATATGATTTAGAGATCTCTACCATAAATATGTATAATATTATGTAGTTTATGAAATTGTAAAAATAAAATTTACGTAGGAAATATTGTTACATTTTTTTTAAAAATAGTGTAATGTAAGTTTATTTTCATCTATATACATTACAACTGAATAACAAACAATACATAACTAATATTTATTAATTTTAGTTGGTTATCAATGTCAAATAAATGATAGAAAATATACTCGATAAGACTGTACTATTCTTAAATTTATTTTAAAGTAAAAACATTTAGTATAAACATATAATTATAATTAAATCAGTTCGCCCTAGATTCTTAATATGCTTTGACCGTCATTGATCATGTGGACAAACTGTATGTAGTCAAGATCCCCGGTTTCATTTTTGTAAACCGCCATGACACCGTCAGCAAAGACATCTAGCTTGACCGGGTCACCAGAATATAGATGAAAGTTATCATCATAGTAGACGATTGTGTACTGAATACATGAACACTCAGCACCTTCATACGTCCAACCATTGTAGTACCACAACGAATTCAGCAAGTTTGTCCATCCAGAAGTTGATGTTCCTAAAAATTTGATACATGGAGACAAAGTGACCATAAGGTTGATATGGCTCCTTGAGATCAATGTGGTTTCATAAGAGACGACGATTACCAGCCCCAATTCCGGCGAGGAGCTGGACAGCTGGTCGGCCTCAAGTATCTCCACGTACACTTGCCCTGGAGGCATAGGGAGACGGGCGCAATGCGACGAGAGCGGGGCGACCACTTCAGGTGTGCCGCGGAGAGCGCCGCCGTGAGGGAGTGGAAGCCGGTGTCTGGTACATGCCAACTACTCGGCGGGCGAAATGCTTACAACAGAAAATATGTTGACAATGTAGAAGATGAGGTGTCAGATTAGGTCACCACACGTGTGAGCTTTGGTTAAAAGTCATGTCATGTTATCGACGATGAAGCTGTGTTCAGTCAGGAAAATAACCAAATTGTTTGAATTTAATAATTGTGGGGTTAAGTTGTAGGGTTTCTATAAATTAGTCCAAGCATTTTGTTAACTTTCATAAATTACTGGATTGCTTAGAAAATAGTTGAAATTCTAAAACATAGTTAAAAGTGGCGCATCTTTTCTGAGAGCACTCTTACTTGAAGTTGAAACCTTTTTACATTTATTTCAGTCTCCTTAAAAGTTTTAAGCTGCCGAGAGTTATCGCTAGATTTTTAGTCACAAGACAACTGCTTCAGCCATGCCCATGCTGCACTTGCCAAGACGAAATCGACCTCACGTTTCCTTGAGAAAAAAAGAACAAATGCCGAATAGTGATTTTTGGCTCCTCAGATTCAGTTCTCCCTTTATTTATTTACTAGTTAAAAATAATAATCGTATTAACACGTTTTGAAAGATCTGAAAAAAAATTCTAGATATACTCAAATGTCATATTATATTATACGAACATGCTAAATCCTACTTTAAATTATTTTATATTTTAGGTTGCACAAAAAAGAAAAAAGAATGGATCCGAATATAGTGAATAGTGTATATTTTCAAAACTACGTATAAAATTTATAAGATTTCTTATTTTTTGTATAGCATAGAATTAAAAGAATTACTTACTCCGCAAATGCTTGTAGAATACTCCGTACATCGTTGACTACATCTAACAAAGAATTCAGATTTATGTCCATGAAAAAAAAAGAATTCAGATTTATGAAACTTGCCGATTTCTTTTTAAAAAAAGGAGCAACATAGCTAGGGAGCGTTCGACCGACGCCGCCACATAGAGAATAGAGAGAGAGACATAGGTTACCACGGGCGGCCCGGCCACACCAAGATTCCGGCGACCTCGAGCGGGGCGGCGCGTTAACTCTAGGACCACGGGCGACTCCGGTGACCAGGTGACCTATTTTTCTTTTCCCTCCCGATTCCACTCTCAGTTCGGCTCGCCTCCCCCCAACCTCATAGTCCCCCCTCTGGCTCTCCCGTATGGTGGTTCTGCTCCGACTCGGATTCCAGGATCTGCAAACCGAGCCGGTCTCTGATTCGATTGGTCCAGCCGCTGGGCTCGCCATATAAACATGGAGAGGGATTTCGTTTCCTTCCTCGCAATCAAAATCAGGAATTGGATCTCAGTAGATACATAGTCTGGGACGGCAGATTGATAGAACTTGTAGACAATGTCTAAGCGGCAGCACCGGCAACTCGACGGCGACCGCGCCGTCAGACGGCCGCGGCTTGAGCGGAAGAAGCACCTCTATGTCGTGCTGGATGATTGGGACAAGGGCTTCAGCATCCACAAGATTGATGCTAAGTTGCTGACACTTTGCAAGATACCTGCACCGACCTGCAGGTCGGGTTCCCTGACCATGCTGTCCTCCGGTTACCAGCACCACTACATGGTCTTGACATGAACTTCACCGCCCTGGGCAGCAGCATCCTCATCGCCACCAACCCACGCTGTCGACAGACTCCCACCCTACGACACCGAGACAGCGGGACTCGCCATTGGCCCTCGCCTACCGGCTCCACTGCTTGGTAGTAAAACCATCACTGTGGCTGCTGGTGATACGCTGTATGCCTTGACATGTCGCCATGTCAACGAGCAGCACTCATTTCAGGCCATGTCGTGGGCACCAATGGACAACGACGAGCCAGGGCCAACCATGAGGTGGTCCTGGAAAAGCGTGCCCTCGACGCCACCATTCGGCATGGAGGATCAAATTACCTCCTACGAGCTTCACCCTGACGGGCACACTATATTCATGTCGGTGCGCGAAAGGCACTACCCATATCTTCCCAGTGGTACCTTCTCCTTCGACACCAAGCATTCCGAGTGGAGGTGTCATGGGGAATGGGCGCTGCCTTTCGAAGGCCAAGGTTACTTCGACTACGAGCTTGATGCATGGGTTGGTCTTCATAAGGATGGGTACATTTGCTCCTGTCAAGTCCCCTCCCGCAGCAGCATGGGTACCATGGAGCTGGAGTGGAAGATGGTCAAGGAGAAGCTGTTCCTCAAGGTCCCGGAGAGGCGGCTGAAATTGGCAAGGGCCGCTCTGGCGTATATGGGCAACAGCAACTATTGCCTTGTGGAGTTTGTGCTACGTGAGGGAGTGGAGTTTAAGTATGCTTTTGGTGACCGTGATGGTTGTGTGCTCCAGATGAGCACGTTTGGCCTTAAGTATGATCGTAAGGGAGAACTGCAAACCACGGGGCACCACACTAACTCCTATGTAGTGTCCAAGCATCTGCAAACAGTTTCTCCTGTAGTGTTCTGGATGTAAACATGTGTTTGACATGTTTTGTGCTAACTATGTCCTAGTAATGTAAGCTATGATTTGTGGCACTATAAGGAGAATAAAAATATGTCTGCTTCTCTTTGCAATTTTATGGAACCTGAGCAATTATTTTTGTTTGCGGTTGCTGGAAAGATAATCACACGTTAGAAGAATTAAAAGCGCTCCTGTATTTTGCTCCTTGCAGTAATACTATGCTAAATATGGATGGTGGAATTTAATTTAACACGATGAATTTACATCTTATTTTGAAGAACCCTGGCAGAAGCACATTTGCATTAAGAAGAAATTAGATGTTTGTTTTAGGATAACGGTATCTATGAATACACAAAAGAGGTGATGATTACAAACCTACCTAGTCAGCCCAGTTTTAGCAAACAATGGAAAACCTGTGCACCTGATAGTGTTTACTCTTTTTTTTCCTCAAAGAAAAATAAAAATAGCATCAGACTGCCAGGATAACTCCCCATGTCTACACCCAGTATCTGAAAGGCAGATTATTAGACACAGCACCTGTGTTATATGTGACTAATCTTTCTTGTTAAGATAGTATTGATAGATATGTACTACCTTTTGGATACAAGCATAGATAATTTAGATTGCATGGAACCCATGCTTTTCAATGTCGTTGCAGTTCCCTCTTATTCTTGGAAATATAGTATCAAGTTGTACTGATGACATAGCTGATTAACTTACAAATAGTAACTATTTTAAATGTGGTCGGTCATAAATTAGTTCTACGGGCATTAATTTCCTTAGTTGTTACAGAAAAATTGTTTTACTAATGACTCAATTTAGCTATATTTTACTTATAAACCTCGAAGGCAAAATCCTTTGAATTTTTTGAGTTGTCTCTAAACTCTTCTATGTCTCATTTCGAACGAATTGAATATTATTCCTTATTCTTATCCAATTATGTTGTTGAGACAATTGAAAATTGTATTTACTTGTTCCGGAATCCTTATTTATTTATTTGTGGAATCCTTGGGTTTAGAAGTTATGTTGGGAATTCGCATTCTTTTTTCTTACAAAAGAAGCAACATACGGAACAGAAGATCAGGAAGCATCTTCTTTCAAGTTTAACATTCTTTCGGTGTTGTTCTCCCTCTGTAACAGTTAACTGAAGGACCAAAGTAGTAGGACATTCACATCATATCTTTTCAGTTATACTATCCAAGAAATGATGGAACCAAGATTGAATGGTATGCAACTGTCCTTGCTTTTGGCATTGTAGCTGTATTTGGTTCCATTTTATTGAGTCTAGCGTTGTTGCATATATTAACTGTTTCTGGTGGCTGATTATGTCTTTTTTTGACTTAAGTATACTTCCGTAGTTAGGGCAAGGTGTCCCTCTCAGAACTATTGATAGATATGCACTACCTTTTGGAATTGAGTTTTAGTATCTTTTAGGTGTTTACGAACTCATTCAGAAATTTATTTACCTTTTCAACCTCTAACGAATCAAGATATCCTCTCGTTCCGGTATAAATAGTAGCTATATGTTCTTCCACTCACTTGCATATCCTGTGTTCTACTCACACTCCATCAGCCACAGACATGTCATGCTACACTAGATACGAATACCATTGATAAAAAAAATATCCTTGCCTCGCGAAAACCTAGAGTGGAATAGTTACAACTTACATTACAACCCACTCAACGGATAGACTAGTCTCTTCATATGTCGGCGTGTTTCACATCAAAATCTTAAATCGTACTTCTCCTGTCTCCAGTCGAGTAGCAAAATAAGGAAACCTAACCCTGGAAGTTTGGATTGACCTATGGTCCAAGCAGCGCCCTTTTGGGACAAAGACCTAGCTGGTGATGACACGTTTATTCCAAAGCCGTTGCATGCGGGCGTTGTCATTTTTGGACAAGGATTTGTTATTCCTTTTATTATGATCTATTTGGCTAAAAAATAGATCGTGCCAAAGATGCAAAATCGTTTCATTTTTTCTTTTTATTCTAATTCAGAAAAGAAGAAGAATAAAAAAATTACAATGAATTTAAAACAAGAGCTAATTCTTAAGTAAATCAATTGGGAGATAAAGCATGTCTCCGTCCTTTTCCTTCTCTTTTTCAATCCTAGACACTCCAAAGCGGCCTCCGATTACTAGACAGTTTTTTACGGGCGAGTGGAGATGCTTTAAATTCATGAGTGGAGATTTTGTGATCCTGATCTTTTTATTTAAACAAACAACACAAAATATTTGAAAGTTTTAATTTTTTTAAAATAAATCATGCATTTTGTTAATGATATATCCTAAAAGCGTGCAAAATCTCAGTGCAAAATAATTTACGTTTTGAGCTACACAAAAATGACAAATATACAGATCTTAGTATAGTGAACAATGTATCTTTACTAGTTGAATGCCCGTGCGTTGCTACGGGATAACAAACTTATGCACTATGTAGAGAAACAATGTTTAAATTATAATTGTAATTCATGAACTTGTGGGTCCCTAAAACTTATGACTTCATTGCGAGAAGTACAACAATCACGTACCACTTGTTTTTCCCCTTGTGAATCTGTAATCATAATGCACGTCCAAAATCATGTGTATAAGAAAATTGATAATACACCAAACATGGTTTTAAAGGCGTCGCCATAGGCCATAGCGTCGCCTAGTCGACGCTTAAGCGTCAGAGCGCCCGGAGATGGCAAGACGTCCTGCTCGCCTTAGTTTCCTGTCTAAGGCGTCCAGATTGGACATACGAGGGGCGAGGAAGGCGTCACCCCAGTCAATTTTGGACGCCTTCGACCTCGCTGAGCAGCTCTAGCGGAAACGGAGCGGGAAACCGGAATTGGGCGGGATGGGAAGCAAATTGGATGGGCAAAGTAAGGTGAAATCGATCTAAAAGAGGGTGGGGAACACACCCGTGACATGAATAGATCTGGGATAGAGAGAAGAGAGAGAGCTCTCGCTGCGCAGCTCTAGCGGAAAACGGAGCGGGTAACATAAATTGGTCATGATGGGAAGGAAAATGGTGGGCAAAGTAATGTGAAATCGATCTGTGAGAGGGTGGGGACCACACCCGTGACAGGAATCGGTCTGAGAGAGAGAGAGAGAGAGAGAGAGAGAGAGAGAGAGCTGAGCTCTCTCCTCTCAGACAGCTCCTCCTCCGCCAAATTTCATCCTCGCCCTCGTCGGCGGGCCTCCCCTTCTCCGGCCAAGCTTCTAGGCCTCTCCTCCCCCCTAGCTCTAAGGCATCGCCTCGCCTCGCCTTACGCTTTAAGCGCCTAGGCGGTGAGGCGCTCTCCCCTTCGCCTTAGGACACCTTACCGCCTTAAAAACCATGACACCAAAATCATGTTTGAGGCGCACAAGTCACCCTACAAGGTGACCACATCGCTTTCTAAAAAAAGTGTATCCGTAAGAAATGAAGTACACATTACTTCCACATAGTACCAACTTGAATCACTTCTCAAGAAATAGATTAGCCTTGAATGTTTAATTAATAGAACGCAATGTGAATATGTGAGATGATGCATATAAGAGTAGCAAATTCGACCCATTGGCTATTAAAATACAAATTAACATAATTTTCCTTACAAGATAGACAAAACAATACAAACAAAACAATTATTTACCAATTGATCATTCAAAAATATTATTTACCAACTGAAGTGCACTATCATTGATGAAGTCGCCACGGCTAGCTCTTCACTGCATAGCCGGAGTCATACTTAGAAAAGCAGTAGACTTGCCCCTCGCCCTTGGTCTTGTAGAACTTGAGCTTACCATCCCACCCACGCACCCTGATGTTTACAATGTATAAACGTGTGCTCCCTCTACCAACAAACAGATTTCTATCATGGTGACCAGCAAGCACCCAGACTGGCTCCACTACTCTGGCAACACGTCTCCGCCAGGTTGATGCATAGGTTGTCTGCATCAAACTCGTCCCCATAGGAGACAAAAAAATATCTAGAGACATGGATCAAAAGATGTCTATCCACAAACATGAACAACAAGCCCAAGTTTGACTACCTTGCGACCATTGTCAGACACTAACCACCATTGTATGTCCTCTTCTCCCGCTATAGCCTACAATAAAACACATCAGACCTATTAGTATGATGTTATGTGCTACACATAATGACATTAGTACACATAACCCGAGCTGGGAAAAGATGACAAAGTTCACATACATGTACTGACTGTGGAATTGATGTAGTCGATGTTTTTTCATAGAGAACTTTAGAATACCTTAGAATAAAATGAGCATTTGCAATTTAGAATAGGCAGTCTGAAGTTTCAGATTTAGTAAAAACCATTCTGCTAGTTCACCCTTGGCAGTATACTATATGTAAATGCTACATGGCTTTCAGTTTTTCGTCAGAGACTTTGTTTACGACTTGACTCCTCCGGCCAGCCATACGTCATGGACACAACAACGTTCAGACTTTGACACTTTGTTACTCCAGGATTCATAATTGACCACGTGGTTTAGATTTTTTATGTTATAGAGAAACCTTAACAGATCCCGCAAATTTTGGGCCTAATCTGCTACTTCACGGAGGAATGCCCAGGTTGCTGCTGCCGTTGGTTAATGTACCCCGAGTCTGAATTCGGACTGTGTGTTCGACCTATAAGCATTGTAACAATAGAAAAGCTGCAACATAGCACAAGATATACCTTACGTAATGTTGTGTTTGATCCCATCGCTTCTTTTCCACATTTTATGAGAAGACCATCGCCACTTGAATGACTGAAGATGCAATCAAAACAATACTGTTCAAACCAACCTGCTTAGTATAATTGTACAAATCAAATGCAAAGCACACGAATTATACAGAAATAAGTCAGTGAAGAACACCTTAAATAAATCTAGACCAAGGCATCAGGTTGGGGTCAAAGGAAATCATGTTTTCTCGAGAACTAAACCGTCGGCAACTTCAATACGCAAACAAATTGGTTCAGACATGGAAGCGTTTTCCCTTTGGATCTCCCATAGTGTACTGTTAATACAAGCATTCACCTATGTTCTTTTCGGTATCTCATTAATAGGGTCTTCCATATTCACAAGAGGCTGGACATATTTGGCAAGGGAACCCTATAACTGGATCAACAAATGAACAACATCCAAAATGAAAAGAAGCAAGTTTCACATATCTAACCCAAGACCATAGAGGGAAAATACAGTTTGCATCGTTCATATTTAATTTTGGATAACATAAACTATAGGAGGTCAGCAACTGGAGCTAACAACTTTGATAGATTGTTGAAGAATGATAATAGAGATTTAACAGGCTTGTTACATAGTTCTGCTCACCTTGGGTCTTTAATTTCCTACAGCGTCAAACACTAAGTTTCCTGCACTTGCTTTTGGAATAGGCGATGCAGAACAAAACCACCCTGAAAGTACACATATCACACAAGCATCATGAAGAAGCAGGAGCAACCGAGCAGTACAATGTTCATTTCGTGTAGAACCAAACTTACAGAATATGTAAAAAATGATTCATACTGTGTCGATTATCTGATCATATTATTTTACAGGCTAAAATCAAAATGATATGTTTGAGAGGACTATCCTCAATGGGGCTGTTACATCCAACACTAAGAACCGAACTTTGAGAAGAATATAACAACAATGAAAGAAACATATAGGCTCACTCATACCTGCTCTACGCTCAAACTTTTTCTAAACAAATACAGTGTTGTGATAGATTGGGCCACACAAAATAATTAATTGATTATCTTCACATATACAATAATTCACTTCTTAACAATTAAAACTGAAGAAATCACTGCTCTCTCTAGTCCGCGTGTTCAGCACAGAACATCAAGAGTGAATCTGAATCACAAAACCAAATGATGTAAAACAGAAGGAAATCACATAACGATTTTGCTTGCCAAGATGATGCGGATAAATCATTTTCATAAACATTCTTTTAATGCAAAACATTATTGTAAGTTAAAAGGAGCATGATACTCATCTCACAACCAGAATAATGTAAAACAAGTGACAAGGGGTAGGAAGTTGTAGTTATGACCTTGTAAGCTTCAAATGAGAAAAAACTGTACACTATAAGAAACAATAATTTATCACTACTATATATAATAGCTTGAAGAGTTCCGACACTGTAGCGTGCTACAGTATTCTTTTTTTTTTAGAAATTTTTTTTCTGAAAAAAAACTTCGCGTTCTCCGAAAATTATATATATGAAATATATGCGCGCCGCCGGGTAGGTTCCATTCCCGTGATCGGTTTCGAGTTTGGTCGAGTCTACCTCCTTAATTTCGGATCCCGATTCGCACAAACATTTGACAAATTTTGTCCAATTCGTCACACTCGGTCGTCCGTTTGAATTTCCATTTCACAAGTAGATGTATATCACCCTATATAAATCGGCCCTCGGAATAAAACTTTCTGCAAAAATGTCCCCGCTCACCACTTTTTACCCGCTCGCCACTTTTTGCAGAAAAACCCTCGCATTTTCCTAAAAATTATAAATCGGCCTCCCGTCCAAAAAAAAAATATAGATCGGCCCTCTGGAATAATTTTTTTTGGAAAAAAGCCCGCTCGCCACTTTTTGCAAAAAAGCCCACGTGTTTTCCAAAAAAAATATAAATCGGCCTCCCGGTATAAAAACGCATGGTTCTTTTACGCAAAGGTCCTTGCGTTCTCCGGATATTACAAACTAACTACTATCCTACTATATATAATGGCGCGAAGCATCCGAGCACTGTAGCTACTGTAGCAGTATGTTTTAAACTTTTTATTCCAACGAACATACATATATACATTTCTCTTCAAACTTCAAATTCGTTGCATTTTAGATCGTGAAAAAAAGACAAATTCTGACAGATTTCAAAATTTCATTAATCTTCAAGATTAGTTAACCAAAAAAATGATATTTTTTAACGGTACCAAATAATGATTTTCACCTGACAAATTAACCTAAAGGGTGCGGCATGCGCCGCGTCAGGTTACCTAGTTCCTCTTACAGCCCAAGTAAAGAAGGCCCGAGATCAGACTGACCTAGAAAATACTCCATACGGACAAACAGCAACACAACGTACGCTTAAAAAAGTCAAACATCACGAATCGTAATGCAGAATTTGATGGCTAAAACATCGACTGAGAATTAACTAATTCTCAGCCGACTGAGAATTAGCAATTCCGATACTAATGTCAACACATAGACACGGAATAGACGTGGTCAAAATGTCTGTTGGAGGCTGTTTAAATTTATTTAACGACATGCCACTGATGTAGTATATCTAAATCCCATGCTAAAAAAACAACCAATTGCCACCGGCTAGGTTACGTCTTTTCAAAGATGTAATTGTCTTTGGTGGATTGGATAGGACCAGGCATATAAGCCTGGATGTTTTCCTTTTGGTAGCCTCTCTGATCTCTAGCTCAACCTGTATTATCCTACAGAACCTACCTTGCCTACGCGATCCCATGATTTGATTCGTTACTAGTATCAAGAATATGTGCAAGCTTCCTCACGCGCTCCCTTGAGAGCCCCCTCCTTTCTTGTACCTGCAAATGCTTTAACAATTGCAGTCAGGGATGTATTAGAGTACATGATTACGTACATATGTACTACCAGTATATACAATGAAAAAGGCAAACCAGATCCTGCTATCACCCTTCTATTCTCTGTTCACAAGTAGAATTTTTTTTCTAAAGATAAATGTCCATTATAGCTTTTGTTAAAAAGACAGCTGATAAGAATTCTGTGTAAAAGTGCTTAAATAGGTACGAAAACCAGGCAAAGGTACCACAAAACCATGGTGGATTGTGTATAGTTAATCAAAATACACCAAGCATAGCATAGCAGGATCTAGTTTTGTATTATCAATATCTAAACTAATTAACCATCAAAGTTCTAATTATAATTAAATGGCATGCGTCTTCTGCCAAGTTTGTCAGAATCAAAACCACAATATTAGCAACACTTTTTGTTTCTTCAACATAAACAAGGACAATTACATTTTGATGGTAAACATTTAGAACTATTTTTCTCATTTCTGAATTACACGAGAAAGATAGTAAATTCCATAGAGTTAACTTATGTGAAGCTCGGATCAGATAACATAAATAAACATCACAGGACTCATGAAAACATATTGATAGCAAGATAAATTATAAGGAACCAAGATCCAAGTGACTAATACAACAAAGAAATATATAACAAAGGTGTGTTATTTAGTCAAATTCTTGTAAGACAAAAGGGCCTGCCAACAACTGGACTCACCATCGGATTGAAACTGATAGCTCCCCATCCTTTTATTCTATTCCAAGTCTTGCTTAAACCATCTTAATTTCTGCATATAAAACATGGCTCACTGGTATTAATTTTCTACAATTGAGAAAAGGAGAATGATGCTCATCGGAAATCATTTGTCTTTGTGTGAAGCATTCTGATAAACACATGACAGGCAATTTAAAAATTATTCACAACGCTGGTGGATGCAGTACCTTGAGAGTAGTTGAGGCTGGAGACCACGATGCAAAGGGAGGCGTTAATCCTCAATCTGTGATTGTAGCCATGTAGTAACAATAATCATCAATTAGACTTTGGGAAAGAACTTGAAGGAAAATTGGAAAAATCATCACTCAAGAATATGAAAAGTGCAAAAATAATGCAAAGGGGGAAGCTCACAACAGTACATGAGGTGGAGACGCGGACCTGGAAGGCTGGAAGGGGAATATGGCGGCAGCAACCTGGACGGGGGACTTCACGACTCTGGAACTCCCCGATCTTAAACTCCTCGTCCGTCCTCGAGTTCACCTCTTGCTGATCCTCCGTGCTCTTCTTCTCCCCATCCCCACCATCGCCTCCTTGCTGGTCGAGGTCGGGCTGGAAACCGAGCAGGCGCTCACTGTGGAGCTCGATAGTCGGTACAAGGTCACGAGTATATCGTAGCTCCGGCGGGGGCTCTTGGAGATGGCGGAGAACTCGTGGATTCAACAAAGAGCAGGGGCGGGGTCAGACTCCTGATGGCGGCAGCGAGCAGGTACTCGATTCGTGTGGCGACAATGAGGAATCGGCCGTCTAGGGTTGGGTGCGGGAGGCCGGCGAGCTGCAGGGTGGGATGCGGGAGGCCGGCGGTGCTGGGTGGCGAAGGCTCCAGGAGGCGGCGCGGGGGGGGGGGCGTCGGTGGAGCTCCAGATCGAGATGGGGTCCGGGCGAGGAGGTCCCGGGTGCTGGCGGCGCTGGGCAGCGTCGCAACATGGCGAGGAGGGCCTAGGCGGCGCGATTTCCAGGAGGGTCCAAGGGGCGAGGTCGGAGGCGGGGCTGACGGGACAAGGACGCGAGCGTCGATGGACATGGCGACGCGACATGAGGGAGAGGCGACATGAGCATGGCGCGCGCAGCTCCCCTGCCCCCTCCTCCGCATCGTGCGGGTCCGGCGGCGTGGCCCATCTTCATCCCGCCCGACGAGGACACTCCTCCTCCCGCCAGATGAGGCCTGCTTCAAGTGCCGCCCCGTCTCCCTTCTCCGTCGATCCATCATGATCCAGTCGCCACTGCCTCCCCCATCGCCGGATACATCCACGGTGAAGTCCGCAATAGTAGGGCGTCATGGAGGGGCGTCGTATTTGGGCATGATGTGTCTGCGTCTGCCCTTCGTGGCTGACATCGACGAGGCCGCATACGCCAGCTGCAAGCAGAAGCAGGCGACCCCCATCTCGCCCTCTGCATTCCCTTGCGGCGAGATCCCTTCCTCGTACGGCAATCCGAGCAGCCGCCGCTCGGTTTTATTCCTCGGCCAGCCCCGCACGCCTCCACCCCCGCGCGCTACCATGGCCGGCCACGCTCGCGGCCGCGCGACCTCCACGGGATCTCCTCTGAGCGGCGCCCCGACAAGGATGCTGCGGACAATAATCCTCGAGCTCCAGTCGGCCAGGCCTACCGCCCCAGGGCTGGTCCGCTTGCGCAGATCCCGGCAGTTTTCCTCTCGCACTATGTTTCTCCAGGTATGTGGCCTCCGTCATTGGAGGTCAACCGTATACTGTCGTCCAGTCAGTGCTACAGCTCCATCCAGCCCGGGGTGCTCCACCAAGGTTGGCTTTCCATTGCACGATTTTGGGAGATGTTCATGCTTTCATAGAGATTTTTGTTGATCGTTGAGATGCTGATAGGATTTAGGATTTTGTACAGATTTTGCTGCAGATTTTGTACTTACTGTATTGAGGTGAGTGTCATGAAATGTGTACATTCTGTAGACAGATCTTGATGTATTATGTTGGATGATTAACAAGGATGCTGCGGACAATAATCCTCGAGCTCCAGTCGGCGGAATCCATGGGGGTGCGGCTGCGCCATCAGCAGACCAGGCGCGCGGCGGCGCAACCCCGCCTGAGTGCGGCGGCGAATCTGTAGGACGAGGCAGCGACGGCCATGGATGGAGGGAGGAAGGGAGATGGAGGGGAGGAGGTGGCCACCACCACCGGAGTGGAGGACGGCGGGTTTGGTGGCCGCCGGAGTAGGGGCTGTTCAGGGGACTGGAGGAGAAGGACGCAAGGCCGGAGCAGGTGGCGACTAGCTCGGCCCAGGCGGAAGCTCGTCGTGGGTTGGGGAAGAGAAAGCCATGGAGGGAAGGAGGGAAAGGGAGGGGAGCAGGTAGCCGCCGCCACGGCCGAGCTGCTCGCGGCGTGGAAGGGAGCGGATGGGGAGGAGGAAGACGCTCGGGCTGGTGCCAGTTTTCTCTCGAATCAGAAGGATAAGGTTGGGGAGGGGAAGACGCATCGTGGGTGGGCTCCACCGAGGACGCGCGTCGCTCGCAGGAGGCGGAGGATGATTCGTGCGAGATCACCCGGGGGAATAACAGGGTTTTCCATAATCTTTTCAGATTTTTGATACTCTTAAATATATTTTTTATTTTTTAAAATAGTACGATCACTTAAACTAGGGAGCCAAATGACTTTCCGTAAAATCATTTGCAATATTCTAAGCCCAAAAACACCAGGTGGCAAACTTATTACAGTTTCTTTCATGTCCTCTCTTTTAAAAACCGTGGCAAACTTGCTCACTGAATTATCTGTCGATCGATAAAGACCGCTCCTGTTCGTCCAGCGGGGAGCGCCGCCGACCACACAGAGCCGACCAGGGGCGGCGCGGCGCGGCCACACCAAGGTTCCGGCGACCACGAACGTGGTGGCGCATCTCCAGTCCCTTCCAGTCACACGGACGGCTAGGCGATTCAAGGACAACAGGAGCGTGGACCACGGTGCCGGCGACTCCGGCGACAGCGGCGCGGCAACTCCGGCGACCAGGTGACACATTTTTCTTTTCCCCTCCCGATTTGTCTCTCAATTCAGCGTATCTCCCCCAACCCTAGTCCCTCTCTGGCTCTCCTGTAGGGCCCCATGGTGGTTCTGCTCCGACTCGGATTCCAGGATCTGCAAACCGAGCCGGTCTCTGAATTCGATTAGTCCAGCCGCAGGGCTCTCCATATAAACAAGGAAAGGGATTCGAAGCCTCTCACTTCATTGCCAGAGTAGCAGCCCTAACATTATCGTTTCGTTTCCTTCCTCGCAATCAAAATCAGGAATTTGGATCTTTTTAGATACATAGTCAGGGCCGGCAGTTTGATTGAATTTGGAGACAATGTCTAAGCGTCAGCACGGGCAAGTCGACGGCGACCGCACCGGTAAAAGGCCGCGGGGTGTTCCGAAGAAGCATCTCTATCTGGTGCTGGATGATTGGGGCAAGGGCTTCAGCATCCACAAGATTGATGCCGACACTTTGCAAGATACCTGCACCGACCTGCAGGTCGGGTTCCCTGACCCTGCTGTCCTCCGGTTAACGGCACCAGTAGATTATCTTGGCATGTACTTCACTCCCTTTGGCAACAACATCGTCATCGCCACCAATCCGCACTGCAGCCAGACTCCCACCCTCATATACGATGCCGAGACGGCGGGACTCACCATCGGCCCAAGCCTACCGGATCCACTGCTTGGTGGCATTGACATGTCCGTGGCTGCTGGTGGTACGCTGTATGCATTGAGATGCTGCCATGGCAGCGAGCAGCATGGCTTTGAGGCCATGTCGTGGGCACCCACGGCCACGGAGAACGATGAGCTGTGGTTTCCGAGGGCACCCATGGAATGGTCCTGGAAAAGTGTGCCATCGCTGCCACCATTTGCCGCGGATGGTATAATCACCTCATACGCTCTACACCTGGATGGACACACCATATTCATGTCTGCGCACGACTGGCGCGATCGGCATCTCCCCAAGGGTACCTTCTCCTTTGACACCAAGCATTGCGAGTGGAAGTGGTGTGGGGAATGGGCGCTGCCTTTCCAAGGCCAAGGCTACTTCGACGGCGAGCTTGATGCATGGGTCGGGCTTCATAAAGATGGGTACATTTGCTCCTGTCAAGTCACCTCCCGCAGCAGCACAAGTACTGTGCAGCCTGATTGGAAGATGGTCAAGGAGAAGTTGTTCCTCAAGGTCCCGGAGAGGCGACTGCCACATGCGAGGGCCACGCTCGCGTACATGGGCAACAACAACTTTTGCCTTGTCGAGTGTGTGCTACGTGAGGGAGTGGAGTTTAAATGTGGCTTTGGTGACCGTGATGGTTGCTTGCTCCATATGAGCACATTTGGCCTTATGTATGATCATAGGGGAGAGCTGCAAACCACGCGCCTCCGCACTAAGGGCCTGTTTGTTTCAGCTTATAATCCAGCAGATTATATAATCTGGATTATATAATCTGGATGGTTGCCAAACAGGTCCAGCTTATAGGTCCAGATTATATAATCTGGAGGCCAGATTATGATAATCCAATAAGCTGGCCAAGAGATGCTTATTCCAGCTTATTCCGAAAGTCCAGATTATATAATCTATAAGCTGAAACAAACAGGCCCTAACTCTTATGTAGTGTCTAAGCATCTCCGCTCATTTTCTCCTGTGGTGTTCTGGATGTAAAGCTGTTTGTCATGTTTTTATGCAAATCGTGCTGGAGTAATCTGGATGTGAATGGTGAGCACATGTTTCAAGAACTAGAAGCGCTGCTGTACTTTTGCTCCTCTTGCAATACCATGCTGATTGGATGGTGGAATGCGAACCTAGTGTCATGTTAGGCGATGAAATTACTTCTTACTTTGAATAAACATGTCTGAAATGTTGCCTTTGCATTAAGAAGAAATTAGAGTTTTAATACAAGTTTGTAAAATTATTTCTGAATCCCCACGTCTACATATTAGCTGCATGGAAGTGTCTAATAATCTGTCTTCTCAAGGTAGTATGGATAATTAAGTACAGTCAATAATACCTTTAGGGCACTACCTGTGTTATCTGTCTTCTCAAGATAGTACTGATAGATACTGCAATATTATTATGCTTAATGTGCATAAAGAATTTAGGTTGGATGTAAACCAAGCTTTACAATATCGTTGCATAACAGATTAATGCACAACCTTTATAGCGAGAGGTGACTTGACGTAAATAATACGGTGTTTTTCTTGGAACTGCCTTCAAGCGAAGAAAACAATTCGAAACAACATAGTGTCAAGTTGTTTGCAAGACATGGTAGATTAATTTACAAGCAGTGACACCTTTTCAACTTACAAGCAATAACTCTTTTGTAATCTACTTGAGCATAACTTAGTTCAGAATTGAAGATCAGGAAGCATCCTTTTTCTCAAGCTGCATCATTCTTCTAGTGTTTTTTATCCACCCTCTGGAAAAAATGAGTCTAGGACCGAAGTAGTTAGGCATTCAGCTCAAATCTGTTCTGTTATACAATATCCAAGAAACAATGGAGCCAAGATCAAATAGTAACGCGACTATCCTTTCTTTTGACATTGTAGCAGCATTTCCCTCCTTTGAGTGAGTGCAGTGATGTTGCTGAAATTAACTGTTTGTAGTTAGGCCTTGGTCGCTTGGTTGTTTTCGCCTTTCTGGAGTTTCAGCTTGAGTCCCTCTGTGAAGCTATTGTTATCTTACCTTAAATGCATTGTGTTCTTGCGACTTTTACCTTTACCATTCATAATATTTTGATTGATCCTTTGTGCTTGGTTAAAGCTTGGTAGCTACGTGCCGGTGCGCTGATGGTTTGTGGCTTGATGTGTAGTCGACATGCTATTGTTTGGATAGGGCCTACTTTTAGCGAGCCGATGTAGGCAAATCTTTCATGTACATGACCCCAACTCCTTTTGTTTGATTTATTCTTTGTTGGCTATTTGATGCTATGTATCATCATCAGGCTTTTGTTCACTGGAATGATTATCTGTCTTTTCAGCATATAATCACTGCTAGAAATTGAATAAGAAATTCGAAATAACTATATTCCGAATTACTCAATAGTCAAGGGACACAAAATGGTATTTTCATTTTCATCAACAAGTAAGTACATTACAACCAGTCTGTTAATTTAACCTGACAAATATGAGCAGGATGACCAATGAAAGCTCAATATTCGCCGTCACAACTCTGAATATTCAATTTTTTCCAGGGAAGTAGGATGATTCACTTTTCTGGAGCCGCTGTGTTGGTGATGAACTTGTGGCACATGATGGTTCCCAGAGAGCACAGGGGTGCTCTGCAGTCTCCATCTTGTCAGGTTGGCTCATCACCTGAAAACCGAAGTATATCCAGAAGTTCAGCCAGTGCCCGTAGCGCGACCCTCCCCACCACAACTCACCAAGCGCACTGACAACCAGTAGTATGCTCAGCTCAGTTGTCTGACCAAGAAGAGAAGAGAAGAGAAGAGAGTATATTCTTGGAGCACACACTCTGCACAAGTGACAAGCCTTGGACTGAAGTAGGGAGGGTTTAATCTTCCTTTGAGTCCTTACAGACGCTGGAGTATCTTCGTGTTAGTCCTGGCTGCAGAGCCAAGGCCCTTCTGGACGACAGCACTCAAACTGGTCGCCTCTGCTCCTGATGCAGCCGACAATGATCTGTAAAATGCAGATGAGCAAGCATAGTGTCAGTAGTAGTAGATATACTCGGAATACTTTGTAATGGATTCAAATGTATTTACACTCAAAGCGTCCGTAGTAGATTCTTAGAATAATTTGGTATGCATTTTTGCATTGGTCAAAGAGCCTTGTCTGTGAATGTGTCATCGTGGAGCTTGAGGGCGGCATAATCTACGCATCGGCTCTATATAGTCCTACACATTGAGTTTGCCATGATGCACCTATGTATTTTGCCTCCTTTCCTTCCTTCTTTCTTACCTTTTTTTTTTTGAGATAACCCTTTCTTTCTAAGCCTCTTTTCTCCCATGCGGATGTGTGCATCCTGTTGTGAGAGATCGGGTGTGACCTCTTATTTGTATCGCCCTGATGTGGAGTTTAAGTTTACTAAATCAACCTTTGTCGAAAAAAAATCTGCGATAGAGGAAATCATTATCCCTTGATTACTAAACTAGTAATCAATCAGCAACCTATGTCGTTGTTCAAAAAAAATCATCAACCTATCATTCATTAAAAATCATCTTCTGACATTTAACAGCCGTCATGATATTGGCAACGAGTTTTTGGCTACTACACAACACAGTTATATGGTTACAGAAGCAAGCACATTATCCGCGAAAACAAATACTCGTACAGTAGTTTTTTACTCGTCCGAGGAGGAAAATGTGGTAACATATTGCATACAGTACCAACAAAATGGACAGCCAGCCTGTTAGTTTAATTCTGACAAATATGAGCAGGATGGCCGACGAAATGCTCAGTATCGCCATCTTTGTAACTCTGAACTTGTCTGCTTGATCTCAACAGGGAAGCAGTACGCTTCATCTTCCTGAAGACGCCGCCTTGCCGATGAACTTGTGGCACATCGTGGTCCCTTGGAAGTACAGGATGCTGTGCTGTGCGATCTCCATCCTGTCCGACTGGGTCATCACTTGAAACCCAAAGGATCCTGTCCATGTCTGCAGGAGCTCGGGCACCGCCGGCAGCACGAACCTCTCCACCCCCAGCTTGCCAAGCAACTGCAAGCACACCAACATCAAGCTCAGCTCAGTGATCTGACACAAGGGAAAATAATGTCTGGAAAGCAAAGCAGTAGACTGATCGATCTAACGTTCAGACGTACCATTTCAAGTTGGTCCATCAGGAGGTGGCACATTCCTTGCCGGCGGTGCGCGAACCGGGTCCCGACGAGCGGCAGCTCCGCAACCTTGTTGCCGTACACTCTGCACAACACCAAGAAGGAGGATTTGATGTTCAGCATTTGCAAGGATAAAAGAAAATTCAGGTAGTAGTACATGAGAAGAGTGATCAAGCACCGGGAGTAGTACCTCAGCGTGCCCAAGGTTATCAGCTCGCCGCCTTTCTCGAGGCCCACCACGTAGAATCCCCGGAAGTTCAGCCGTCTCAGCCATGATCTGCACCACCATCAAAACTGTCAGCAAATACAGGCGAGACAGATGTTAGAAACGAGAGAGGCTAAATGATCATTACTCTCTGTTGAAGACGATGTCGTGGCTGAGGTCGCTCTGCGTCTGCGGCTCCATGAGGGTGACGAAGCACTCGTGGAGCACGTCGAACGCCATGGACAGCTTCCCGTGCTCTTCGGCGGCCATGGGCTCCTCCTCCGGGAGCTTCGATGACCTCAAGACTCTGAATGACAGGCCTTCCACACAGGTAGGGATTGATCTGCCGACGAGCCCTTGCAGACGCTGGTGTATATTTGAACAGTCCTGGCTGCAGAGCCAAGGCCCTTCTGGGCGGCACTCGAGCTGGTCTCCTCTGCTCCTGATGCAGCCGACGTGATCTGTGAAAATTAATGCAGATGAACAAGCATGTACAATGTCAGTGGCAGAGTTTCAGGATAAGTTGGGGCGAAATCAATGTACTTACTAGTTAGACTCGTAATGACACTATGACAGTAACAGATTCTCAGAATAATTTGGGCGCGCCTAGGGCACAGGCGACTGAGATTTAGTTAAGTCTCAGTCGCCTGACGTCACCCTATGTGGCAGCTAGAGTACGGTAAACTTGTTACGAGCCTATGTGGCAGCTAGTGTACGTTTAAACTTGTTACGAACGAGCTGGTCCGTTCGTGTCTTGTTACCTGGGCTATTTTGTGGGCTTTGTCATGTTTTGTTTATTGTTCTGCTTTGTTATTGGGCGTGAAAAAATGTTCTGTTTCTGTTCCTGCGTGAAAACAAAGGGGAAAAAACATGACATCTAAGACGAAAAAAACCCAGTGCAACAAAAATCAAATCCGAACAAATTTCAAAACCAAACAAAAATTCAAAATCAAACAAAAAATTAAATCCGAAAAAAATCAAATCCCAACAAATTTCAAACTCGAACAAATTTCAAAATTGAACAAAAATTCAAATCCGAACAAAAATCAAATCCGAACAAAAAACAAATCTGAACAAATTATAAAAACAAACAAAATTTCAAAATCGAACAAAAAATCAAATCCGAAAAATTTCAAACTCAAATAAATTTCAAAATTGAACAAAAAATCAAATCTGAACAAATTTCAAAAGCGAACAAAAATTCAAAAACAAACAAAAAATTAAATCTGAACAAAAATTCAAATTCGAACAAAAACTTAAATCCGAACAAAAATCATAATCATAACATATTTCAAAATTTGAAAAAAAATTCAAATCCGAAAAAAATCAAATCCGAACAAATTTCAAAACCGAACAAAAATTCAAAATTGAACAAAAAATTAAATCTCAGGCGACTGGGTGAAAAAACACTTAAAAAAATCCCAGTTGCGATTGCGATGCAACTGGGGAACACTAAGAAAAAAATATATTAGTTGCACCTAGCATGCAATTGGGTGAAAAAACACTTAAAATCCCATTTACGATTAGGATCCAACTGGGGCACACCAAGAAAAAAATATTAGTTGCTCCTAGCATGCAACTGGCTGAAAAAACAAATTGAAATTTTCCAGTTGCAACTAGGATGCAACTGGTCAAAAATAAAAAATGCAACCTATCGTGTAACTAGAAAAATAATTTTGAAAAAGGTGAATGAAAAATATGATTCCCAGTTGCGACTACTATGCAACTGGGGCACACTATGGAAAAAAATTAGTTGCGCCTAGCATGCAACTGGGTGAAAAAAAAACTTAAAAAATACTAGTTGCGACTATGATGCAACTGGGGCACACTAAGAAAAAATAATAATTGCACCTAGCATGCAACTAGGTAAAGAAAACACTTAAAAATCCCAGTTGCGACTAGAATGCAACTGGTGAAAAATAGAAAAACATGAAAATAATTTTGAAAAAGGTGAATGAAAAATGAAGATTAGAATTCCCAATTGCGACTAGGATGCAACTGGGACGCACTAAGAAAAAAATTAATTGCACCTAGCATGCAACTGTGTGAAAAAACACTTAAAATACCCAGTTGCCACTAGGATGCAGCTGGTTAAAAAAATACAAAAACTAGAAAATAATTTTAAAAAGGCGAATGAAAAAAATGAATATTATAAATCCTGTTGTGACTACGATGCAACTGGGCACACTAAGAAAAAATATATTAGTTGCACCTAGCATGCAACTGGGTGAAAAAATAAACATTCAAAATAAAAAAATGTTAGTTGCATCTCGAATGCATCTGGAAAAAAAAAGTTGAATAAAAAACAAACATTAAAAAAATTCAGTTGCGTCCACAATGCAAACTGGTGCACTCTGAAAAAAATGTCGTGCAGCTAGCATGTGACTAGAAATTAATTTGGTGTAAAAATTCCTAGTTGCGACTAGGATGCAAAAATGGTGCACTCTATAAAAAATTCAGTTGCGTATAACATGTAACTAGGGATTAATTGTCAAAATTGGTGAAAAAACATTAAAAGATTCTCAATTGCATTTAGAATGCAGCTGGTGCACTCTAAAAAAAATGTTGGTTGCAGATGGCATGCAACTGAGGATTAATTATCAAATGGTGAACAGTTGTAACTAGGGTGCAACTAGTTAAAAAGAAATAAAATCCATAGTTGCTCCTAGGATCCAACTGGTGAATAAAATGATCGGTAAAGATAACAATTCCAAAAGAGGAGATGCAACCGGTTAATGAACTAAAAATTCGCAGTTACAACTAGGATGCAACTGATTCCGACTAAAAACACTGTCAGTCGCAACTAGCATCCAACTGGGAATTAATATTCAAAAAAAGTGAATATTAAAAAGAATATTAAAAATTCGCAGTTGCGACTAGTATGCAACTGATTCTCGCTAAAAAAATCAGTTCCAGCTAGAATGCAACGGGACTAAAAATTAAAAAATGGTAAAAAACCAAACAAAACATTTAAAAAACGCAGTTGCAGTTAGGATGCAACTGGTGCACTCTAAAAACAAATATCAGTTGCAGCTGGCATGCAAATGGGGTATTAATTCTAAATATGGTGAAATTCACAGTTGCAAATGGAAAATGCAAAACTGGTTAATGAAAAAACAATAAAATATCCATAGTTGCAACTAGGATGCAACTGGTGCACACTGAAAACAAATGTCAGTTGCAGCTGGCATGCAATGGGGGATTAATTTAAAAAATAGTGAAATCACAGTTGCAAATAGAAAAATGCAACAGGTTAATGAAAAAAATCAATAAAAAATCCATAGTGGCAACTAGGATGCAACCGGTGAATAAGAAAAATAATCGGTAAAATTAACAGTTCCAACTGGGATGCAACTGGTTAATAAAAAAGAATTCAATAAAAAACCTTAGTTGTGACTAGGCTAGAACTAATGAACAAACAAAAAAATATTAACAAAAGGGTCAGTTGCAGCTAGCTTGCAAATCCACTCTCTTGCGCAAAAAAAGAGGAAGAAATAAAGAGGGCGTTTGAAAACTTTTAACAAGTGTAATCGTGAGTTGAAAAAAAAATATTGATTCAAACTATGTGTAAAAACATGCATGCTAGAGTTTTTGGAAGACACACACTTGTGTCGTTTCTGCTTGAGACACACAATGGTACATCGTCGGTAGATGGTTTCCATCAAAATACATTAAAAGGGTCCAAAAAGTAATCATACTACACATGACCACTTTAAAAAGCAACATAGTGCTATTACACATTACAAACAAAACACGACGCTTAGAGCGAAAACACAAACTAGAGCTTGTTTCCGTGTAGTGAGGTACGCAGTAGTAAATGGTAATTATGCCAGTCCATGTAGTGAGGTCAGGAACGAAAAACCTGCCCCTGGATACCAGACTCCACCGTCGTTTCGATGCGTGTCACGCAGGCTTAGTCAAAAGGGCTCACGCGAGAAAAAAGCCTGTTAACAAAACGCTTCGAAAAAAAGGTAGTCAACAGCCCATATGACAAAGCCAAACATAAACAAAAGCCTGCGAAACAAACAGGACAAACAAAACAATAGAACCCACCGCGCGGACGACGGGAAAAAGCACAGATACATCACAAATCACGATGCAAAGGATCGGTGCCTCTGGACGCGACTGAGACTTAAGTAAATCTCAGGCGCCTGAGCTCTAGCAAATCCGATGAAATAAAATCCGAGTTGCAAGTAGCATGCAACTGGTGAAAAAAGAAAAAACGATCAAATAAAATCCTAATTGCAAGTAGCATGCAACTGGTGAAAAAAGAAAAAAAATCAATCAAATAAAATTCCAGTTGCAAGTAGCATGCAACCGACGAAGAAAAAATTGATGAAATAAGATCCCAGTTGCAAGTAGCATGCAACTGGTGAAAAAAGAAAAAAAAGATCAAATAAAATCCTAGTTGCAAGTAGCATGCAACTGCCAAAAAAATCGATGAAAGAGAATCCCAGTTGCAAGTAGCATGCAACTAGTGAAAAAAGAAAAATCGATGAAATAAAAATTTCAGTTGCAAGTAGCATGCAACTGCCGAAAAAAATCGACCAAATAAAAATCTCAGTTGCAAGTAGCGTGCAACTGGTGAGAAAAGAAAAAAAAATTGATGAAATAAAATCTGAGTTGCAAGTAGCATGCAACTGGTGAAAAAGGAAAAAAAAAACGATGAAATAAAAATCTCAGTTGCAAGTAGCATGCAAACCGGTGAAAAAAGAAAAGAAAAATCGATGAAATAAAAATCTCAGTTGCAAGTAGGATGCAACTGGTGAAAAAAGAAAAAAGTTCGTTGAAATAAATCCTAGTTGCAAGTAGAACGCAACCGGTGAAAAAAGAAAAAAAAGTCGATGAAATAAAAATCTCATTTGCAAGTAGCATGCAACTGGTGAAAAAAGAGAAAAAATCCTTGAAATAAATCCCAGTTGCAAGTAGAATGCAACTGGCGAAGAAAATGATGAAATAAAAATGACCAAGTAAAAATCCCGGTTGCAAGTAGCATGCAACTGATGGGAAGAAATAAAATCGATGAAATAAAAATCCCAGTTGCAAGTAGCATGCAACTGGTGGAAAGAAAAAAATTAATGAAATAAAAAACCTAGTTGCATGTAGCATGCAACTGGTGAAAAAAGAAAAAAATCAATGAAATAAAAATCTTAGTTGCAAGTTGCATGCAATTGGTGAAAAAAGAAAAAAAATCGATGAAATAAATCCCACTTGCAAGTAGCTTGCAACTGGCGAAAAACGAAAAAATTGATCAAAATAAAAATCGCAGTTGCAAGTAGCATGCAACTGGCGAAAAAAGAAAAAAAAAATTGATCACATAAAATCCTAGTTAGAAGTAGCATGCAACTGCCGAAAAAAAGAAAAAAATCAATCAAACTAAATCATAGTTGCAAATAGCATACAAATGGTGAAAAAAGAAAAAAAAACGATGAAATAAAAATATCAGTTGCGAGTAGCATGCAACCGGTGAAAAAAGAATAAAATCGATGAAATAAAAATCCCAGTTGCAAGTAGCATGCAACTGGTGGAAAGAAAATATCGATGAAATAAAAATCCCAGTTGCAAGTATCATGCAACTGGTGAAAAAGAAAAAAGACCGATGAAAAAATCTCAGTTGCAAGTAGCATGCAACTGGTGGAAAGAAAACATAATCAATGAAATAAAAATCCCAGTTGCAAGTAGCATGCAACTGGTGAAAAAAGAAAAAATCGATGAAATAAAAATCTTAGTTGCAAGTAGCATGAAATTGGTGAAAAAAGAAAAAAAAATGGATGAAATAAAAATCTTATTTGCAAGTAGCATGCAACTGGTGAAAAAAGAAAAAAATCGATGAAATAAATCCCGGTTGCAAGTAGCATGCAACTGGTGAAAAAAGGAAAAAAAAAATCGATGAAATAAATCCCGGTTGCAAGTAGCATGCAACTGGCGAAGAAAATTGATCAAAATAAAATCCTAGTTAAAAGTAGTATGCAACTGGCGAAAAAAGAAAAAAATTGATGAAATAAAAGTCCCAGTTGCAAGTATCATGCATCTAGCGAAAAAAACTCGATGAAAATAAAAATCCCAGTTGCAAGTAGCTTGCAACTGTCGAAAAAAAGAAAAAAAATCGATGAAATAAAAATCCCAGTTGCAAGCAGCATGCATATGGTGAACATGAAAAAAATAGATGAAATAAAAATCATAGTTGCAAGTAGCATGCATCTGCCGAAAAAAACAAGAAAAAATCGATGAAATAAAAATCTCAGTTGCAAGTAGCATGCAACTGGTGGAAAGAAAAAAATCGATGAAATAAAAATCCTAGTTGAAAGTATCATGCAACTGGTGAAAAAGAAAAAAAATAGATGAAATAAAAATTCCAGTTGCAAGTAGCATGCAACTGGTGGAAAGAAAAAAATTCGATGAAATAAAAATCCCAGTTGCAAGTAGCATGCAACTGGTGAAAAAGAAAAATCGATGAAATAATAATCCCAGTTGCAAGTAGCATGCAACTGGTGGAAAGAAAAAAATAGATGAAATAAAAATCCCAGTTGCAAGTAGCATGCAACTGGTGAAAAAAAAAGAAAAAATCAAGGAAATAAAAATATCAGTTGTGAGTAGCATACAACAGGTGAAAAAACAAAAAAAATTGAGGAAATAAAAATATCAGTTGCAAGTAGCATGCAACAGGTGAAAAAAGATTAAAATCGATGAAATAAAAATCCCAGTTGCAAGTAGCTTGCAACTGGTGGAAAGAAAAAAAATCGATGAAATAAAAATCCTAGTTGCAAGTATCATGCAACTGGTGAAAAAGAAAAAAAATCGATGAAATAAAAATTCCAGTTGCAAGTAGCATGCAACTGGTGGAAAGAAAAAATTCGATGAAATAAAAATCCCAGTTGCAAGTAGCATGCAACTGGTGAAAAAGAAAAATCGATGAAATAAAAATCCCAGTTGCAAGTAGCATGCAACTGGTGGAAAGAAAAAAATCGATGAAATAAAAATCCCAGTTGCAAGTAGCATGCAACTGGTGAAAAAAAGAAAAAAATCGATAAAATAAAAATCTTAGTTGCAAGTAGCATGCAACTGGTGAAAAAAGAAAAAAAAAATCCGTGAAATAAAAATCTTATTTGCAAGTACATGCAACTGGTGAAAAAAGAAAATAAATCGATGAAAATAAATCCCAGTTGCAAGTAGCATGCAACTAGCGAAGAAAATCGATGAAATAAATCCTGGTTACAAGTAGCATGCAAAAAATACGCTAATTCGATCCACAAAAGTAAATCCAATATAACACAAATTATATATATAAACTTTTGATAGAAACACAAAAAAATTCTAGAGCTAACATACGACAAATCAACACACAAAAATTCCATGGGAAGACTAGAAAAGAAAATTGGTTTTGAAATTGAAAAAAAATCCCTCAATGAAAATATCAACAGTGTCACACTAGAAAAGTGGAAATACCAAAAAAAAAAAACAAACGATGGGAAAAGTATAAAAATTAAAAATAACTACTGATTTTTTTTTTCATACACTCATGGAAAAGATCACGTCCGTCTGCTCACAAAAACAATTAAAAGAAGCACCAAGAATGAAAACAGCACAAGCTAGAATTTCTGTTAAAGAAAAGATAGAACACAAACAAGGTTGCAAGCATTATACTTTTTTTTTTCTAGAAGACGCAATGTCAGTATGTCACGTTGACAAAAACTGGGATGACAAGAGAGCCCATCACAAAAAAAAAATCAAAAGCTTGTCACGTTGTAAGGCCCAGCTAGCCCAAACAAAGCTCACCCAGCCCCAAGCATCACATGGCCTCGCTCGCAGTCTGGCTCCCGAGACGACACGGACAAGGCAAAGACACGCCTAATCTTTGCGAATCTAAACGCTGCATATCGGACGGCTGTAAACGTGACTGAGACTTAACTAAATCTCAGGCGCCTGAGCTCTAGCAAATCCGTTTTTTTAAACACCGGGATCGTTCCGAATTATAAGAGACGTCAAAATGGGAACCGGCAGATACAATCCGCAAGATCTTTACTCTGGTTATCTACAGGACCAAAATTACCACAAGAGACTTCTATTTTGTGCGATACCTCCACCACCACAAGATTCAGTGTTTTTGTTTGACACTAATTGGAATTAAAACTATATTTGGTAGTAGCATAATACGCTGCTTAAATTTAAAACTTAGTGTAACAGCATAGTCAGTTTTCAACATAAATCAGAGGATCCTTCTCAAAAAAGAAAAGAGAAGAGAAAGACTCCCCTCGGACAAACAGACAAGCATCGACTCAAGAACCAGCGAATGAAACCAAGCTCAACATCTGTAGCCAGACAGCCACAGGTTGCGGGCGGCAATGAACCAGCACCGCGGTTCTAAGGACCCAAGAGGACAACTGACAACTAGGACAGATACAACAATCCATGACAACGACCGTGGGTTAACTCAATTCCATATATTACTGCAAAGATCTGGAGCTTAGTTGAGGTCTTCACGGTGAGTACTATGTGCACATGACTAGCTGAAACAATACCGCTCTATAACTGTATAATAGCACTGTAGTATCAAACAATTAATGCCCTTTATCATAATTTCCATCTTTTGAGCTGCGTGGCTCTCGTCCAAAGAATCACTTGTCTCTTACAAGTGCAATGATGCGCGTACGTACTCTATTCTACCAATGGCTTCAATAATCCTATTATACATCCGAAAATCCACAATGCCGGGCTAGCCTGCGCATCGTCCATCTGCTTGATTTGCAGGATGCCATGGAGTTATCAATGTGAGGCACCGGAGGCTAACCAACCAGTCAGGTGATAACGGGCAGCATCCCGACGAAGAATACTACGTTTGATGCTGTCAATCAGATGTCTGTGCACCACCATTGATTTTTGGGTCAGTTTGGTAGTAGATTATGTCTCCAGTGTCGCTAACGTAGTGATCACGCTTCATGCTTTGTGCCAGTGCACCAAATAGGTGGAATGGGAACGGACCAGACTTGTCCGGCTCCCTGTAGTACTTCCCCAGCACTGGCTTCGCTGCCTCGGTCTGCAAGACAAGCACACCATGGATTGGTTTAGGTAAGGTTCTGCTAATACAACGATACACGCATGGAACATGAAGGGGTTCAATTCTTACCGCCTCTACTAAATGGTAGTGTGGGATTTGCGGGAAAAGATGGTGGATCACGTGAGTCCCGATGTCGTGGTGGATGTTGTTGAGCCACCCATAGTCCCTGTCAAGCGTTGTCAGGCCTCCACGCAGATAGCTCCATGCCTATTTCACCGAGCAACACAGAAAGTATCTCAGTGACAAGATAATACATACAGGAGCAGTAATCTTTGAAAGGTTCAATCGATGACAATCATGAAGTAATTTTTACAGTCTGAAATTGATATTCCAAAGGAGAAGATGGAAATACTAGCAGTTTTTGAATTTCTGATTGGACGTTGCCTGTGATAGCAAGCAGTAAAGTTTGCCCTTTTCCACACAAAAGTGAATTACTTTCAATAACCAACACATATATACACATCACATATATATACAGACGATGGACAGTGAAAGCTACAGCCAACTTGCATATGGATCACAATTGGTGATTTCTGTGGCTAGATGTGCCATTACATTATCTTCCAATTGTCATGGCAGGCTGAAAAAGTGGATTCTGATATCCGATGTTCAACCGCTCTGTAATTTTGCTATTTTGATTAATACTAAAATATGGCAGCTTCAACTCTTTTTTCAAGTAAAGAAACTCACATTTATTCAGACTATTCAATCCTATCCTCGGTAACATTAAGAATAGTCGAGATGATATGCCAAAGATTAATCTGATGTGGGTAGGATTTATCTGATATGGGCCGTGGCAAACTCAGACAGCTTAAAGAGTTATCTTCAATGAGCAATTCTACGAAGATTACGCCATATAACTAATTAACATACCTACACCCTACATATTAGTAAGGCTTTTGCATACTTAATCAAGCTATACTTCTGAACAACAGACATTAATCATACAAAATAATCAATGCATTAGTTTTTGCACAATTTCTGCATGTTAAGCAAACCTAGCACTGTTAATTTTACCTTTCCACGATACCAGGGAAGCTTGTCGTTGTGGCCGTGGTGGTGCAGGTAAGTGACAAAGTCCAGCCACATAACAAAAATCTGCAGCCAAATTGAAGGAAACGTCGTAAGCTGCTGACCACCCCCACAACAGGGCCCAACCCAATCCACAAAAACCAGACTTTTTTGCAGACTGAGGCTGAAAATGCATAAGGAGCATATACCACCCATTACATACCCAGTACGGGACAGCGTAGAGCTTGAGAATCTGAAGGGGCCCCATCACGACGGTGAGCCCAGCGAGGAGGCCAGCCATGGTAAGCCAGCATGCCGTCGACGTCAGCACATCCTTCTTCTCGTTCGGCTGGAACAAATCGCTGCTCGGGTGGAAATGCGAGCCTGACTTCCCTGGACTCCTCGACCACTGGACAGGTTGAACACAAACAATATAGTCAGCAATCACGTTACCTAACATCCGTTGCCACATTGAAACTCACTCAGCAAATTTAAATACGTAGGATCAAAGATCCTTTGGGCTCATTTGGTCTCACCAAGTAGAACGGGTATGCGAGCATCGGGAACGGCAGTGCGAACCGAAGCTTCCGAGTGGCACTGTCCAGGCTCCTGTACAGCTTCTCGGGGAGCTGCAATTTGCGGAACGATCAGTTCATGAGGCCACCGTGCAGTGTTAATCAAATTCCTCAAGAACATGAGCAAAGCAAGCAACAGCTCTGAATGTATGTAGACCACGTACCGGATGCCACGACTCGTCCTTCTCGACGTGGCCGTGGTTCTGGTGGTGCGTCCTGTGGCTAATCCTCCTGCAGTTCGATTCAGAAGTAGACGTTATGACTGACTGACTGACTGACACTAAGAATCGTAACATTAGCAGCAAGAAGAGGATGCATGCGTACCAGCCATTGTAAGGCACAAGGATGGAGGAGTGGAGTATGTGCCCGACGACACTGTTGAGCTTGGTGTTGTTCGAGAAGCTTCCGTGGCCGCTGCAGGAGCAATCACCGTGGAAAGAGATTGAGAGAGTTGAACGAAACCTGTGCTTTGGACTGAAAGAGGAAGAGCTACACAGTGAAGTGTTTGGGAGGACGGAAGAAGACGTACCAGTCGTGTCCGAGGACGAAGAGC
This sequence comes from Poa pratensis, assembly GCA_947311845.1. NCBI lineage: Eukaryota > Viridiplantae > Streptophyta > Magnoliopsida > Poales > Poaceae > Poa > Poa pratensis. Next base: position 29,204,351 of record CAMZMU010000098.1, on the reverse strand, counting down.
GCCCAGAACATGGTGCCCTGCGCGGCCCAGTAGACGGGCCATGCGAGCCAGCTGTCGAGGCGCGCGGCGGCGGCGGCGAGCGCGAGCACGACGACGACGTCGCGCACGACGTAGCCCATGGAGCGCCAGGGGTCCTTGGCCCAGCAGTGCTTGGGGATGGCGGCGCGGATCTCCGCGAGCCCGAACGGCGGCGGCGCCGCGGGATCGAACTCGGCGGCAGGGCCGTCCTGCTCGGTCCGGGGGGCGTCCTCCTCGGCCGTGACGAGGCGGGTGGGCGCGGCGACGGAGACGCGGAGGGAGAGCGCGCGGCGCGAAGAGGCCGCGCCGGCGGCGAGGGAGAGCGCGCGGCGGGACGCGCCGGCGGAGGCCGGGAGGAGGGCGGGCGGCGGGAGCGCGGTGGCGCGGCGAGGGAGGGGCAGGGGAGTGAGGCCGCCGCAGCAGCATTGGGGGAGCAGCAGGCGAGCCATTGCTTTGGCTCCTTGTCCGCTGCTGCTGCTTCGCCGGCGGGCGAGGAGTAGCCTGCGATAGTACTAGTAGTGGGTTGGTGGCCGATGGGTGGCCATGGTTTGGTGGGCCGGGCTGAGTGGGCCTCGATATCCCATGACCACGAACGAAACACGAGTGCTATACTGTCTGTGTGGCTCAGATGGTACTACTGCACATCACACCGGAGTACATCGTGTGGTGTGGTATCCGAGTCCAGATATCACAGCAAGTGGAATGGACCAAACAAAACAGCTTGGGATGGCATCTTCCCTTATGTAGACAAAGCACCATTGCACCCACACATGAGCTTGAGAGCCACAGTTCCACATAATAAAGAAAAGGTGTCAAATCAAATGGTAACAAACCAACTACAAGGCCACCTGGCTCTCTTACTGATATCCTCAGTGTAAGCAGTTCAATTTATTGTCTCTTTTATCTTTACAGTAAAAAAAGAATGAACGCACAAGAAGAACCATCTACGTACATTTAGATGGTTTTTCACCCTCGGTACATATGATCACATGGTGGTATACAACAGAAACCTAAGCTATGCATCAAGACAACCATGTGTGTCTACCTAGCCGCAAGGTAAACAATATCAACTCGCCAAGTTGTTTGTTGCCCATGATCATAATATACACAGCACAGTATGGGGACACAGGATGGGTCGAATTACGCCACGATAAATAACAAACAGCAACCAAGGCGTAGGCATCCCAAGTACCAAGAGTTGGACGTACTTTTGTGTCGGATGCAGCACATTTACAAAACCACATGCTTACAGTTTCCACCACTTCTTGTTCTCCATGTTCTTTGCGAGCTCTGGGCGAGCGAGGCGAAATTCTCTGCTCCGTCTTGAAGCTCCTGGGTCCGTTGGCTTATTCTCTGGTACACAGGTGATTAGCTATTGAGACTGTTCTTAAAAAAATGGTTGGAAAAAGGAAGAGTAGTCTGAAAAATCAGGAAAATATGTAGCCGGGGCTACCAACTGGTACATGCATAGAGTGTAGTATGAAACTCATTCTTTTACCTCGAGTTTCTCCTGCCGCTGCATGAGCTTATCTTTCGCATGAGCAGCGGCTGCTGCCGCATCCTGCAAACAAGAAAATCTAGATTCAGCCTAGGCTACACACAGAGAACATGACGAATTGCAATGTTGGTGGAATTACCCCGCCAAACTTATATTTGGTAAGAATTTCTTGGGTACTTCTCATTCTTGGTTTGTCATCAACACTTGATCCTTCGAATAGTTTTGCTCTCTCATCCTCAACTGCAAAAGTTTAGATATAACAAGTGTAGAAAAAAAAGTCCAACCTGTTATTTTAAACTGAAAACCAACCTGTTGGTTTCTTATTCATGTGAGATGTAGAGGATGATGCTGGTGGAGGGGATACGGGTACATAATCATCAATCTCTATGTCATCTGCATTGAAATGCTTTTGGATAAATAGGCAGGCACTTCTGGTAAATGCTTTTACAAAAACAGGGAGAGGTGAGACCAATTGACAGTTCTTCTATTGGATCATCAGGACTGGGTATTGATGGTTCAGCAGATGACTCTTTCACGAAAATTGACTCCAACAGTTCACTGTGGGTTTGTGCAGAGAAACTTCCCTCAAGTTTGCATTTTCGTCAGCTTTGCCTTTTAGTCCTTTGAGGATGCCACCAAGAACTCCTGCTGCTGGACTCTGCACCACAAGTTTCATGTTGGTCAAAACGTACAGGGGTATCATATAGGTCGAGACGATTCGACAATTGCCAACCTGCTTTCTTTTCTGGTCTGTTGAGATGCTAATAGCTGCATCAGCTGCTGCTGCAAGTACTTTATCATGAAGGCATGGCAAAGATTCTGGAATCCTAAAACGATTATCATAGATACGAAGACATTAGTCCAATACCACTGGGCAGGTGACGGAACTATTGCTCCTTAAGTTAAATAGAACCCAACTGAGACAGAACCACAGCCATGAGGTAAAGCAAGAAAATTTTAGTACCTGAAGTCATTCTCTGAGGCTATAAGAGAGATGATTGCAAATTCAGATCCATTTACCTGTGGTGGGGACATATTAGAAACTGCGGAGATACTTTATATCACAGTCGGTATTAAATCTAACGTAACTGAAGAGTGAATCTGAATTTACTAATAGAGCTCAAACAAAGTTGGGCACCTTCAACTCTGCTTGCCACAAAGAAAACATCACTCATTTTAGACACCACTATTCTTGCTAATTTGCGGAGAAATAAGCTAAGATCCTTACATCGATGTGGCAATGCAACACTAATATTGAACATAATCCAATATAATATTTACAGATGGTGGTGCCAAAGTTCAGTGATCAACCAAAAACTGAAGATCAAGTTACAAAGGCAAGCAACATATTTTTTACCAGAGCAATTTGTCCATTTGAGGAGCTCATGGATTTATCCATGCCCGTCTTGTAACTCCATCTTAATAACTTCATCAAGGAGCTCTCAGCGAGAATCTCAAGGTCTGGCAAAGATCTGTCATGATAAATGTAAAACCATTTATGGTCTGAGCAAACTTCACCAGGCACTTGCATACAGGCAGCAAATGATGATATCTGAAAAGTTCCTATTGAAATCTTTATTCTCTCAAGATTCTCTAACAGAAAAGAATATTGTCATTATTAAAATCAAATATTTGTCGTCTTTTATCTACAATAAACCCATATTCCCAAGAGATTGTTCATCGTGCGTACTTCACACACAAGTGAACAACAAATGTTTATGATGATAGTATTAGCAGGATGCACTTTATACTTCTATTAGCCAAGTGGGGAACCATAAAGAAGGACGAGTACATAGTTGGATATCCTTCACTTATTAAGTATTGGCAATCTAAATTTTGACAAGCATCTAAAAGACAAGAAACAGAAAGAAGTCGAAGGAAACTTGAAGTAAGAACAAATGTAAAGAGGGAACCCTTCTCCACCATCATACTTTAACAATAGTATCATATAAGTTAATCGATTATTCTAATATGTAATCTCAAAGGCAACATGGGAACACGTTTATTGAGAAACTTCTAGCAGGACAATGAAAAAAAATGAAAAACTCGTGACAACCTCAATTCTATGATCCCTGTCTGATAAGCTAATATCAGTCCACAAGCTTTGCCATCCTTATTCTTGAAAATGGCTGACCAGCAGCAGTGTTTTGCAAGCTTTGTTTTATGTAGATGCTTGTTGCTTCCCTGATGGAAAAGAACATCACCAGTAAGCTTTAGAAGTTTTAAATTTCTAAAAGGTATTTCACATAAGCCAAGTATGCACCTGAATCAATGATGCCAGAGAAAATAAAAGAACCACATCCTCAAAGCAGACCAAAAGAAGAGAATTTGAATCACCGCTGTGTGAATGTCGAGAAGCCTTTTTCTGGTTAGTTTCGGCTCCTTGTGCTTGTTTCTGATCTAGATCATGTTGTTCTTTCCCTGTCTGACTTTGAGATGGGAATTTGTCTTCTGATAATTGTGTGTGCTCCTCATCTGAAGCTACATCTAGACACAAAACATAGGAAAATTACATGTTGATCTAAGGGGGATTAAAATTTAGCATAGTGGAACAGTAATCACTTGCCTATGACATACATCGAAACTGCAGACAATTGCTTCTGATCTAACAGATGTGAATTTATTATCAGACCACTTGTGCTGTCAATTACAGTAAGACGTGCATCCTTAGTTAAGGAAAGTAGAACATCTGTGGGGAAATTTGCACTTTTGGCGATCTCTTTCTGGGACTGGTCCACTTCTGCAGCATATGCACCAACACCGTAGATGCTTAGTGAAACCACAGGAGAATTTGTTCCTGATGCACAATCCATAGCGAACATAATTGACAGTTGACTTGCATCAAACATTGCCACCTTTACAAATACAAGCCAGAACATAATAATTAGCTAGCTAATAGCACCTGGTTATTACAAGTTTCGAATAAATAGTGAAACTTCAGAGATATGGAAGTATACCTGACCATTTTGATATCCTACAGCAAGGACCTCCCCTGAACCTGTAAATCTGAGGGATCGCACAGGGGAATTTGATGCCATAAAGGCAACATGACAATGGAATCCTCTCTCATGATGAACAGCATGAACTGAAAGAAAATCACGGAAATGAAGGTTAAGGAAAATGAAATGAACCACATACCCCAAAAGAAGGTTTTGAAATGCTGGTGAGATTCTCTACCAATGAAAAGTGAAAACGAACATGAGCAGGTTTTACGGATGCCCTGTATGTGTTAACGAAAGCAAGCATTTGACACAGCTTGTCTTGATAAGGATCTGGCAGCAAAATGTGCACAGGGGAAATATAACCTTGCACAAAAGAATAACACTTGGAAATATGTCCTTTCATGAGATTGCAGTTGTACATATTATCTTCCTATTATCAGGGTTCTACATAGACATGGATTGCGAGTGAATCAGATGACGAATAGTAAAACAGGTAGGACCAAGCACATAAAGACCAGAATGCCAGCCAAGTTACTCGTATATAATGGCCTATACTATCATTACAATGATTTTAGCACTCAAAGGTTTCTTTTCTCTGCATATAGCTTGGGTGGGAATACGGACTGATTAGATTGTTTCCTGCCTGTAGACATGTTGCATATGTGCATCGTTGCCTCTATAAATATACTTCCATCTTTCAGACTGACTACCAAGAAAGAGTGAGAATCAAAGCAAACTGGAAGCCTAGAAGGCAACATCACGCAAACCCCTTCCATCATTCTATTTTGAGCAATTTCACTGATGCCTCATATTTCACTGACATAAATCTTTCAATATGTAACGAATGATGGAGAAGAAACAAAAGAAAGGAAGAGGAAATGCAAATATAGGTTTCTCAAATTTATGACTTCATGCAATGTTTACCTTCCTGTTTAGATTCACTCACGAAGTGAAACTTGGAATCCCCAGTGTGCTCATGAAGTTCATACATGCGCACCTACAACATTACAAAAACATATAAAACTAGGAAGCATCGAATATGCTGTTGACAACCAACAACTTGGACTGACCCATAAGTTTTAACAGTAGGAACTAACCAGACCACTTGTTGTGCCAACAGCAATAGTCAAGTTTAATGAACAAAAAGCCAGCGATGATACAGAAGCATTTGCTCCATCCAAAATAACATCAGACACCTGTGGTAAAGATAGCTTTAGTCATCTTGTGTTGATCAAGTAGTGATCAGTCAACAAGCAAGAGCTGTTAGAAGTGACCTTTGTATCCAATACAAACATTGGCATCAGAATGGGAAAAGTTGCATCCCATATTCTCACAGAACCATCTTGGTAGCCTGCAACATATATTCTTTCAACCACATGATCTTCCTTCAGTGACATTTCACTAGGAACCCCACCAGTCAAAGGCCATTTCATATTCCCTGATATCGGAGGTGCGGCATTTTGCCTAGCACAAAATTTCTACAAATAACACATGAAATGTGATCTAAAGTCACAGTTAAGTCTAATTAGAGTAAAATATCCAGAATCCACACAAAAATTGTACCTTCAGTGAAGTACTTGCATGCTCTGCCCCAGTCAGTGAATACAGATCCGTGACAGTTATGTTGGGATCAATTGCAGGAACTGCAACTGGAAATTTCCGAGCCTCAGGCTGAGCATCTGCGTCTTCTGATTTCCGTGCAGAAAATAGAGCACCACCATCGTAGAAATTCAATTGTCCAGGATTTGTCAATATAAAAAGTGCAGAAGTTCGTATTTTATCTGGAACCCCAGTATCTGGAATAAGAATCATATCAGCAAAGGATCCATCAAGTTTGAGATCCACACGTGACGCGCATCTTACTGACTCTAAGCCATTAGAAGATTCCAGGCTAAGAACCTACAAGAAGATACAATTTTGTTTAATGAACAAGGTAAAGTTTTCCGTAGTCTGGCGCTGAATATATATGATTTTCTATGCTCAGAAAAGTAATTTCTTTGCCAGATATATTCATACATTGTGGAGAAAAAACAAGATATATAGTTGCTCCATTTGAACAAAAGATATCAACTAATTTGTTCGGTTGTCCAAAATGATTGCTTCTAGGGCATACACTCATGTCCATTTTTGCTATCACATGAAATTATCTTGGATGGGCATGTTTGTCCTAACTTGTGTTTGCCAAGCAACCATGTAAATTAATTTTGGCTCTACAATAACATATCAGGTAACTAGATGGCCCAAATTTGATTTCACACGATGTTTCTTATGAGTTCCGATGAGTTAGAAATTGATTGATTTTCATAAGCTGGTAAAGGAGCAAACAGCTATACTTGAGTTCACCTTCAATGTATCAGTTGCATGCATGCGTACAAGATGACATGAAATAACATCAAATAGATGAGAGTGGAAAAAGAAACAAACCGTCAGAACTTCTTCAGAACCCATATCATCACCACCGTAAACAAAAAGATGCCCGCCTTTAGTAGTATCTTTTGCTGACCCAGCAGACCAGTGCAAGACAATAACAGGAAGCCTGCGACTTCCAGAAGCCAGCTGCAGCTTAACAACATTAGATGAAACATCAGCTTGCTTGCCTTGTCTAGAGGATACTGTCATATCCCATAGAAGTATGTCTCCAGTTATATAGCCAACAGCAACAGTTGAACCCCCTCTCGATGCCCAGCAAAGAGAGCAAATTTCTCTCTCCTCTTCATTCTCGTCAAAATTATCTTCACTAGCATCCGTTTGAGCGGCACTGACTTGACCTTTCATGTGTAAGTCCCCGTAGCCGCGAACAGCAATTGCACGGTCCTCTGATATGTCCCAAAGAACTAACAATCCTTTCTCGTATGCAATTAGCACCCTGAAGCATATAAAAGAAGTTCATTCATGTGCCTCATATTGGCAAACTGAATTGATATGACTTGTGCCTCTCATATTAGAGAAATCTGACGGAAAAAAACTACTGTTGGTCTATCTAATTTTCTGCTTCAAATATTGATTATTCACGACTTCTTTAAAAAACAAACAAAGATAGCTGAGTATAGTCATGTTTGCTATCCTAATATCACATAATATCAGCATGCATACTAATGAAAAAAAGCTTATATAGTTAGCAGTTATGACAAAAATATCTAGGAGTTGCATTTCAGACAACCTTACCTCATGCCCAAGGTGTCAGGTTGAGGCAGTATTCCGACGATAGATTGAGTATGAGGCAAGGAAACACCAGCTGCTTCTGTTAGATAAGCAAAAAAATATGTTGAGTTGGTTCACTGAAACATTTGCAAATCCAGAGAGAAAGTGACAGTAACTAATATTTGGACAAGATGAACTGAACAGGAGTGCGTAAGGTAACAACTGTCTATCCAAATAAAGGAGTAGTGCAAAATTCCCGTAACTGAAATAACATTGCTCAAGCCCGCTAAAAATGTTAGGACTTCCATTACTCATGTCATTTACTTACATGTCATTTACTCATACTCATGTAGTTGTGGAAGATATCAAACATTTCTGTGGAAGATTCAAACTTCAGAATAACGGATTATGATTTTCTTTCCTCAGAATGGTGTTTTGTTCACAATTATAATATGAACATGAACTTTGATACATAAACAGAAGTAAATGAAAATTTGGTAATCAACGTCTGCTGAGGAAGAAGCATAGAAACAGTGTATACCACTTAAGGAATGTATAGTAACATTGTAAGGCATCCTTAGAAGCTTTCCATCATCTACATCATACTTCAGTACAGAAAGCAAGCCATTCTCATCTCCAAGGTACCTGAATGCGATGGACAAAATTAAGATATACAGAGACAAGGTTAGAAAGTACTCCAAAGAGCTATTTAATATTAAACTGTGGGACAACTCATATCCGTAGCTCACATAAAAAAGGTCCCCTCAATGACTGCAAAAGCAGTTATGTTGACGTCCCACTGGCAAGAATGAAATAGCTGTCTGAATTCAAGATTCCATACCTACAGGAGTAGAAGGACAAACATCTATTATGTGCAAACTTCTAAAACAAGACAGCGCAAACCATACTGTATGGAACATCATGAATTTTTAAACCGCGATCATGTTTTTAGTCAAAGGTAAAGGCAAAATGTGCAAATGGTTGCAGGCACCAGTAATAATTATCATCAACAGATTTTTCTTAAGGAGAAAATCAAATATACAAAAAAAAAGAGAAGTAGATCTGTCAACTAAGCACGGCCAAACAAAGAGATAGGTTGGCATGCATGTAAGCTTGAGGTGCTAGGTGATAGTCGACACTCTACTTCAAATGAACCAAAGAATTACGAAGTATGTGTTTTGGAGTTTAAGGAATACAGGCACATGTAAATTGTTTGTGATGTCCTTCTGCATAAGCTGGGGACTTGACAAAAAAAAATGTATCTTATGCGGTATGCGCTTCTTCAGCACCATATAAATAGGTATTTCCTTCATAATAAAATTTGAAAATAGTTAGCACAACAAGATCTCCCCTCAAAATCACAAGGGACAGTAGTTAATTTGTTCCCTTTCCATGATATTTCAGAATTCAGATTGCCAATTATCCCAATATTTTTGGTGATACCATTGCTGGACTATGTATCGACTAGTCGTGACTAGTCTATTTGTCAGTACCCTAGCGACTCGGCGACTCATAATGCTTGCATGAGAATAGAATCTTCACTGGGTGTATTTAAACAGTATATACAATGGAAGCATAAATGCATTGTACTCCTTATTCTACATACAAGAGTAGTAATAAAAGGTTCTAAAACAAGCAAAAGGAATAAAAAGAAATCTAACTTGAATATAACAAAGTGCTACCGCTCAATGCCATACCTGGATCTCATTCTCATTAGAAACTGCAACCAGTAATCCCTGATTTTGTATAAACTGCAACACATGACAAATTCGTTAATCTTTTTTCAACTAGCAACCAGGGGTTTTAGAGGTTACATAAGAAAATACAAAGTAATTTGTTACTAAGTCTAACATGCAAAAGTAGCTTCTGGTGGAAGCTACTTACAGTTGCTTCAGAGAAGTATATGCAAATATCTAAGTAACAGGTAGGGCAGGCGGTGATAGCAAGGAACTCCAGGGATTGTACTGCCTAGAGTTTCAGTCTAAACATGCAATCCACTTCACTAGTAAAGAAGACCGTCCACTTCAAACCAACCCAGAAGGGTAAAAAACTTAACATTTTACCATTGAGTTTGTTGTTTTACATGCACATGGTGAAAGTAAAAAAATATCGGTACGCAATCAATTTTGGTAGGGGAAAAGATTCAGTCATTGGATGAAGTGCCAAACCTGCAAATACTTGTAAGGCATACTCTTTGGTGAAATGAGGAGGCCTTCGATATTATCACCTCCAAAGATTTTTATCCTGCCATCCCTGCAGTTTAAAAGTGCAGTCACTATCTATTCAACAAGAGATGAACATAGCATGGAGAGAGAAGATCGGTGGTCAATTCTGAAAATGTGGTCAAGGGCTTTTTGATATGGGTTGCTAACTTGAGCAATGATCTGAATCACATTAAGGCGCGGTCTTAGGAGCTAGCAGAAAACAAGGTGAAACACTAGGAATGACCTATTGACATGTTTATTTGAGTGTTGTGTTGTATGATAATAAATCATTCTCACTCCTATCAGCTTACAGCCAAAATGTAGTTTGTGTCAGGCGCTTATTTTACAGCAAAGAGTCGTAGTACAGTGATGACGACCGAGAGGTTGGGGAACTCACAGCGTCCCGACGGCGAGAAGCCGCTGCACTGGATCAAACCCCATTACCGAGGCAGCGTAGGGGACCCCGTAGTGAAGCGCGATCTGCGCGTCCAGTTGGGCCACCTCGCCGGCCGCTCCTCCACCTCCACCTCCTCCTCCATTCCCTCCTCCTTTGCCCTGCAGCAACATAGAAACAAACAGAATCACCACCACAATCGCACGCCGCATCAGAATCAAACCCCAACGACGAAGACGGCCGAATCCGGCCACACGGAGACGACTGCGCGGTTCCTCCCAAATCTGAGCTAGTTCGACGCCCGCCCCAATCGATCAGACAGGATAGGGCGATAGAGAGAGGGGGGAGAGTACCTGCTGCAGCGCCTTCTTTAGGCGCTTCCCGAACATCGGCGACGATCTGTTGGGCGGCGACGACGGCGAGGACTAGACTGGTTCGCCACAGCAGCAGGTGAGGCGAAGACGAAAAAGAGGCGAGACTCGAGAGCGACTATGGAAAGCGGGTAGACTTGGGCTCACCAAAACCTGAAGTAGGCCCAATCGTACACCGAGCTGGTTTTGGGCCGGCCCATGCTGTTCGGCCCAAACAAGAACGAGGAGGCATCGGAGTCCGACTCGAGCATGGCCTGCCGGAAAGAACAACTCCTCCACATGGGAGTTGGCCCCAAAGGATTATCTCTGCCGTTCATTCGTGTGACATCCGACGGTAGTTCCTTGGTCAAAGTTTTCATCCACATTTGCACAAGAGCCATCACCATTACAGCATTTTACAAGTTCTGATTTTTCTCTCCCTCCCAGTTCCCAGCTTTTTATTTTGAACCGTACAGCAGCACCCAAAACAAAACCTGACCGTATCCTCACCCTCCCGATCCAGTTCCAATCATTTTAATAAAATCTTGTATTTCCTTTCTCAGCAATTTATATTTCCACATTTTATTTCCTTTTTCAACCTCGTTTTTATTTCGAACATTTTTAATGAAAATGTCATTAGAACTTTTTCGGAAATTAAATCGATGATCTAAATTCTGAATATTTTCAATAATATTCAACTTTTTTACAAAAAAATTCAATTTAATCATAAAAAATCTTTTTCACAGAAATTTTATTTCCACAGTTGATTCAAATTCTGAATTTTTTTTCAATAATATTTAACTTTTTTCACAGAATTTTCACTATAATCATAAAGATCTTTTCACAGATATTTTAGTTCCACAATTGATTCAAATTCTGAATATTTTTCAATAATATTCAACTTTTTTCACAAAATTTTCACTATAAGCATAAAGTCTTTTCACAGAAAACAATTGATTCACAGAATTTTTACATCCGTTCAGCATTTTACTTCCGTTCAGCATTTTACTTAGTTTTTCACGTCGGTTCATAATTCTTCAAGTAGACAGGAAATAGAAAAGAATATCACAAAAAATATAATTCTTAAAATTTTGTTCCCAACATTTCAGAATAAAAATCCACGAGAAATAGATTCTACAAACTGGCACACAAAATTATAACAAAAAATATAAGAAACAATAATTCTAGAACATAAAAAATTACACTGGATCTTTATTTTTTAAATGATTCACAACAGTTAAACTGTTGATCGAGCAATGAAAGATGACATCTCCTGCTGTGTTCTTTGAAGATTTCGTAAGAGATAAATTCGAGAACCAAGGTCCTGGTGGCACGGATTCATACAATTGCACCAACAAAGTTTAAAACAAATACTCATTCACTGATTCACACAGAAAATTATTGATTCACAAGATCGAAGGAATTCTGTTACACTGTTGTATGATACGGTTGCAAAAGAGGCTCGCAAGTTTACATAAATAATTAATGCATAATTCACAGAAATATTTATGCGTCATTCATGATCCAATCAGGATTCACCACATGAACGAAATAAGAAAAAATTCGAGACCATGAAAAAAATAGAAAAGAAATGCAAGAACACACCGGTTGCATACATGCATCATCAAAATAGCAGTGGTACAATTTTTCTTTCATATTTAGAATCTGCAACAGACAAGATTTCATGCATGCTTAGGATCTCAAACAACAAAAATAGAAACAACTTTGCAACACAAGATTTTCCTCATGCTAGATACCTACAAGTCTTTATTCCTCATATTCACAGAATATTTTCTTTCTGTGATGAAGAAATTAAAACTTAACTGGAAACTTAACTACAAATGCAAGAAACGAGATAAAAAACTTCACAGAACACAAGATCGAATGGAATCCGCAAAGAAACGAGATAAAATCACAAAAGAACTAAGAGAACATGCAAAAAGAAACATGCAAAAAGAAGGTGCTAAATTGATAGTTCGTCATACACTAAAACGACCACGCAAGTCATTGATAGTTCGTCATACACTAAAACGAGAAATAGATCCGCGCCACTTGCAACCTAGATCTGTACCAAGAAAATCCAAAATGAAAGTAGAAACAAATCACGAATCTAACAATTGTATAACGGCCATACTGGATACCTGCCCCAGGGCCAGATAACAAATGTATACTTAGATAAATTTGAACATGTTTTTAATTGAAAATAGATCCAATAATCCAAAAAAATAGAACGATTTGTTGCTGTTTCAGACTAAATTCATTGAATATTCAGACTTAATACACCAAACGAGAAATAAGAAGAAGAAAACAACATGGACACTGGATACGTACTAAATCTGAAAAACTCCCAGATCTCGGGATAAACATGAAAGAAAAAATGCAAGGACACTAGTTTCATAGATGCGTCACCTAAATAGCACGGCAAAAATAGATGATCGAATCGAATAAAAAATAGATTAGATCCCCACAGATCCAAGAATACATGCAAGATCTGTACCGAAAATATCCATACAACCTTCAAACTGGTGGGCTCGATCTAGATCCACACAAACAGATGCAGGATAAAAGAAACTTTTGAACGGAGGCGGCATGCCGTGGTGCACGGAGCCGGCAGGCCGTGGCGAGGTGGGCGGCAGGAGGACAGGGCTTCAGGCGGCGCCGGCGACGGCGGCGGAGGCCGGAGCGCACGGAGCCGGCAGGCCGTGGCGCCCGGAGCCGGCGGCGGACGACGGCGGCCGAAGCGCACGGAGCCGGCAGGCCGTGGCGAGGTGGCCACCAGGGGGACGGGGCTCCACGAGGCGGCGACGGCGGCGGAGTGGCAGAGGCGACGGGAGGGCCAGAGGAGGCGGCGCACGGGAGCTGGTGGTTTTGGATAGGGTTAGGGTTTCGTGGCTTTATATAGGCGTGGTGGACGGCGGGTTGAATGTACTTTTTTACAGGGGTAAACTGCAAAATGTTCCCGATATTTGACCAGTTGACCGCACGAATCTCCAACAAAGAATGGATGGCAAAGATAGTCCGGGGGGCCAACCTAGTTGTGGAAAATCCCTATTGATGGCCTGCCTGGTGATCTGTACCAGTCCGTGACCGACTTGAATTCCGGCGGGAACAAACCGAGCTTATATACTCGTCGCCGGATCCGGAAGCTGCCGCCGGGAAGTCGAGCAAGGAGAAGAAGAGCACGCATCTCATTCTCAACTCGATCTCGATCTCCTCCTGGCGACCATGGCCATCGCGGAGTACATCGAGTTCATGGCGGGAGGCGGCCGGGGCCCGAGAGGCGACGAGCTGCGACGGAAGGCCAAGGAGCACCTCCTGTCATCCGGGTGGAGCTTCCACACCAAGACCAAGTACGACGGCCGCCAGGAGCCCCGCTACATGGCGCCGCACGGGGCCTCCTACATCTCCCTCATCGTCGCCTGCAAGAAGTTCCAGATGTTCAAGAACCACCTGTTGACAAAATTGGATCAACTAGCTCAAGGTTGAGCCACAAAAAAATAGAGATGGATAAAAATTACCTTGATCTGCAGATGGAGCAGCCATGCCTTCAAATATTGCTCACACCACTTAGGAGCAATATGTGCTTAGTTCTTCCTAGTGTTTTTGGTGCCTTGCTAGATCGGGTTGCTTGATAGCTTTTTAGCAAGAAAGTGAGGTGAGAGTGGCAGTGTGAGAGCTTCACCGTATCACCACCACCTTCTAGGGTCATCTAACCCTTTATATTTTATTTAGCACCACACACTAGGGGAACTAGCACCGTTGGATCAAAATTGGATGTCTCCGATCAAGACAACACATCAGTGCTACTGTAGTATCTTTACTGTAGCAAATCACTGTAGTGCCGACATACTGTAGCAGCCGTAATTTTTGACTTTTGACCTAAGTGAGAGCAGCCTAGATCACTAAAAATATCCAACATTCTCCCCCTTGATCGTAAGGCTGAACATTATAGCTCACTTTTCAACAAAATAATGCACTAAGACGAAAAGATTATAACGGTCTATTAGGTACCATTTAATCCAGTGACTATAGTACATCACTTCATATCAAAATGAACCTCATTAATATGAGCTCCATAAACTTTATTCACATCATACATTAACTTAATTTACATAATTCTTTACATAAACATTACAGACTCATCTTTTGATAAAATGGTACACCAAGACAATAGATTACAACAGTCAATTAAGTACTGCTAAACCAAGTGACTATGGTTCCCATTCGATCTCAAAATGAGCCTCTTTGGGGAGATGGTGCCATAATAGTTCCAACTTCTCCAGGATTAAAAGCTTTCAACCAAACCCATGCCGGCAACATGCTCTCTGAATACGCTGGGTGGTAAGCCTTTTGTGAGCGGATCCGCTAACATGAACTTAGTACTGATGTACTTGACATTTATTGTCTGATCCTGGATTCTATCTTTCACAACATGGAATTTAATGTCAATGTGTTTGGCAGCACCACTTGACTTGTTGTTACTCGCATAGATTACTGCGGGTTGATTATCGCAGTACAGAGTGAGAGGCCTGGAAATGCTGTCAATCACTCTCAGTCCCGGGATAAAATTCTTCAGCCATACCGCCTGCCCGGTAGCCTCATAACATGCTACAAATTCTGCCTGCATTGTCGACGATGCAGTGACAGTTTGCTTTGAGCTTTTCCATGATATAGCTCCATTTGCGAGGGTGAAAATATAACCTGATGTGGATTTCTTAGTGTCAACACACCCCGCAAAATCAGCATCCGAATAACCCACCACTTCAAGGTTATCAGATTTTTCATAAGTAAGCATGAGGCCTTTAGTACCTTGCAAATAACGCAAGACCTTTTTAGCAGCCTTCCAGTGATCCTGACCTGGATTAGACTGATATCTGCCAAGCATCCCGGTCACGAATGCTAAATCAGGGCGAGTGCATACTTGTGCATACATAATGCTCCCAACAATTGATGCATAGGGAACTAACTTCATCTGCGCAGATTCATAATTATTTCTTGGACACTGAAAAGTCCCAAATTTATCGCCCTTTACAATAGGAGCAGGCGAGGCTGAGCACTTATGCATGTTGTACTTTTTCAGTACCTTCTCAATATATGCTCTCTGAGATAGCCCCAATATTCCTCTGGATCTATCCCGGTGAATTTCAATTCCTAAAACATAAGCTGCTTCACCGAGATCTTTCATATCGAATTTAGATGACAGAAATTCTTGGTCTCCATTAGCATATTTATATCACTGCTGGCCAAGAGTATATCATCAACATATAATATCAGGAAGATAAAATTACTCCCCTGAACTTAACATAAACACAATTGTCCATTTTATTTTCCTTAAAACCAAATTCCTTTATGACTTGATCAAATTTGAAATACCACTCTCTTGATGCTTGCTTCAAGCCATAGATGGATTTCTTCAGATGACATCCCAAATGTTCATTTCCTTCCACAACAAAACCTTCCGGTTGTGCCATGTATACATCTTCATGCAAGTCACCATTTAGAAATGCCGTTTTAACATCCATCTGGTGTAGCTCTAAATCATAATGAGCCACAAGTGCCATAATTATTCTGAATGAATCCTTGTAGAGACGGGTGAAAATGTTTCATTATAATCAATCCCTTCTCTTTGAGTAAACCTTTTGCCACAAGTCTGGCTTTGAACCTTTCGATATCTCCCTTGGAGTCACGTTTGGTCTTATAGACCCATTTACTTCCAACTATTTTAGCTCCTTTGGGAATTTCTACTAAGTCCCATACATCATTAATGCTCATGGACTTCATTTCATCTTTCATGGCATTAAGCCATTCAGACGAATATTCACTTTGCATGGCTTCTTTAAATGAGGTGGATCATTATTCAACATTGACTCATTCACATCCTCACTCATATAAGTGAAATAATCATCAGGAATAGCAGACTTTCTAGCCCGCTGTGACCTTCTGAGTGGTTCATTATTTGGCACATCATCAACAATTTGAGGCTGCTGAGTATCTTCAATAGAAGTATCATCAGGTGTGACATCTGAAATAGTCACAGGAGTCTCAGCAGGTGTATTATTCACAGGAGGTGCAATATCAGCAGACACCGGGAAAATAGGTTCTAAAATTATTGGAGCCGGGACATATACCCGTTTTTCCTCCAAAATTATTTCCCGAGGTGTTACGCTCCCCCTCATCACATCATTTTCCAGAAACACTGCGTGTCTTGTTTCAACAAATTTAGTTGCCTGATTTGGACAATAAAATCGATATGCTTTAGATTTGTCAGGATAACCAATAAAATGGCAACTGACTGTCTTGGGGTCTAATTTTCCCATAACGGATTAAAAATCCTTGCTTCAGCAGGACAGCCCCATACATGAAAATAATTCAGGGTTGGCTTTTTCCCAGTCCATAATTCATACGGTGTTTTGGGCACCGATTTACTAGGAACCCTGTTAAGAATATGTGCTGCTGTTTTAAGGGCTTCCATCCATAAATTTACGGCAGAGTGGAGTGGCTTAACATACTCGCACCATATCCATAAGTGTGCGGTTTCGCCTTTCAGCCACCCCATTTTGCTGAGGTTCGCCCGGTGCTGAGTACTGGGCTATAATGCCATTTTCCTGTAAGAATTTTGCAAACGGTCCAGGAATTTGGCCATAAGTAGTATGTCTGCCGTAGTATTCTCCACCACGATCAGATCTTACAACTTTAATTCTTTTATTACATTGATTTTCAACCTCAGCTTTAAAAATCTTGAACTTGTCTAATGCCTCTGATCTTTCTTTAATTTGATAAATATATCCATAACGGGAGAAATCATCGGTGAACGTTATGAATGAATTAAAACCATCCACCGATCTCACATTAAACGGACCACATATATCCGTATGAATTAATTCCAAAACTCCCGTGCTTCGATTTGCACCTTTCTTAATTTTCTTGGCATATTTTCCTTTGATGCAATCAATACAATGATCAACATCCGCATCCGTAAAATCAAGAGAAGGAAGAATTTGATCTTTAATGAGACGCTCAATTCTCCCCCTCGAAATATGGCCTAAACGATAGTGCCATAATTTCGAAGAAGTCTCATTATCATTACGTTTGCGTTTGGTACCGACATTTAAATTTGAGGTAGAACCCACATTATTTATATCATCACATAGGGATATTACATAAAGTTTGTCTTGTCGACAGCAAGACCAACATTATTATTGTCATACATAATTATACATTGCTTATTCCCAAAGTGACACATAACCATCATCATCTAAACATGAGACGGAAACTAAATTCCGTTTCATCGAGGGTACATAGAGAACATTATTTAGTTGAAGCCTAAAACCACCATGAAGTATGAGAGTGAAATCACCAAGCGCCTCGGCATAAGCTTCAACACCATTAGCAACTCTAATTGTTCTTTCCCCTCTTTTTAGGGTCCTCCTCATATTGAATCCCTGCAACGAATTTGCAATATGAATTGTTGCACCTGAATCAATCCACCAAGTATTGGTGGCATAATTAACATAAAGGGATTCTTCAACAAAAGTAATAACATCGGTACCTTTTTCCTTGAGCCATCTCTTGAAGCCAAAACAATCCTTTTGCTTATGCCCCTTTTCCACAAAAGTGGCAAGCATTAGATTTATTTTCTTCCGCATTAGGCGCTCTTTCTGGCTTCTTTTGTGAACCTTTTGAAGATTGGCCTTTTTCCTTAAACTTATTAGGCTTGGGCTTCATATACTCATTCACAAATTTTTTACCTTTTCTTCTGTGAATGAGCAAACTGATTAATATGCTCAATTCTGTCAGCCTTAGCCTTTCTTCTCTTGCACACATCGCGCCATCATCTCATCAATCTCCCATTTGACATCCATCGCATTATAGTTGATCATAAATGGATCAAATTGAGGAGGCAAAGATGACATAATAAAATGGACGAGGAAACCACTAGAAATCTCCATCTCCATAGACTTAAGTTTGGCGGCCATGTTGCACTTCTTCATAATATGCTCTCGAAGGCTTCCAGTGGGATCATATTTTTCATCAATTAGTCTTCGAATAAGGCTTGTTGCATAAACTTTAGAAGACCCTTTAAACTGATGCTCAATTTTTGCAAAGTACCCTTTAGCTGTCTCGCAGTCAGGAAGGGCTCCCCTCATACTCTGTGTAATGGAGCCCTTTATCATCATAAGGCACTTGCGATTAGAGTCATCCCACTTGCCTTAATAACATCATATTCCTTCTTGAGGGCTTCATAATTTTCATTATCTTCTTTAGGTGCCTCAGGAGGATCATTAAGGAGAGCATAATCAATATTGAGTAAGGCCATCGTAATCTCCAGCTTCTCCTTCCATAACATAATTGCTACCATTTAGCTGTTCGATGCCATTTAGCATTCCAGCAATATTAGAGACATTAGTTGCTGCAAAAGAAAAATTCAAAATGCTTTAGTAAGCATCATCATAATTATTATTAAATTCTATTGATCAAATTCAAAACAGCTTTGGCCAGAGATGAAAATGAACAACAAAATTTTGTGGACAAATATTCATCAATTAGCTTTGGCCAAATTGATAAACAAAAGCCACACATTAATAATCCTCATTCATTAATTTCCTCTACTAACCCGGTTCACATCAGCTTTGGCCAGAAGTGAAACGGATCAATAAAAGAATTTTGCGGTTAAAATGCCCGTCAAACAACTTTGGTCAGAATGACAAAGCATAAAACCACACTTTATTTGAGGATGCATTAAACTTTATTTCGCAGCGGAAACTTTATTCCATAATGATCATAGTGATAAAAATCACCATAATTCATAAATCATAAACAAACTTGATAATAAACATAATTAAGACATGTAATAAACTAAGCATGGCAATTAAAACATACTAATAAAAGACATAATAAACATAATTAAAACATGCAGAAAATATAGCCTAAAATCATTCATTTTAGCCCCTTTTTTTTTTTTTAATTCTGCATAATAGTTCTGCTGAACTGGGCCGAAACCCAGCCCAGCCTCAACTCCCCCTGATCCCCGTCTGGGCCGTGACCCATTACACCGCCAGGGCGCCGCGAGCAGTCGGATGATGATCCAACGGCCGCGAGCGATCGCACCTGGACCAAGTCCAGGACACTACGCGACGACGGCGCCCCGTGCAAACCCTATTTTCATTTTTTTTCCCTTCTCTTTCTCCTCCTCTGCTCCCGAGCGACGCGAGCGAACGCGACGGCGACGAGACCGAGCGCGACAGCGGCGAGCACCACGCGGCAGGGAGGAAGGCGGCATCAGCTTCGGCGTCGTCCAGGACCCTTCGCCGGAGGTGCGTGCAGCTTTGGCCAGCGCGCATCTCCGTCGAGTGGATCTGGGCGGCGCCCCTTTTGCAAGGCGACGGCGCAGAGGCAGGCGTCCCTGCCACGGCGTCGGCAACCTGTGCATCCAGCACCGCGGCGAGCTTCAACGGCGGCAAGCGCACGAGGAAGAACCGCCACGGCCCGGCGCGGTGGACGGCAAGATCGCTCGGGGTTGAGCCCGAGATATCCTGCCCATAAGTAGATAGTCCCAACGCCGCCGTGGCCAGCGACGGCGCCGACACCCATAAGGTAAGTTCCACCGCCATAAACTTGATCTTAAGATTAGGGTTCTTCAAATTGGGGATTTTCTTGATCTAGGGTTTCGTTAATTTTGGGGATTTCATCTAATAATGCATCAGAAGAGCAATTCCCCACTTAAAATTGCTTAATTCGATAACCCTAGCTTAATTACAGAGGGAAATTAGAGAAATTTTAACTCTAGGGTTTCATAAAATTAGGAATTATACTTAAAAGCATACTGAAAATTATCAATCCCACTTAAATTCATCAATTGCAAACCCTAGAACTTAATTTAATTCATCAGTATTGAAAACTTCAAGATTTAGGGCTAAAATTCAACAAGAATAGGGCTATAGCATAATAAGATCATCACTAGGAAGAACAACTTAAAAGAACAACTTAATATGCTTGATCTCAGCAACTAAAACTTGCTGTCCTTAAACTTTAGCACATAACAACTTAACAGATCAAGCAAGAACTTGAGCTAGGGCTCAAACTTGAGAGCTAGCAAGCTCTGATACCATTGTTGACAAAATTGGATCAACTAGCTCAAGGTTGAGCCACAAAAAAAATAGAGATGGATAAAAATTACCTTGATCTGCAGATGGAGCAGCCATGCCTTCAAATATTGCTCACACCACTTAGGAGCAATATGTGCTTAGTTCTTCCTAGTGTTTTTGGTGCCTTGCTAGATCGGGTTGCTTGATAGCTTTTTAGCAAGAAAGTGAGGTGAGAGTGGCAGTGTGAGAGCTTCACCGTATCACCACCACCTTCTAGGGTCATCTAACCCTTTATATTTTATTTAGCACCACACACTAGGGGAACTAGCACCGTTGGATCAAAATTGGATGTCTCCGATCAAGACAACACATCAGTGCTACTGTAGTATCTTTACTGTAGCAAATCACTGTAGTGCCGACATACAGTAGCAGCCGTAATTTTTGACTTTTGACCTAAGTGAGAGCAGCCTAGATCACTAAAAATATCCAACACCACCCGCCTCGTCGTCCGAACACCCGCAGCAGCAAGAACACGGCGGCGAAGTCAAGGAATCGTTCCCGCAGTTCTTCCGGGGAGAGGACGGGGACGGCGCGTGAGCTGCGCCCGAGGAGTAGTAGGGCGGTAAATGGCGGCGACAGCGACGGCGACAGCGAGGAGGAGTCTTGTGCGTCCTACGACGGCCCGCCGCGCGCCCCGGGGTCCAAGAAGAGGAGGAGGGTGTCGGCGCTCTACGGCGACGACGCGCTCAAGAAACTCGCCGCCAAGAAGAGGAAGAACGCGTCTGCGTCTCCCGCGGGGTCGCGCGTGCTGAAACCGAGGCTGAAGGACGGCGAGAAGTGCAAGACCCGGGACGTGGCGGCGGCGGCGTTGGTGCCGTCGGCGTGCCAGCCGGGCCGCGCCAGGACGATCCTCGCGGTGCTCATGGAGAAGAACATCATCAGGCCGACGGCCAAGCTCTCCTACAGGCGCACGCCGCGCGGGCCTGCGGTCAAGCAAGGCACGGTCACCGGCGAGGGGTACGTACGATGCCTGTGCGGTTGCGGCGGCGGGTCCTTCACCGTGGCGGAGTTCGCGGCTCACGCCTTCGGTGGCGCCACCGAGCGGCCGTCGGCGAGCGTGTTCCTCGGCGACCGCAGGTCGCTGTCGCAGTGCCTGGTCCAGCTCATGCGCGCCGACCGAAACAAGATCGGATACTCGCCGTCGATGGGCGCGAGGGTGAAGCGGAAATGCGGCGCCGAACTGGAGGACGGTGACTGGATGTGCTCCGTCTGCGCCGACGCCGGCGAAATGCTGCTCTGCGACTGCTGCCCATCGGCGTTCCACCATGGCTGCGTCGGCCTGGGCGCCACACCGCAGGGGGAATGGTTCTGCCCGCCCTGCAGGTGCGCCATTTGCGGCTCCGGCGAGTTCGAGTTCCACGACGACGAGTTCACGGACAAGACAGTAATCTACTGCGACCAGTGCGAACGAGAGTGTAAGTACATTTATTATTTCGGATTTGCTAGAGCTCAGGCGCCTGAGATTTAGTTAAGTCTCAGTCACGTTTACAGCCGTCCGATATGCAGCGTTTAGATTCGCAAAGATTAGGCGTGTCTTTGCCTTGTCCGTGTCGTCTCGGGAGCCAGACTGCGAGCGAGGCCATGTGATGCTTGGGGCTGGGTGAGCTTTGTTTGGGCTAGCTGGGCCTTACAACGTGACAAGCTTTTGATTTTTTTTTTGTGATGGGCTCTCTTGTCATCCCAGTTTTTGTCAACGTGACATACTGACATTGCGTCTTCTAGAAAAAAAAAAGTATAATGCTTGCAACCTTGTTTGTGTTCTATCTTTTCTTTAACAGAAATTCTAGCTTGTGCTGTTTTCATTCTTGGTGCTTCTTTTAATTGTTTTTGTGAGCAGACGGACGTGATCTTTTCCATGAGTGTATGAAAAAAAAAATCAGTAGTTATTTTTAATTTTTATACTTTTCCCATCGTTTGTTTTTTTTTTTGGTATTTCCACTTTTCTAGTGTGACACTGTTGATATTTTCATTGAGGGATTTTTTTTCAATTTCAAAACCAATTTTCTTTTCTAGTCTTCCCATGGAATTTTTGTGTGTTGATTTGTCGTATGTTAGCTCTAGAATTTTTTTGTGTTTCTATCAAAAGTTTATATATATAATTTGTGTTATATTGGATTTACTTTTGTGGATCGAATTAGCGTATTTTTTGCATGCTACTTGTAACCAGGATTTATTTCATCGATTTTCTTCGCTAGTTGCATGCTACTTGCAACTGGGATTTATTTTCATCGATTTATTTTCTTTTTTCACCAGTTGCATGTACTTGCAAATAAGATTTTTATTTCACGGATTTTTTTTTTCTTTTTTCACCAGTTGCATGCTACTTGCAACTAAGATTTTTATTTTATCGATTTTTTTCTTTTTTTCACCAGTTGCATGCTACTTGCAACTGGGATTTTTATTTCATCGATTTTTTTCTTTCCACCAGTTGCATGCTACTTGCAACTGGGATTTTTATTTCATCGATTTTTCTTTTTCACCAGTTGCATGCTACTTGCAACTGGGATTTTTATTTCATCGAATTTTTTCTTTCCACCAGTTGCATGCTACTTGCAACTGGAATTTTTATTTCATCGATTTTTTTTCTTTTTCACCAGTTGCATGATACTTGCAACTAGGATTTTTATTTCATCGATTTTTTTTCTTTCCACCAGTTGCAAGCTACTTGCAACTGGGATTTTTATTTCATCGATTTTAATCTTTTTTCACCTGTTGCATGCTACTTGCAACTGATATTTTTATTTCCTCAATTTTTTTTGTTTTTTCACCTGTTGTATGCTACTCACAACTGATATTTTTATTTCCTCGATTTTTTCTTTTTTTTTCACCAGTTGCATGCTACTTGCAACTGGGATTTTTATTTCATCTATTTTTTTCTTTCCACCAGTTGCATGCTACTTGCAACTGGGATTATTATTTCATCGATTTTTCTTTTTCACCAGTTGCATGCTACTTGCAACTGGGATTTTTATTTCATCGAATTTTTTTCTTTCCACCAGTTGCATGCTACTTGCAACTGGAATTTTTATTTCATCTATTTTTTTTCTTTTTCACCAGTTGCATGATACTTTCAACTAGGATTTTTATTTCATCGATTTTTTTCTTTCCACCAGTTGCATGCTACTTGCAACTGAGATTTTTATTTCATCGATTTTTTCTTGTTTTTTTCGGCAGATGCATGCTACTTGCAACTATGATTTTTATTTCATCTATTTTTTTTCATGTTCACCATATGCATGCTGCTTGCAACTGGGATTTTTATTTCATCGATTTTTTTTCTTTTTTTCGACAGTTGCAAGCTACTTGCAACTGGGATTTTTATTTTCATCGAGTTTTTTTCGCTAGATGCATGATACTTGCAACTGGGACTTTTATTTCATCAATTTTTTTCTTTTTTCGCCAGTTGCATACTACTTTTAACTAGGATTTTATTTTGATCAATTTTCTTCGCCAGTTGCATGCTACTTGCAACCGGGATTTATTTCATCGATTTTTTTTTTCCTTTTTTCACCAGTTGCATGCTACTTGCAACCGGGATTTATTTCATCGATTTTTTTCTTTTTTCACCAGTTGCATGCTACTTGCAAATAAGATTTTTATTTCATCCATTTTTTTTCTTTTTTCACCAATTTCATGCTACTTGCAACTAAGATTTTTATTTCATCGATTTTTTCTTTTTTCACCAGTTGCATGCTACTTGCAACTGGGATTTTTATTTCATTGATTATGTTTTCTTTCCACCAGTTGCATGCTACTTGCAACTGAGATTTTTTCATCGGTCTTTTTTCTTTTTCACCAGTTGCATGATACTTGCAACTGGGATTTTTATTTCATCGATATTTTCTTTCCACCAGTTGCATGCTACTTGCAACTGGGATTTTTATTTCATCGATTTTATTCTTTTTTCACCGGTTGCATGCTACTCGCAACTGATATTTTTATTTCATCGTTTTTTTTTCTTTTTTCACCATTTGTATGCTATTTGCAACTATGATTTAGTTTGATTGATTTTTTTCTTTTTTTCGGCAGTTGCATGCTACTTCTAACTAGGATTTTATGTGATCAATTTTTTTTTTCTTTTTTCGCCAGTTGCATGCTACTTGCAACTGCGATTTTTATTTTGATCAATTTTTTCGTTTTTCGCCAGTTGCAAGCTACTTGCAAGTGGGATTTATTTCATCGATTTTTTTTTCTTTTTTCACCAATTGCATGCAACTTGCAACTAAGATTTTTATTTCATTGATTTTTTTCTTTTTTCACCAGTTGCATGCTACATGCAACTAGGTTTTTTATTTCATTAATTTTTTTCTTTCCACCAGTTGCATGCTACTTGCAACTGGGATTTTTATTTCATCGATTTTATTTCTTCCCATCAGTTGCATGCTACTTGCAACCGGGATTTTTACTTGGTCATTTTTATTTCATCATTTTCTTCGCCAGTTGCATTCTACTTGCAACTGGGATTTATTTCAAGGATTTTTTCTCTTTTTTCACCAGTTGCATGCTACTTGCAAATGAGATTTTTATTTCATCGACTTTTTTTTCTTTTTTCACCGGTTGCGTTCTACTTGCAACTAGGATTTATTTCAACGAACTTTTTTCTTTTTTCACCAGTTGCATCCTACTTGCAACTGAGATTTTTATTTCATCGATTTTTCTTTTCTTTTTTCACCGGTTTGCATGCTACTTGCAACTGAGATTTTTATTTCATCGTTTTTTTTTTCCTTTTTCACCAGTTGCATGCTACTTGCAACTCAGATTTTATTTCATCAATTTTTTTTTCTTTTCTCACCAGTTGCACGCTACTTGCAACTGAGATTTTTATTTGGTCGATTTTTTTCGGCAGTTGCATGCTACTTGCAACTGAAATTTTTATTTCATCGATTTTTCTTTTTTCACTAGTTGCATGCTACTTGCAACTGGGATTCTCTTTCATCGATTTTTTTGGCAGTTGCATGCTACTTGCAACTAGGATTTTATTTGATCTTTTTTTTCTTTTTTCACCAGTTGCATGCTACTTGCAACTGGGATCTTATTTCATCAATTTTTTCTTCGTCGGTTGCATGCTACTTGCAACTGGAATTTTATTTGATTGATTTTTTTTCTTTTTTCACCAGTTGCATGCTACTTGCAATTAGGATTTTATTTGATCGTTTTTTCTTTTTTCACCAGTTGCATGCTACTTGCAACTCGGATTTTATTTCATCGGATTTGCTAGAGCTCAGGCGCCTGAGATTTACTTAAGTCTCAGTCGCGTCCAGAGGCACCGATCCTTTGCATCGTGATTTGTGATGTATCTGTGCTTTTTCCCGTCGTCCGCGCGGTGGGTTCTATTGTTTTGTTTGTCCTGTTTGTTTCGCAGGCTTTTGTTTATGTTTGGCTTTGTCATATGGGCTGTTGACTACCTTTTTTTCGAAGCGTTTTGTTAACAGGCTTTTTTCTCGCGTGAGCCCTTTTGACTAAGCCTGCGTGACACGCATCGAAACGACGGTGGAGTCTGGTATCCAGGGGCAGGTTTTTCGTTCCTGACCTCACTACATGGACTGGCATAATTACCATTTACTACTGCGTACCTCACTACACGGAAACAAGCTCTAGTTTGTGTTTTCGCTCTAAGCGTCGTGTTTTGTTTGTAATGTGTAATAGCACTATGTTGCTTTTTAAAGTGGTCATGTGTAGTATGATTACTTTTTGGACCCTTTTAATGTATTTTGATGGAAACCATCTACCGACGATGTACCATTGTGTGTCTCAAGCAGAAACGACACAAGTGTGTGTCTTCCAAAAACTCTAGCATGCATGTTTTTACACATAGTTTGAATCAATATTTTTTTTTCAACTCACGATTACACTTGTTAAAAGTTTTCAAACGCCCTCTTTATTTCTTCCTCTTTTTTTGCGCAAGAGAGTGGATTTGCAAGCTAGCTGCAACTGACCCTTTTGTTAATATTTTTTTGTTTGTTCATTAGTTCTAGCCTAGTCACAACTAAGGTTTTTTATTGAATTCTTTTTTATTAACCAGTTGCATCCCAGTTGGAACTGTTAATTTTACCGATTATTTTTCTTATTCACCGGTTGCATCCTAGTTGCCACTATGGATTTTTTATTGATTTTTTTCATTAACCTGTTGCATTTTTCTATTTGCAACTGTGATTTCACTATTTTTTAAATTAATCCCCCATTGCATGCCAGCTGCAACTGACATTTGTTTTCAGTGTGCACCAGTTGCATCCTAGTTGCAACTATGGATATTTTATTGTTTTTTCATTAACCAGTTTTGCATTTTCCATTTGCAACTGTGAATTTCACCATATTTAGAATTAATACCCCATTTGCATGCCAGCTGCAACTGATATTTGTTTTTAGAGTGCACCAGTTGCATCCTAACTGCAACTGCGTTTTTTAAATGTTTTGTTTGGTTTTTTACCATTTTTTAATTTTTAGTCCCGTTGCATTCTAGCTGGAACTGATTTTTTTAGCGAGAATCAGTTGCATACTAGTCGCAACTGCGAATTTTTAATATTCTTTTTAATATTCACTTTTTTTGAATATTAATTCCCAGTTGGATGCTAGTTGCGACTGACAGTGTTTTTAGTCGGAATCAGTTGCATCCTAGTTGTAACTGCGAATTTTTAGTTCATTAACCGGTTGCATCTCCTCTTTTGGAATTGTTATCTTTACCGATCATTTTATTCACCAGTTGGATCCTAGGAGCAACTATGGATTTTATTTCTTTTTAACTAGTTGCACCCTAGTTACAACTGTTCACCATTTGATAATTAATCCTCAGTTGCATGCCATCTGCAACCAACATTTTTTTTAGAGTGCACCAGCTGCATTCTAAATGCAATTGAGAATCTTTTAATGTTTTTTCACCAATTTTGACAATTAATCCCTAGTTACATGTTATACGCAACTGAATTTTTTATAGAGTGCACCATTTTTGCATCCTAGTCGCAACTAGGAATTTTTACACCAAATTAATTTCTAGTCACATGCTAGCTGCACGACATTTTTTTCAGAGTGCACCAGTTTGCATTGTGGACGCAACTGAATTTTTTTAATGTTTGTTTTTTATTCAACTTTTTTTTTCCAGATGCATTCGAGATGCAACTAACATTTTTTTATTTTGAATGTTTATTTTTTCACCCAGTTGCATGCTAGGTGCAACTAATATATTTTTTCTTAGTGTGCCCAGTTGCATCGTAGTCACAACAGGATTTATAATATTCATTTTTTTCATTCGCCTTTTTAAAATTATTTTCTAGTTTTTGTATTTTTTTAACCAGCTGCATCCTAGTGGCAACTGGGTATTTTAAGTGTTTTTTCACACAGTTGCATGCTAGGTGCAATTAATTTTTTTCTTAGTGCGTCCCAGTTGCATCCTAGTCGCAATTGGGAATTCTAATCTTCATTTTTCATTCACCTTTTTCAAAATTATTTTCATGTTTTTCTATTTTTCACCAGTTGCATTCTAGTCGCAACTGGGATTTTTAAGTGTTTTCTTTACCTAGTTGCATGCTAGGTGCAATTATTATTTTTTCTTAGTGTGCCCCAGTTGCATCATAGTCGCAACTAGTATTTTTTAAGTTTTTTTTTCACCCAGTTGCATGCTAGGCGCAACTAATTTTTTTCCATAGTGTGCCCCAGTTGCATAGTAGTCGCAACTGGGAATCATATTTTTCATTCACCTTTTTCAAAATTATTTTTCTAGTTACACGATAGGTTGCATTTTTTATTTTTGACCAGTTGCATCCTAGTTGCAACTGGAAAATTTCAATTTGTTTTTTCAGCCAGTTGCATGCTAGGAGCAACTAATATTTTTTTCTTGGTGTGCCCCAGTTGGATCCTAATCGTAAATGGGATTTTAAGTGTTTTTTCACCCAATTGCATGCTAGGTGCAACTAATATATTTTTTTCTTAGTGTTCCCCAGTTGCATCGCAATCGCAACTGGGATTTTTTTAAGTGTTTTTTCACCCAGTCGCCTGAGATTTAATTTTTTGTTCAATTTTGAATTTTTGTTCGGTTTTGAAATTTGTTCGGATTTGATTTTTTTCGGATTTGAATTTTTTTTCAAATTTTGAAATATGTTATGATTATGATTTTTGTTCGGATTTAAGTTTTTGTTCGAATTTGAATTTTTGTTCAGATTTAATTTTTTGTTTGTTTTTGAATTTTTGTTCGCTTTTGAAATTTGTTCAGATTTGATTTTTTGTTCAATTTTGAAATTTATTTGAGTTTGAAATTTTTCGGATTTGATTTTTTGTTCGATTTTGAAATTTTGTTTGTTTTTATAATTTGTTCAGATTTGTTTTTTGTTCGGATTTGATTTTTGTTCGGATTTGAATTTTTGTTCAATTTTGAAATTTGTTCGAGTTTGAAATTTGTTGGGATTTGATTTTTTTCGGATTTAATTTTTTGTTTGATTTTGAATTTTTGTTTGGTTTTGAAATTTGTTCGGATTTGATTTTTGTTGCACTGGGTTTTTTTCGTCTTAGATGTCATGTTTTTTCCCCTTTGTTTTCACGCAGGAACAGAAACAGAACATTTTTTCACGCCCAATAACAAAGCAGAACAATAAACAAAACATGACAAAGCCCACAAAATAGCCCAGGTAACAAGACACGAACGGACCAGCTCGTTCGTAACAAGTTTAAACGTACACTAGCTGCCACATAGGCTCGTAACAAGTTTACCGTACTCTAGCTGCCACATAGGGTGACGTCAGGCGACTGAGACTTAACTAAATCTCAGTCGCCTGTGCCCTAGGCGCGCCCAAAAAAAAAATCCAAACCAATATTTGGGAGTTTTAAATAAAAAAAAAATCCCGGATGTAGTTAATGATGTATCCCACAAACCTGCAAAAAATTAATTTCAAATACTTTGTATTTTCAGCTACACAAAAATGACAAAAGTGTGGATCTAAATATGTATATTTTCAAATCTCCAAATTTATCAGATTTTGTCAGATTTTGTCATTTTTGTGTAGCGCAGAATACAAAGTATTTAAAGTTTATCTTTGCATGTTTGTTGGGATACATCATTTGCAACATGTGGGATTTGTTTCACATTTGTTTGAAACTCGTAAATATTTTTTGATTTTTTTAATACATCAGGATCAGCGGTGCTCGGGTGCCAAAAACACTTTCCGGAACAGAGGGGGTAGATAGCAAGCGAGTGAACTGTGAAAAGGACACCAAGATAAGAAACATACCCCTTTTGGGAGATCCTATTTTCTAAGTATTCCGACAATTCAGTTTCGAAAAATATTGAATTCTCCAAAATTATAGTTTTGTTCTTTGCCCTATTGAAAACTACAGTCCGATCCCTTTTTCGAAACTACAATATTCCTTTGCCATGCATTTGCATACTTCATTTTCTAAATACTATGGTTTAAGAAAAAATAGAGCTCCCAAACGGAGCCTAAATAACGGCGTAGCTCTTGAAAACTTCAGCCGCTGAATGAACCCTTGGTCAATCTTGGCAAGTCGTTAACTGAACACCACCTTGCCCAATATACTAACACTTGTAACTGAAGACTGGTACTGACTGAGTCCTGCTTCGCCACCGTTGTTCTCATCGTGCGCCGCTTCTCTCGTTCGACCCGCGAGCCGCCTCTTGCTCGCGCGCTCGATTTCCGCCATTGCTATGGCGAGGAAGCTGTACCCCGTCTGGTATTCTGGTCGCGGATCTCCTCCATGGCCGCCCGTTCCTTTGACCGCCCCCAAACAAACCTCAGTCTGCCCCTGTTCTGAGTGTTCTCCCACATCTTCTAGCAGTTTGAGCCCCTGCATCTTCACCACGAGCCTATCCAGCTTGCCACAAAAATCGCAAGAACCAGAGCTGGCGGTCCGTCCTGCTCTTGCTCGGCTTCTGCCGGCCAAGAATCATCATGTTTTTTTTTCGCACACGCTAGCGCCCACATTTGTCAAATCAGCCCCGTTCGAAAAAAATCTGGAGCGTCCGGCGGGCGGCGACTACTTCTACGTCGACAAGTACTTCCCGGGAGCGGACGGGAGCGCTTGGGATGGATGGTGTCAAATCGGTCCGACGATGCTTTTCCTGTCGGGTTTATTTTTGTAAAGTAAACACCTCCCTAAACAGCTTACATCAGCTTACATCGTATGTTCCGCATGACCATCTTGTTTAATTCGGTAACTGACAACAGTCATTGTTAAGTACCCCAACCTCCACAGATAAGGCCATCCCATTCATGTTCTGAGATATGATCTTGGCTAATCATAAAATAAGCTATGTCTTCTTTCTTCTAGATCCATTCCATGGTGGACTGCGCGACCAGGAACTACAGATGGTTCTACTGATTGAGTTACGGCATCCATTCGGTATGTTTGGTTCAACCATGCCCATTTCTAAGTCTGTACTACATTTAATAGACTTCTCACTGATTTTTTACCAACAGATTAGCAGTTTGAATTAAATTCTTTGAGTTGTTTAGCTGATTCCAACCTATTTTTTCATGTTCAAACGTTGTTTCATTTCCCCTTGTAAGGAAGCAATTACGTCGAATTAGCAAAATCGTATCATGAAGCTGTCATTCCACATCCACAACCACAATAGACTGAGCGATAAATATTAATTGTCTCTCAGTCGTACTTTCTCTAGCGATGTTTTCTTAAATGAAATTGGGGGCCAAATGAAGTCCATGAACGGATACAAATAATTCTCTGCAGTGTATGTAAATATCTAAAACAGTAAATAGTAGTCTAGTTTGGTCATCGCAGCTAGATGAGATGTTTTGTTTCTAAATGGACTTTAATGTAGTATAAGCAGCATCTCTGTTGCCCAATGGGCATCTGAAATCCGTACCAATTCATTGATGATTTATCCAATGAAATAAAACACACCTGTGTATTTTGTTTATTTGCTTGCTCATTTATATAAAGGGCAGTCCCGGTGCAGTAGCTCCCGCTTGCGCAGGGTCCGAGGAAGGGTTCGACCACTTTGGGTCTTTAGTACGCAGTCTTTCCCTGCATTTCTGCAAGAGGTTGTTTCCAGGACTTGAACCCGTGACCTCATGGTCACAAGGCAGCAGCTTTTACCGCTGCGCCAAGGCTCCCCTTCAAGGTCTTTTCAAGGTCGAGTTGTCTTCCGATATTGAATAGTTCCCGGTGCTACTTACAAAAATGGATCATCCAGAAAACATAGTAACACAACTTATCCAGGAAGAGCATAGATCGAAATGGATTGCGCGTAGCAATCATGATGTGAAATGTTTCACAGAAGAGGAGATAAAAAGATTTACCAACAACTATGAAACCATACTCGGTAGAGGTGGCTTTGGAGAAGTTTATAAAGGAGTCCTTGAGGACAAAAGTATGGTTGCAGTCAAGAGGTTCATCTGCAATGTAAAAGAAAATTTTGCCAAAGAGTTGACCGTCCACCGTGCAATCAATCACAAGCATGTAGTCAGATTAGTCGGCTACTGTGTAGACGAAAATGCGCTAATGGTGGTCACAGAGTATATTCCTAAAGGAAATCTGAGTAACATCCTTCACGACGATAGTACTCCCATCGCACTGGATACACGGCTAAGAATTTCCATTGAATGTGCAGAAGCGTTGGGCTATATGCATTCACAAATGTATACTCAGGTCATTCATGGTGATATCAAGCCTGCTAATATACTTCTGGATGATGGGCTTGGAGCAAAGATAGCTGACTTTGGAATATCAAGACTAGTCAACACTGAAAATACTCTGTATACTCTAAATGTGATAGGAAGTATAGGCTACATGGACCCTTTGTTTGCTCAGAATGGTCGCCTCACAGCAAAGAGTGATGTTTATAGTTTTGGAGTTGTGCTCTTGGAACTTATCACTAGAAAAAAGGCAAGAGATGATGATGGGCGGGTTGGCTTGGTTGAAAGATTCACTCAAGCTCTGGCAAAAGGGACCAGGACGGTACGGGAGATGCTTGACCCTGAAATTGCAATCCGTGAGAACATCAAAACTATTGAAGAGATTGCAAAGTTGTCAGGTAAATGCTTGAGGATGGAACTCCAGAAACGTCCTGAGATGCTCGAAGTTGCAGAATGTCTTCGCAAACTTAGAAAAGCTCAACATCAGGGACGAGAAAGGCTAGGTCTATTTTTCTTGGGAAGGAAAAACAAACTTGCTCCAGCTGAAACGGCACCATCGCAAGAAAGTAGTAGCAGTAGTCATCATGTGGGAATTGCAGCTCCAGCTGAATCAAGATCACAAGATAGCAGATCCGTACGACAAAGGTGGGAACTTTTGTCGTTGGGTCGACAATGACTTCATCGTTCGTTCTGGAGGACCTGCTTCGGGCATCAACTGATCTTCTGGGCAAAGGTACAACCGGGACAACATACAAGGTAGCGCTTGAGGGTGGATACACGCTAGTCGTCAAGTCGCTAAGGAGGGTGGACTTACCAAAGGAAAAGTTGGACATGTGTTTCGCGTCGATTGGCGCCATCCAGAACAAACACATCGCACCACTGCACTGGTATTACTCGGGCGATGATGAGAGGTTGCTAGTCTACAATTACTTCCCGATGGGTAGTCTAGCACACGCCCTCCATGGTAATATATGCATAATTGGCCTGCGTCGGCCTACCCTTTTTCGATTGTATACAAGTCCTAACACTATTGATGGTGTGTGGATCCAGGTTACCTTGCTCCGCCAGGCTGGGAAGAGCGGGCAGCCATAGCACTTGCTGCGGCGCGCGGTGTGGCGTACATTCACTCAGCCGGGCCATCGAGATGCCACGGCAATATCAAGTCCTCTAACATCATGCTCACAGCTACACACGATGCATGTGTGTCGGAGCACGGCCTGTACCCCAGTGCCTCCGTCTACAGCGCGCCTGAGATCACCGACGATAAATGGGTCTCTCAGAAAGCTGACGTGTACAGCTTTGGCGTCCTACTGCTGGAGCTTCTCACCGGCAAGGATCCGTTGAAAAACACACAGCTTGAAGGCGGGGTGAATTTGCCACAGTGGGTGCGTTCCGTTGCACAGCACGAGTGGGTTGAGAAGGTGATCGACAGGACCTGGGCACCACAGCAGCAGAACGGTGAAGAGGAATGCGTGGTGCAACTCCTGCAGCTTGCCATACATTGCTGCAGTGAAGACGCCAACTCGAGGCCTACAATGTCTGATGTAGTGCAACAGATCGAGAAAATGCAAACTTGAGGCCTACAGTGTCTAATGCTAGAGCATGTGAAACCCGGAGAAGATCAACTGGAAGTTTTTCAATTATTACCTCAATCGCATTCATGTGCCGTTTTTTCGGTGTTCACTTTCAGTGGGTTTTTCTGGACCACTACTTCAGTGGAAAAGATATATATTTTCACTGAAAGTATGTAGTCTATCTGACATTTATAAATATTGACATATACGTTATGTATTATCCATATGAAACATGGGGTTCATAACTGTACCAGCTCAGCTTGCATGTAAATAATTAACCTGTCATACGTTTTCAGGATGCAGAGAAAGCTGGCCAGAAAACTGACATATGCTCGTTATCACCTGACTGGTTGGTTATCCCTCTGCTGCCTCACATTGGCAACTCCATGATAAGAAACAGTAAATAGTCTCTGGTGGTAATTTTGGTCCTGCAGATAACCAGACTAAAGATCTTGCGGACTGTAATCCGTCAGCTCCCATTTTGACGTCTCTTATAATTCGGAACGGAGGGGTATATAGCAAGCGAGTGAAATGTAAAAACGACGACATGATAAGAAACAGTAAATAACGGCGTAGCTGGTGAAAACTTCAAACCGTTGGATTGAAACCTTGATCAATCTTAGCCATTCGTTAACTGAACGCCACTTTGCCCAACATAAGAGTTGTAACTGAAGACTGGTACTAAGACAATAGGCCGTAGCCCAGCGTTAAATTAATGACGCCAATGGCGGAAGATACAGAGTGCTGAAAACAGCTTACAAACACCTCCACACACACAGAGCAGAGCTACAAGGAAGCTGGGTCGACGGTAACACTAGGCAGACAACAGATAAAGCTTGCAAAGCCGAAAGACGCCGACGAGGTTGGACACCTTCAAAGAGGCAGGGTTGCGCCACACGGACAAGTCTCCGTCGACAAAGGGACCTCTATCCCTGATCGACAGCAGACGCCGGCGTCGATGGACTAGAGCTCCCCCGAGAGCTCGAGCCGATGCACCAACGGACGCTACACCATGCCTCGAAGGGCAGAACCCAAACTGGAGACTCAGGCTGCCAACCACCACTGTCACTGCCACCACACCACCATCGGAAGAGAACACGCCATGGACTCCAAGGCGGCGCCTTCAAGAAGGGAACGGCACCAAAGTTCCGCCGCCGCCGCCTGATCCGAAGGGATCAAAGGTTTTCACCGGGAGCCTCGAGAGGAAATGGAGGAGTGTCGCGACGGCGCCTTCAAGAAGGAAACGGCACCCATGGGCGTCGCTGCCGTCGGCCAAGGCAACGCCAGGCAGATTTTCACCCCGGCACTACTCTCCTTCACCAAACCGAGTGTGGTCGGCCGCTGAGGAAGCTACCGAACCACTTCCACCGACCGCCTCTTCGCCGAACAACACGCCGCCCGCGCGGCCATGACCGTCAGCCAGCACCAGAGCCACGACCCCCGCCTCGGCGTCGCGACTTCCACCACCCGGGACCGCCGCCCCGGCTTCCAACCTCCACGCACATCCTAGCAGATCGAGAGGCGGCGCTCGAGAGAGGCACCGGCCACCGCGCGTGCCTGAGCACAACAAGCGTCGGATGACCCAAGCACCCAATCCCACGGATCCGGGTGCCAGCATCCATGGAGAGCAGTCCAGATCGAGATTTGGCGGAAGGGGCGGCGACTACCTCGGCCATCTCAAGCAAGCACAGGGCCCCAACCCTGGCCACGAGTCCGAGAGGCACCTTCCCGACAACCACGCTCCAGGAGAGCCGCCGCTGCAGGGGCCGCAACGCCGCCGCCCAGCAGCACCACCATGGCCGAGCCGGCCTCAAGCGCCTCGACGAGGTTTCCTCTCGACCCAGCTAGACGCGAGGAGAAGGCCCCGCCACCGCCTCCGCCGTGGGCTTGCCCGGCAGCGGTTGCCGGCGGCGGCGAGGGAGAAGCAGGGAGGTAGAAGGGCGAGCGGCGGCGCCTAGGGTTCGCCCCCGAGTCGTCCAAGGCGGACGACGCGGGGGTCTCGAGGGAAAAGGTCTCGTGTCCTCTGCCGGATTGAAGACTGGTACTGACAGGCCCGCTTCGCCGGCTGCCGCCAGCCGCATCTCGCTCGCGCGCGCGACTTCCGCAAACAGAGCCTATGGAAGGTGTCGCCTGCTCCGGTCCGGAAGATGGCGAGGAAGCTGTACCCCGTCTCCAGATCAAAGGGAGAGGTAGGGCGCCGTTGGTTTATTCCTCTCCTAGTGCTTGCCTCTGAACAAGTCTGAATCATGTTAAATTCAACCTGAATCTCAACCTGGTACTCTGGTCGAGGATCTTCTCCATGGTCGCGCGCTCCTTTGACGCCCCACAACAACATCTCAATCTGCCCCTGTTCTCCCACATCCTCTGTTCCTATTCTCACATAGCTTTGCTCCAGCCCCTGCATCTTCACCACGAGCCTATCCAGCTTGCCACAAAAGTCGCAAGAACCGAGCTGGCGATGCGTCCTACTGTTGCTCGGCGTCTGCGTGCCTAGAATTTTTAAAAAGAGAGAATTCCTTATTTGACCCTTTCTTAAAATCGTCTTCCCTATTTGGCCCTAGAAAAATAATTCTTCCCAATTTGACATCTTAATTTCATTTCTTTCCTAATATGGTCCTTTAGTGCATTTTGAGCATTAAAAAGACTCTTTTGCCCCTGATAAATTATGTGACAAAAAAAATCAAAAACCTCGATGCTTACAAGCGTTGGGTGCAGATGACACCAATGAATTCTCTCGGTCGAGTAGATTGTATACATACGTCTGCTGACTGAAACCAACCAAAAATCACAACTGAACCCGTCGACCCGATCGTTTCCTCAACTGAAAAGGCTTTGGCCCATAAATCCATAATATTATAATCCACTAGCACGCTCTATTAGGGTGTGTTCGGTTGGAGAACCAAAGGGAATGGAATGTCATGGTTCCATTCTTGAGAATGGGTTGGTTTCAATTCCTATGTTCGGTTGGTACAAAAAAGGGAATGAGTTGATTCTAATCCTGTTTTCGGTTGGAGAGTAGAAATCTTCTCAATCTCCCAATCTTCTCAATCTCAATCTGCTGCCGGCCAAGATTGGGCTGAAAATTGCAATACAGGAGGGAGGAGTTGGGGGTGGGGGCAGGGGAGGGGTGGATTCATACCGTCGACCACTCGAGGTTGTACGCCGCCCCGCTGCTCCGCCTGCTAGCCGCCGCCCTGCCGGTCCACCAGCTCCTGCCCCGCGCGCGTCGCCGCCTGCTCCTGCCTGGTGAGAAGGCGGAGGTGAAGGAGGCGGGGCGGCGGGAGACGGGGTCGGAGAGCGGGATGGCGCTGGCTGGTGAGCGGCCCGACGCGCTCTGCCGCCGCACCGTCGAGGACTCGAGCTTGTAGCCGCCCCGCTGCTCCGTCTGCTAGCCGCCGCTCGACCAGCTCTTGCCCTGCCGCCCCGCCGCTCCACCTGCTCCTGACCCGCCGCGCTGCCACCTGCTCCTGCCCTGCCGCCCCGCCGCTCCACCTGCTCCTGACCCGCCGCGCCGCCAGAGAGAAGGAAGCGAGGGAGAGGCACGAGCGTGGGGAGAAGATAGGGTTCGGGACGGTACCGAGTGATTCCTCCGATTTGGAGGTACCGCTCAATTCCGAATATATGTCGAATATTCCTTTTCCAGGGATCGCTAGGTTCTGGTTCTACTTACTACCGAACACCGGTATCAGCTCTGGGTGCAGGTCCAACCCGTTCCGTCCCATGCGGTGACACCAACCGAACACACCCTTAGTCACCTAACAGGCCACACGTAAACAAATTAATCTGGAGCCCACACGTAGAACGTGTGTATAGGCCATCATGCAGCGTGCGTATTCGGACTGAGTCGCTTCTCCACCGCCTCAACTCCCAACCACGTCGTCTCTAACTGATCGCAAATTCGCAACTCCCTAATCGCCCGGATGACCGGACGTCGGCGGCCGGCAGCGGCGATCAATCCAGGCAGGCAGTCTCCGGTTGTGTCACGTACACGCGGGAACTACTGGTTGGTCTCGATCAGAGAGTTTTAATCTTTTTTTTCTTTTGGAACGCGTTGGCTGGCCTGAGCGAAGCGGAGTGGCGCAAGAACACCCATGCGACGCAGAGCAGTACTACGTGCTAGCTCCCGGGAAGTCTGCTCGATCGTTTCAAGGAAAGTCTCGATCGTGTGATGTTTTCTGGCTCGAGCGGAATCCAAGTAAGGTGCGCACGCGCGGGCATTTCTTTTCTGTCGCGCATGACCGAGGCAAATGGCAATCGACAACAAACGCACGAGCTAGCGCATCCTTAGCTAGCTGCACCAACGGCAACGACACGAAATCCAGTTTTTTTTGTCACATAATTTATCAGGGGCAAAAGAGACTTTTTATTGCTTAAAATGCACTAGAGGGTCATATAAGGAAAGAAATGAAATTAAGATGTCAAATTGGGAAGAATTTTTTTCTAGGGCCAAATAGGGAAGACGATCTTAAGGAAGGGTTAAATAAGGAATTCTCTCTTAAAAAAATCGCACACGCTAGCGCCCGCGTTCAGTCAAACCAGCCCGTTCGATTTTTTTTTTTTGGAGTATCCGGCGACTACTTCCGGGTATTCGCGGGAGCGGACTAGAAATTGAGATGGATGGTGCGGATTTCGTCCGACGACGCGTTTCCTATTGGGTTTATTTTTGTAAACACCTCCCTGAACAGCTTGCATCGTATATTCAGCATGACCATCTTATTTAATTCGGTCACTGACAACAGCCCATCCCATTCATATTCTTAGAGTTACCATCGATATTGGCTCATCATGAAATAAACTAATAGGCTATATTAGCTATACGCTATCTCTTCTTTCTTCTAAATTCATTCCAGGGCCAACTGTGCGACCAGGAACAACAGAAGGCTCCACTGATTGCGTTTCGACATCCATTCGGTATGTTTGGTTCAACCATGCCCATCTCTAAGTCTGTACTACAACTTCTCTCTGATTTCCCCCCCCACGATTAGCACTTCGCATTAAATTCTTCACTTTGTTTAGCCGATTCCAACCTGTTTTATTCATGTTTCAAACGTTGTTTCATTTTCCTTATAAGGAAGCAATTATGTTGAATTGTCAAAATCGTACCATGAAGACGTTATTCCTTATCCAGAGCAGAACTATTAACAATTACGGAGGAGATGTTTTGTTTTTAAATGTACTTTAATGGAGTATAAGCAGCATCTATGTTGCCCAATGGGCATCTGAAATCTTACCAATTTGTTGATGATTTATCCAATAAAATTAAACACTCTTGCATATTTCTTATTTGTTTCCTCATTTATGTGTTGCATTAAATTGACTTTTAGCACTATGAAAGCTCTTTTCAAGGTCAAGCTGTCTTCCAACAGTGAATAAGGTCCCTCCTACTTACAAAAATGGATCATCCAGAAAATATAGTAACACAACTTATCCAGGAAGATCATAGATCGAAATGGATTGCACATAGCAATCATAATGTGAAATGTTTCACAGAAGATGAGATAAAAAGATTTACCAACAACTATGAAACCATACTCGGTAGAGGTAGCTTTGGAGAAGTTTATAAAGGAGTCCTTGAGGACAAAAGTATGGTTGCAGTCAAGAGATTCATCTGCAATGTAAAAGAAAATTTTGCCAAAGAGTTGACCGTCCACCGTGAAATCAATCACAAGAATGTAGTCAGATTAGTAGGCTACTGTGTAGATGAAAATGCCCTAATGGTGGTCACAGAGTATATTCCTAAAGGAAATCTGAGTAACATCCTTCACCATGACAGTACTCCCATCGCGTTGGATACACGTCTAAGAATTGCCATTGAGTGTGCAGAAGCGTTGGGCTATATGCATTCACAAATGTATACTCAGGTCATTCATGGTGATATCAAGCCTGCTAATATACTTTTGGATGATGGGCTAAGAGCAAAAGTATCTGACTTTGGAATATCAAGACTAGTCAACACTGAAAATACTCTATATACTCTAAATGTGATAGGAAGTATAGGCTACATGGACCCTCTGTTTGCTCAGAATGGTCGCCTCACAGCAAAGAGTGATGTTTATAGTTTTGGAGTTGTGCTCTTGGAACTGATCACTAGAAAAAAGGCAAGAGATGATGATGGGGGAGTTCCATCCTCAAGCTCTTCAAAAAGGGTTCAGGAGGGTACGGGAGATGCTTGACGCGGAAATTGCAATCCCGGAGAACATCAAA
The DNA here is from genome assembly GCA_947311845.1 of Poa pratensis. Classification (NCBI taxonomy): domain Eukaryota; kingdom Viridiplantae; phylum Streptophyta; class Magnoliopsida; order Poales; family Poaceae; genus Poa; species Poa pratensis. The sequence continues at coordinate 29,164,281 of CAMZMU010000098.1, read as the reverse complement.
ACTATTGAAGAGATTGCAAAGCTTTCAGGTAAATGCTTGAGGATGGAACTCCAGAAACGTCCTGAGATGCTCGAAGTTGCAGAATGTCTTCGCAAACTTAGAAAAGCTCAACATCAGGGACGAGAAAGGCTAGGTCTATTTTACTGGGGAAGGAAAAACAAACTGGCTCCAGCTGAAACGGCACCGTCGCAAGAAAGTAGTAGCACTATCCATAACGTGGGAATTGCAGCTCCAGCTGAATCAACGTCACAAGAAAGCAGTACAAAAAACGAGGGAACTTTTGTCGTTGGGTCAACAATGACTTGTCCATTGTTCAATCTGGAGGACCTGCTTAGTGCGTCAGCTGAAGTTTTGGGCAAAGGTATGGTCGGGACAACATACATGGCAACACTTGGGAGTGGATACCCGCTAGTCGTCAAGAGGCTGAGGGCAGTGAACTTAACAAAGGAGGAGTTTAACCTGCGTGTCGCGGTGATTGGCGCCATCCAGAACAAATACATCGCCCCACTGCAATGGTATTTCTGGAGCAAGGAAGAGAAGATGGTACTATACAATTTATTTCCGATGGGTAGCCTAGCAGACGCACTCCATGGTAATATCTGTTGTACTATGCTTAATTAGCGTGTCTCTGCCTGCCCTTCAATTTTATACAAATCCTAATGCTGTTACTGGTGTGTGGATCCAGGACGATCCCAACATCCGTTGGACTGGGAACAGCGGGTAGCCATAGCACTTGCTGTGGCGCGCGGTGTGGCGTACATACACTCGGCCGGGCCATCGAGCTGCCACGGCAACATCAAGTCCTCTAACGTCATCCTCACAGGTACCCACGATGCATGCGTGTCGGAGCATGGCCTGACAACGCTTGGCCTGTTCCCCGGTGCCTCCGTCTACAGCGCGCCTGAGATCACCGATGCTAGGCGGGTCTCTCAGAAGGGTGACGTGTACAGCTTTGGAGTCCTCCTGCTGGAGCTTCTCACCGGCAAGGATCCGGTGAAGCACACACAACTTGAAGACGGGGTGAATTTGACACAGTGGGTGCGTTCCGTTGCAAAATACGAGTGGGCGGCGAAGGTGATCGACGTGGACCTCCTGGGACAAGAGGAGAAGGAGGAATGCATGGTACGACTCATGCAGCTTGCAATAGATTGCTGCAGTGAAGACGCCAACTTGAGGATTACAATGTCTGATGTAGTGCAACGGATTGAGAAGATGCAAACTTCACAAGAAAGTAGTAGCAGTAGCCATTACGTGGGAATTGCAGCTCCAGCTAGATCAACAACATCACAAGAAAGCAGTACAAAAAACGTGGGAACTTTTATCGTTGGGTCGACAATGACTTCATTGTTCGTTCTGAGCGACTTGCTTAAGGCGTCAGGTGAAGTTCTGGGCAAAGGTACAGTCGGGACAACATACAAAGGAACACTACTTGAGAGTGGATACACGCTAGCTGCCAAGAGGCTGAAGGCAGTGAACTTACCAAAGGAGGAGTTTGACCGGCATGTCGGGGTGATTGGCGCCATCCAGAACAAATACATCGCGCCACTGCAATGGTATTACTTTAGCAATGACGAGAAGCTGCTGGTATACAATTTCTTCCCGATGGGCAGCCTATCACACACGCTCCATGGTAATAATATGTTGTACTATGCTTAATTAGCTTGCGTCTGCCTTCCCTTTGATTTTACACAAGTCGTAATGCTTTTGATTGTGTGTGAATCCAGGAGATCCAGTATCCCCAGCAGCTCTGCTGGGCTTGGAACAGCGGGTAGCCATAGCACTTGCTGTGGGACGCGGTGTGGCGTACATCCACTCAGCCGGGCCATCGAGCTGCCACGGCAACATCAAGTCCTCTAACGTCATGCTCACAGGCACCCACGATGCATGCCTGTCGGAGCACGGCCTGACTGCCCTTGGCCCGTTCCCTGGTGCCTCCGGCTATAGCGCGCCTGAGATCACTGACGATAAGTGGGTCTCTCAGAAAGCCGACGTGTACAGCTTTGGGGTCCTCCTGCTGGAGCTTCTCACTGGCAAGGATCCGGTGAATAACACGCAGCTTGAGGACGGGGTGAATTTGCCACAATGGGTGTGTTCCATTGCACAACACAAGTGGATGGCGAAGGTGATCGACATAAAGCTCCTGGCACAAGAGCAGAAGGACAGGGAAGAGGAATGCATGGTACGACTGCTCCAGCTTGCAATAGACTGCTGCAGTGAAGACCCCAACTCGAGGACTACAATGTCTGATGTAGTGCAACAGATCGAGGAGATGCAAGCTTGAGGCTACAGTGTCTCATGCCAGAGCTTGTACAACCCGGAGACGATCAACTGGAAAAGTTTTTCATTTATTACCTTAATCACATTCACATGTCTTATTTTCGGTGTTCACCTTCAGTGGGTTATTGTGGAGCACTCTTTCAGTGGAAAAGATGTATTTTCATGAAAGTTTGTAGTCTATCTGACTGGCATACATATTGGCACATACGTTCTGTATTGTTCCGAATGTAACTTGGGGTTCATGATTGTATTAGCTCGGGTGCAGGTACATGTAATGAATAGAACATGTTATACGTTTTCCGGATACAGATGAAGCTGCCCAGAAAGCTGAGCTAGCCCATGTCGCTGATATGGTTTGTCTGTTTGACAATAAAGGTCATCATGCATTGTTTGATTGAGCAGTATTTTTTTTTTTGATAGAGCAGTATTTATTTCAGTTAGTCATGTGCTCATACTACTCAAAGTGAAGAAGTCACAACTTAACTCCAGATTTTTGCAGTAAAGTATGGAACTGAATTAAGTCACGGTCGTTGTCATGGATTGTTGTATATATCCTAGTGGGCAGTTGTCCTCTTGGCTCTTCAGAATGCGGTGCTGGACTGCTGGTTAATTGCCGCTCACAGGCTGTGACTGTCTGGCTACAGATGTTTGAGCTTAGTTTCATTCGTTCCTGAGTCGATGCTTTGTCTGTTTGTCTGAGAGGAGTATTTTTCTTTTCTTTTCTTTTTGAGAAAGAAACCCTGGTTCATATTGAAAACTCAGTACTCTGTTGCACTGAATTCGGTATTCTAGCCGAGTATTATTCTACCACCGAATATTTTCAATTCCATTTTTGCATGATTCCAAAAACATGAATTATGCAGAATATCAAAGTCGTTATGATAGCATCATAATTCATAGGAAAACAAGGGATTCGTTTGTGCAAAAAAAAGAAGAAAAAAAGAGGAGTCCTTGCAAGAGGTTTAAGAATTTGAGTGGATGAAAAGAAACATATATAGAAAATGTATTGTTAATGAATCACTAGGTCAGTGGCGGAGCTTCGTAGAAGCAAACCTGGCCCATGGCCCGCCCAGGTTAGTCCAAAACAGTGAAGCATTAGAGAATAATTGGCCGTAAAAGAAGAAAAAAACACGCTCTGCTTTGGGCTGGCCCGATTCCCGTGAAGCTCCGCCACTGGATACTTGAGGGGGATTTTACTCTGACCGAAGACACAAACCAGATTCAAAATCAGCGCCGAAGATCTAGGGGTCTGTGATACCAATTGCCATGCCCTCGTGTATTGGGGTCGAGAGGATGACGAGGATTATAGGAGAGTAAGAGAGCAAACCAGAGAAGAACAGAATGGGTGTGACCTAAAATTTCGTTCCCATGTTGTATTCAAATATAAGTGTATGTTTCGAATGTCTTTAAGACAATTCATCAATCAAGCATATTACGACTGAGCGAGCTGCTGCTATGTACATAGCCAGCGAGTGAACTGTAAAAACGAAGACATGATATGAAACAGTAAATAACGGCGTAGCTAGTGAAAACTTCAACCGTTGGATGAACCCTTGGTCAATCTTAGCCATTCGTTAACTGAACACCACCTTGCCCAACATAACACTTGTAACTGAAGACCGATACCGACAGGCCCGCTTCGCCAGCTGCCGCCACCGTTGTTCTCCACACCCTTGCTATGGGAGCGCCCATTGGGGGTGCGTCGCCTGCTCAGCCGGGAAGATGGCGAGGAAGCTGTGCCCCGTCTCCAGGTCGAAGGGAGAGGTAGGGTGCCGTTGGTTTATTCCTCTCCTGGTGCTTGCCTCTGAACAAGTCTGAATCATGTTAATTCATAGCCGCTGAACTACTTGGTTAATTCATAGCGGGCGATTCGATTCTTCCCACATATACCTAGCTCTGCAGGGGATCGATCTGGGAGAAAGTGTGCTGCGTCTCAATCTTGTATTCTGGTCGAGGATCTTAGCTCACATTTAGTCAAATCAGCCCGTTCCAAAAAAAATCTGGAGCGTCCGGCCGGCGACTACTTCCGCACCGACGCAACTACTTTTCCTATCGGGTTTATTTTTGTAAACACGTCCCTAAACAGCTTGCATCGTATGTACCTACGAAGCACCGATACGGCTAGACGGACACGGCGATACAGATACGCCGATACGGGATACGGCAATTTCAGAAAACAGCAATACGGCGAGTATATATATAAAAATAGTAAAATGCCATGTAATAAAGACCAGAATAATTAAATGCGTGAAATGAGATTAAAATACTGCCCCATTTGTTTCCTTTTGAAGTTCTCAATGAAGGAATGATCATCAATTTCCACACTCCAAGGATTAAAATAGAAGATACTTTTGATTTGATTGACAACCCCAGCCCCAGCCTCTTTACAATCAGCACTAGTAGTGTTGCTTGATCTTCTACTAACTGAAGACTGGCTGCCTGCCATGCCAAAGCAGAGGAAGTGCAGCATTCGTGTGGCAGAACAAAGGGCGGGAGGAGTTTACCTCGTTGCTGGTGACGGGCGGGGATGGAGGCGATTGGCAGAGATGGGTGAATCCGGGCGGGGCGAGACGAATCTGGGTGGCAGCGGCGCTATTCCAGCGACGGCGGCGCGATCCCAGGTGACGGCAGCGCGTGAGGTCGACTCCAGGCGGCAGCGGCGGCGCTCGATCCAGTGCCATGCCAAGGAAGGAATAGAGAGAGAAAGCGCTTGGGCTGTAGGGTTAGTAATGGGCTTCGACCGGATGGGCTCCTCGCCGTGTCCTCGCCGTGTCGCCGCAGTCCCCGCCGCGTATCGGCATTTTTTTTCTTTTCTTTTAATTCGAAAAACTGGGACACGTGAAGGACACGCGTATCGGGGCGTATCGGCCGGATACGTGTATCGGATACGTACGGTACGGGGACACGTTGAGTTTTGGAGTATCGGTGCTTCGCATGATCATCTTTGATTTGGTAAACTGACAACAGTTGTTGTCAAGTACCCCAACCTACCCAGATAAGGCCACCACATTCATATTCTGAGAGTTGACCATGGATATATATTGGCTATCCATGAAATAAACTAATATGCTATATTAGATATACGCTATGTCTTCTTTCTTCTACATCCATTTCAGGACGAACTATGAGACCAGGAACAACAGAAGGTTCTACTGATTGTGTTACGGCATCCATTCGGTATGTTAGGTTCAACCATGCTCATCTCTAAGTCTGTACTACATTTGTTAGACTTCTCTCTGATTTTCTTCCAAGAGATTAGCAGTTTGAATTAAATTCTTCAGTTTGTTTAGCCGATTCCAACCTGTTTTCTTCATGTTCAAAGGAAACAATTATGTTGAATAACCAAAATCATATTATGAAGCTGCTATTCCATATCCACAACAGAACTGAGCAATAGATATTAATTTTTTAGACTAACAGGGGCGACCCCCCGGTTCCATTTCTATCGAAAAGAAACCATTACAGTAACCAGTTCGGTGTTCTCCCCCAGCAGGAGAACGGAAATAACAGAAAATAAAACTAGCTGCCACCTAGCAAACTACTCGTCTGAAACAAAGTCTTGCCCAGAACTGGGACTTTCCGATCCTTACAGCCAAAGTGCATGGAGCACCACAAAACACGAAACCAAAACAATGCCAGAACTGGCACAGAGCGAAAACCACTCCAGCTTCTAGCTCCACCTCTTTTCCAGTAGAGGGGCAGGGGAGGCTTCGATCGGCGAGAGCTCCATCATCCTGTCACCACATGGATAGCAGCGTCTTCCTCCGGATGTGCATGCAGATAGGCCAGGGAAGCACGACCGCCATGTGGAGCATCTTTCACCGTCAAGAGCCAAGTAGAAACCCAACCGAAGTCAGTACATCTGCTTACCCCACCAAAGCCAGAGGGCTTCTTAGCCTTAGAGTTAGCAGAGCCATGAATTGCCCCACTTTTCCTTCTTCTAGTTCTTTGAAGGGGACCTTCCAGTTCCTGAGATAACTGAGCACCAAACTCCAAACCTGTTTCATATTGATCCAGGTAGTTCGGTTAAACACTATACTATTTCTAGAATTCCACAGCCCCCAAAGGACTGCAGAGGTAACTACATTAAAGTGTAAGAAACGTTTATTACACATCCATTTAGAAGCAACATTTTCAAAGTTATTGATCATAATATCAAAAATTTCAAAGACGTTCTCCCAAAGGCATCTAGCAACTATGCATTCGAAGAATAAGTGACTAACAGATTCAATTTCTTTACAGAAGTTGCATTCCAAAGGTTTTGGAATCCCTCTTCTTCTCAAATTATCTCTAGTCATAATTTTATTCTGCGAAAAGAGCCACAGGAAAACCTGAATCCTGGGAGGGATTTTGAGATCCCAGACAACTGGTAAATAGATAGGAGTAACTCCTCTAAAATTTACCAAGAATACTAGAGTACACACCACTAGTTTCATACTGCCAGATAAGCTGATCAGCCTCCTCCGAAAATCTAATACTAGCAGCAACTTCAACTAGCTCTAACCACTGCACCATCATTTCAGGGGTAAAAGTTCTTCTAAAGTCACACTTCAACTGATTTCCGTCCCAAAGATCTGCAATAGTTTGAGTTTGCTGGTTCGAAACAAAATAAAGATCCCAGAATTGGGTGGCCAGCGGAGAGTTGCCGAACCAAATGTCCTCCCAAAATTTTATAGATTTACCATTCCCTACATGCCACCTATATCCCACCTTCACTGCCCTCGATGCCCACATCACTCCCTTCCAAAAGACTGAAGGATGTGCATCTTGGCAGCAGAGGATATTGGGCCTATTTGTTTTATACTTAGCATCTATAACACGCTTCCACAGCGAACCCTCACCCTGGATATACCTCTTAATCCACGACCCAATCAAACAAATGTTCAGGTCCTGCAGGTTTGGGATCCCTAAACCGCCAAACTCTTTGCGCATGCAAATAGATGGCCAGTTAGCTAAATGAATTTTATTGTTGCCCTCCTCATCACTCCACATACATCTAGCTAGATGACTATTAATTAACTGGAGAGCCCAGTTTGGGAACTTAAAGAAAGACAACAAATAAATTGGAATACTAGCTAAGACGGACTGGATCAGTATCCTTTTTGCCTCCATGGACAACAGTTTCCCTCTCCAGCCAGCCATTCTTTTGAGCAGATTATCTATGAGAGGTTGTAGGTCCTCCCTCGTCAACTTGTCAAAATGTAAAGGGATTCCTAAGTACTTAACAGGAAATTTACTAGCTAAACATTCAAAAATGTCGAGGAAAGGGACTATTTTCCCCTCCTCCATGTTAATTGCTATCAGTTCACTTTTATGAAAGTTTATTTCAATACCGGAGAGCTGCTCAAAACAAGTTAGAATCCACTTCAAATTAATGGCTACTCTTTCATCATTTTCTAAAAACAATAACGTATCGTCCGCGTACTGCAGACTAAGAATACCTCCCGGGATAAACTGGGGACATAAGCCTCTAATTAGACCAGCCCCGCTCCCCTTCATAAGCATCTTAGAGAAGACATCAACAACAAAGTCAAAAAGCAAAGGAGACAGGGGATCTCCTTGTCTTAAACCCCTACTAGTAAGGAAGAAATCTCCTTCTACATCATTAATCTTTACTCCAACCGAGCCACCTAAGACTACTTGCCTAATCCAACTAATAAACTTATCACTAAAACCTCGAGGCTTTAGGACTTCGAAAAGGAAATCTAGATTAACTCTATCATAGGCTTTCTCGTAATCGATCTTAAACACTAACCCCTGTTCTTTTTTGTTATGAACTTCATGAATTATCTCATGTGCAGTAACAACGCTTTCCAAAATAAACCTTCCTTTAATAAACGCAGATTGACACAAAGAGATCATCCTATTCATGACCTTTGACATTCTATTCGTAATAACTTTAGTAAAAAATTTAAAAGAGCAATTGAGCAGACTAATTGGTCTGAACTTCTTCATAGTTCTAGCATCATTTTCCTTCGGAATGAGAGTGATCATAGCAAAATTCAACCTAAACAAACCTATATCATGTCTGAACCACTCTTCAAACATCCTAACGAGGTCTCCTTTGATTATCTCCCAGTATGCCTGGTAAAACATAAAAGGAAGGACATCAGGGCCAGGAGCACCATCAGAATAAGAACCAAACACTGCTATTTTAATCTCTTCTTCAGAGAACCAGCTAGTTAACATCTCATTCTCAGAAATTAGTAACTTTTTCCTCATCCGAGAAGAAATTTTCTCTAAGATTCATATCAGGCCTAGGCTCAGCACCAAAGAGGTCTTTATAGTAATCGCTTGCTATTTTTAGCATCCCCTTGGTTTCAGACTCTGGACCATCAGGCCCCTCTAGGACATGGATCAGCTTCTTCCTCCTACGTTGATTAGCAACAGCGTGGAAGTAAGCCGTATTCCTGTCCCCTTCTAAAATATCACGTTCCCTGGAACGTTGTCTAGCTTTAATTTCCTCCATCCTCCATAAATTATTTAACTCTGCTAAAATATCCTTAAACCTACTCGTCTCCTCATCCGAGAGAATCTGAGTTTCAGATTTGATGTCCAGTGCATCATAATCATCCATCAGTTTCTTCTTATGCTTACGAAGCTCAGCTTCCAAGTTAGCACTCCAGCCCTTAGAAAGCTTCCTAAAAAATCTAAGCTTATTCTGCCAAACATCTATGATGTTTCGAGCTCTTCTATCCAGCGACCAGGCTTTTACAACAATGTCTTTAAAGTCTGGTCTATCTATCCACCATTTTTCAAACTTAAAACTACTCTTCTTTGGTATTTGTGTCTCCCCCGAATCCCACAAAATGGGGGTGTGATCACTACCACTTCTAGTTAAGGCTCTAGCATTAGATAACGGAAAAAGGGAATCAAAATTAACAGTACAAAACACTATCTAATTTGCACATAACTATATCCTCGCAAGTCGTGCTTATGCTAGCGATGTAGTCCATGAGCAGACACAAATGATTCTCTGCAATGTTATGTAAATATCTAAAGCGGTACATAACAGTCTAGTTTGGTCATCGCAGCTAGAGGAGATGTGTTTTGTTTCTAAATGGACTTTAAAGTAGTATAAGCAGCATCTCTGTTGCCCAATGGGCATCTGAAATCCCTACCAATGCATTGATGATTTATCCAATGAAATTAAACACTCTTGCGTATGGGAATTGCACCTCCAGCTGAATCAACAACATCACAAATGGGAAAGGAAACTTTTATCATTGGGTCGACAATGACTTCATCGTTCGTTCTGGAGGACCTGCTTCAGGCGTCAGCTGAAGTTCTGGGCAAAGGTACAGCCGGGTCAACATACAAGGCATCGATGTTGGGTAATCCAAACATTGTCGGTTTGGTTGCCACGTGATTAGCTTAGGAAAGTTTTCACGTCCGTGGGTCTTATACTCTTATGGCTTGCATGCCATACGTGTCGATGTCCTACTAGTAATGGTAGAAGTAGAATAGGAAAGTTTGTGCTGAGTCGGTTTAGCTTTCCTAGTTTAGCTAAGTAGTACTACTAGTTTACATACCAGTTTGGTTTGTGTACGAGTAGGAGTCTTGTACGAGTCGAGCAGGTCTCGAGGCCCTTGTGTGCTATATAAACAGGGGTAGCGAGCCTGTTGTAAACCACCAGAAAACGAAAAGCAATAGAGAAAACAAGAGGCATGAGACGTGCCTTTGGCGATCCTTTGATTGTTGCTGCGTTCGTGTGTTCTGGTCCTGGCGTTTGCGTTAGCGTCAGCACGACGGTTAAATGAAATTCGCGTCCTTGCGTTTCCGTCGCCGAGTTGCCGCGAGATCGTGCGTTCGATCGTTGGGCAAAGGTAACAATATTGAGGGTGGATACACGGTAGTCGTCAAGAGGCTGGCGGAAGTGGACTTGCCGGAGGAGGAGTTTGACCTGCGTGTCGCGGTGATTGGCGCCATCCAGAACAAACACATCGCGCCACTGGAGTGGTATTACTGGAGCAATGACGAGAAGCTGCTAGTCTACAGTTACTTCTCGAACGGTAGCCTAGATGGAATGCTCCATGGTAATATATATTATACAGTGCTTAATTAGCCTGCGTCTGCCTTTCCTTCGATTGTATACAAGTCCTAATGCTGTTGATAGTGTGTGGATCCAGGACATCAAGGAGCTGGCCGAACTCCGCTAGGCTGGGAAGAGCGGGCAACTGTAGCACTTTCCGTGGCGCGCGGTGTGGCGTACATCCACTCAGCCGGGCCATCGAGCTGCCACGGCAACATCAAGTCCTCTAACGTCATGCTTAAACTCACCCTAGATGCATGCGTGTCGGAACACGGCCTGGCAGCCCTTGGCCCGTTCTGTGGTGCCCATGCCTACAGCGCGCCTGAGATCACCGATGCTAGGCAGGTCTCTCAGAAGGCCGACGTGTACAGCTTTGGGGTCCTCCTGCTGGAGCTTCTCACCTGTAAGCATTCATCGAGAAACACACAGCTTGATGAGGACAGGGTGAATTTGCCGCCGTGGGTGTGTTCCGTGTCTCAACACGAGTGGGTGGTGAAGGTGATCGATGTGCAGCTCCTGGCACAACAGCAGAAGGACGGGGAAGAGGAATGCATGGTGCAACTCCTGCAACTTGCCATACATTGTTGCAATGAAGATGCCGACTCAAGGCCTACAATGTCTGATGTAGTGCAACAGATTGAGAAGATAACGGGTTGAGAAGATGCAAACTGAGGCCTACATGAGATTTTCAGTGCCTCAAAAAATCTAAAAGTATCTTAATAGGTTTTTGAAGGCCGAAACAATAATGATGCATTTACTCGTGTTTGGAAAGTAATTATGGGAACTTCTTAAGGGTATCTTTGATTTTTTTTTGACAAAGACAGAGGATTACATCGGGAAATCGATCCTTACAGAAAGAACCAGGAAACAGAAGATAAAACAACGAAGCACTCCTGGATCCCGACCACACCGACAGCCGGAACGGCCCGGTGATTTGCCGCCGCCGCTGCTCCACAAGCACGCTTGTCCTTGGCCGGAGTCAGCCCCTCCGCCGGCGGGAGACCACCGGACAACCCACGACGGACGCCCACGGTCGCCGAAGTCGCCGCGAAGCCCCAACACACCTCCATCTTCAGATTATTTAGCCGGATCCGCTGACAGCCCACGGGATCCGGTGAGGGGAGGCCGAACCTGAGAGATCCGAAGAACCACCAGGTCGACGAAGGCAGCAGATCGACGCCGGAGCTCCAACGATGTCCCTATTTTGTTATAATCAACATTGTTTTGCAAAAATTATGGGTATTCACTTGCATATCGAGGAATACACCTAATGCCGCGCCTGCACAAGTTGCAGCTTCAAACTGTGATGCACGAGGAGTTTAGAATCTAGATAAATACTTATCGCTATTAGTGTTAGGATTTGTAAACTGGAAAGGTTTGTCCAGAAGAAAGGTTCCCTGCTACTTACAAACATTTGGATTTTCTTTTTTAGACTACAAATTGTAATCCGACTACATAAATCCAACCTATGTTGATCAATAAAGTAAGCAGGAATTATCAATTTAAGAGTATCTCCAATAGGTGATGTAAAATAGCAGCCCAAAAACAGTGTGATGTAAATATACATCACCAAACGTGATTTACATCAGCGAAAGTGTCCAACTCCGAGATGTGATGTATTTTAGGGCATGAGGTCCCCGGTAGGTGATGTATTTTAATCACTCAAATCACTCAAACTTCTTCTTCTTCGTTGATCTCGATACTGACGAATCCTCTTCCACGACCGGTGGAGGCGGCGGTGCCGCTGCCTCGTCCCTTCGGCACGGTGGCCTTCTTCTTCCAGACCCCTATTCTTCCACGGCCAAAAGAGGTGGCAGTAGCAACGGGAGGGGCGTCCACCTCTTCCACGGCCGGCGGGAGAGGCGTCCACCTCCTCTTGCATGGTTGGCAGCCGCAACGGTGGGAGGGGTGTTCACCTCCTCTTCCACGAACGGAGGAGGAGTCGGCGGCGATGGCAGGAGGGTCACGACAATGGCGGGAATGTGGCCAGGGATGTGTGTGGAAACGTCGGGGAGGGTGGGCAGCGTCAACGGAGGAGGTGGATCGCCGGCGGCGCCCGGGGAGGTGAATGCTCAGATTGGCGGTTACACGCGCTCGCGGCTGCATGCGTTTTAGGGCACGACCCCTGATCATGTATATTTACATCCCTAGAGCCAATTTTACATCGCGCAATAATTTTCTTTTTTGCAAAGATATATATCGAGGGCTGCCGTTGGAGACCACTTTTTGGCCCATGGTGATGTAAAAACGACTAAATCCTATTTTGCATCACCTATTGTAGATGCTCTAATTTCTCATCTGCTTGCTCATGCGCAACCATAGGTCGGCGCAAATTTAGGCCTCGTCCTCTAATCTCGCACAACTACTTCTTCGGCTTATTCACAACCTCCTAATCATCCAGCCTGTGCCAACTTGGTATCAAATTCATCATCCTCCGTTGCCGTCAACGTCGTGGGCGACCCACCCCGACCTCTCCAAAACCTTGCCGAACAAATCGCGAAGCAACAGGTCGACCACGATGGCGTGGTCAAAGCTCTGAATTAATTGACCTCGCTAGTGGCCTTTAGATCGACGCCGATGAGTGTTGCGCCGATCATAAGGATGACAACCAGAAAACTGGACGCCACCTTCAGGACCTTCACGGAAGCGTTGCAAGTGGTCTAGCAGCAGTGGGATGACACCACACATTGGCAACGCGCGTAGAACTTGGCCATCCTCCCACTTGAGTAGTGTGGCACTGCTTGGTGGGCTAGGACTATTATCGGCATCCTTCCACAAAGCCAAGTCAACAGACCATATGTCCCTCACCGACGGTTCCAACCAGACCCCACAAACTTTACAAAATTGTTTTCCATGTGTTCAACAGCCAAAGTGACCCTCGTTCATGGCTAAGAAAATGAAATATGTTCTTTGTCGGCCAACTCATGAATGAATCTCACAAGATATGGTTGGCGTCATACCCGTCACAGGTGTAGCCGCCTTATGGTACGGACACTTGGATCAGAAGATCGGACACCCATCATAAGAGGAGTTACGCTAGCTCATCTCCAATTGCTTTGTGGTAAATCTGGTAACGGGACCCGTTCTCCGATCCCGGTGGTTAGTTCACCTATTAGGGGATGGTGATCATATGGACTTAATTCCCACATGATGCAAATGTATCCTCATCGGGTAAGCCGGGGACGGTTACAACTGACCACTCCCCATAACTGCTAACTGTGAGTTTCCATAAAGAAATATGATATGTGGGACTAAGAAGACATCATATGTATACAAGAATGAAACCTTAGAATCCCCGGCCCATCCTCTGCAGGAAATCCTCTCGATCTCCCACTCCCTCAGTCCCTCCCGCACTTCCTCGATCTGTACGTTCTCGCCAGTCTTCACTCCCTAGTCGCACGTCATCCCCCACTGCGTCCTCTTAGCCGCAGCCCCTCTTACACTTCCCCACCGCACTGTCAAAGTTCATTCCACGACACCCGTCCTCGCCATTCTCCACTCAACATGTTCACTTTTTTTCTTGACTCATTATTGCTGGCTTAATCGGATGAGGAAACCGATGGTTATTTGCTGCCCTGAGGATGGTAGAAAAATCATCCCCGTGACAGTTAATGGGGATGAGATGGGAAGAGCTTTGTTTCGTGGGACTTTTGGTTGATTAACTATTTTTTGTGCGGAGCGACCGAAGCTTTGTTAAACGGTAGACAAAATGTTTTTATTGGGTCGGTTTTGGTTGATTAATAACCAGTTTTGCCAGTGTTCCCGTTGCCATATTGGCTTTTGGGCAGCCCACACGCGCTAATTCCTTCGGCGATCTGATCTTTCTTCCTTGTTCCCGGACAGTGGCTGAGTACTCCAAGCGCTTCCTACTCTCGTGTCTCGCCTAATCCGGACACGGTCCGAGAGTGGGATATATCTTCACCAACAGCCTGGGTGAAAACTTCAACCGTTGGATGAACCCTTGGTCAATCTTAGCCATTCGTTAACTGAACACCATCTTGCCAACCATAACACTTGTAACTGAATACTGGTACTGATAACGTCAAAAAAAATATACTGGTACTGATAGGCCGGCTTTGCCGGCTGCCGCCACCATTGTTCTCCGCGTGCGCCGCACGGGCTAGGTTGCCGCTTCTCTCATTCCACCCGCCAGCCGCATCTCTCTCGCGAGCGCGACTTCTGCGCCCTTGCTACGGGAGGTCGACAACGGACCCTATGGGAAGGTGTCGCCTGCTCCGCCGGGAAGATGGCCCCCCCAATAGCCTGTCAGTGTGCCCCTGTTCTCCCACATCCTCTATTCCAGCCCCTGCATCTTCCCCACGAACCTATCCGGCTTGACACAAAAATCGCAAGAACCGGTCAACCGGAGCTGGTGCCTGGCGGTGTGGGTGTCTTCAACACCTCGCTAAACAGCTGATATCGTATATTCAGCATGACCATCTTATTTAATTCGGCAACTGACAACAGTTGTTGTTAAGTACCCCAGCATCCACAGATAAGGCCACCCCATTCATGTTCTGAGAGTTGACCTTGGCTAATCATGAAACAAACTAATAGGCTATATTAGCTATATGCTATGTCTTCTTTCTTCTAGATCCATTCCATGGCGAACTGTGCGACCAGGAACAACAGAACGCTCTACTGATTGTGCAACGGCGTCCATTCGGTATGTTTGGTTCAGCCATGCTCATATCTAAGTCTGTACTACATTTGTTAGACTTCTCTCTGATTTTCTTCCAACGGATTAGCAATTTGAATTAAGTTCTTCAGTTTGTTTAGATGATTCCAACCTATTTTCTTCATGTTCCAAACTTTGTTTCATTCCCCCTGTAAGGAAACAATTATGTTGAATAACTAAAATCATATTATGAAGCTACTACTCCATATCCACAACAGAAGTGAGCAATAGATATTAATTCAGTTGTCTCTCCTAAGTCGTACTTCCTCTAGCGATGTAGTCCATAAATGATTCTCTGCAATATTATGTAATTATCTAAAACAGTAAATAGCAATCTACTCATCGCAGCTAGAGGAGAGTTGCTTTGTTTCTAAATGGACTTTAAAGTAGTATAAGCAACATCTCTGTTGCTCAATGGGCATCTGAAATCCCTACCAATTCATTGATGATTTATCCAATGAAATTAAGCACTCTTGCATATTTTGTTTATTCGTTTCCTCATTTATATGTTGGATTAATTTTGACTTTTAGCACTATCAAAACTGTTTTCAAGGTCGAGCTGTCTTGCAATACTGAGTAAGTTCCCTGCTACTTACAAAAATGGATCATCCAGAAAACATAGTAATACAACATATCCAGGAAGAACATAGATCGAAATGGATTGCACGTAGCAACCATGATGTGAGATGTTTCACAGAAGATGAGATAAAAGGATTTACCAACAACTATGAAACCGTACTCGGTATAGGTGGCTTTGGACAATTTTATAAAGGAGTCCTTGAGGACGAAAGTATGGTTGCAGTCAAGACGTTCATCTGCAATGTAAAAGGAATTTTTGCCAAAGAGTTAACCGTCCACCGTGCAATCAATCACAAGAATGTAGTCAGATTAGTCGGCTACTGTGTAGATGAAAATGCCCTAATGGTGGTCACAGAGTATATTTCTAAAGGAAATTTGAGTGAGACCCTTCACAAGGATACTACTCCCATCGCGTTGGATACACGGCTAAGAATTGCCATTGAATGTGCAGCAGCGTTGGACTATATGCATTCACAAATGTATACACAGGTCATTCATGGTGATATCAAGCCTGCTAATATACTTCTGGATGATGGGCTTGGAGCAAAAATAGCTGACTTTGGAATATCTTGACTACTGAACACTGAAAATACTCTACATACTCAAAGTGTGATAGGAAGTAGAGGCTACATGGATCCTGTGTTTTTTCAGACTGGTCGCCTCACACCAAAGAGTGATGTGTATAGTTTTGGAGTTATGCTCTTGGAACTGATAACTAGAAAAAAGGCAAGTGATGATAATGGGCCGACCGCCTTGGTTGAAAGATTTACTCAAGATCTTCCAAAAGGGATCAGGAGGGTACGGGAGATGTTTGATGCTGAAATTGCAACCCCTAACAATATCAAAATTATTGAAGGAATTGCAAAGTTGTCAGGTAAATGCTTGCAGATGGAACTCCACAAACGTCCTGAAATGCTCGAAGTTGTAGAATGTCTTCGCAAACTTAGAAAAGCTCTACATCAGGGACAAGAAAGGTCAGCTCTATTTTCCTGGGGAAGGAAAAACAAGCTAGCTCGAGCTGAATCAACAACATCAGAAGAAAGCAGTAGTAGTAGCCATTACGTGGAGATTGAACCTCCAGCTGAATCGACGACATCACAGATGCCGAAGGGAACTTTTATCATTGGGTCGACAATGACTTCATCGTTCGTTCTGGAGGACCTGCTTCGGGCATCAGCTAGAGTTCTGGGCAACGGTACAGCCGGGTCAACACACAAGGCAACACTTGAGAGTGGATACACGATAGTCGTCAAGAGGCTGAAGGAAGTGGACTTGCCAGAGGAGGAGTTTGACCTCCGTGTCGCGGTGATTGGCGCCATCCAGAACAAACACATCGTGCCACTGGAGTGGTATTACTGGAGCAATGAAGAGAAGCTGCTAGTCTACAGATACTTCTGAATGGGTAGCCTAGATGGCATGCTACATGGTAATATATGATGTACTTTGCTTAATTAGCCCGCGTCTACCTTCCCTTCGGTTGTACCCTATACAAGTCCTAATGTTATTGATATTGTGTGGATCCAGGAAATCGTGGAGCTGGCCGAACTCCGCTAGGCTGGGAAGAGCGAGCAACCATAGCACTTGGTGTGGCGCGCGGTGTGGCGTACATCCACTCAGTTGGGCCATCGAGCTGCCATGGCAACGTCAAAGTCCTCTAACGTCATGCTCACACACAACTACGAGGCATGCGTGTCAGATCACGGCCTGCCAGCCCTTGGCCCGTTCCGTGGTGCCTATGGCTACAACGCGACTGAGATCACCGATGCTAGGCAGGTCTCTCAGAAGGCCGACGTGTACAACTTTGGGGTCCTCCTGCTGGAGCTTCTCACCGGCAAGCATCCGGCGAGAAACTCGCTGCTTGATGAGGACGGGGTGAATTTGCCACGGTGGGTGCGTTCCATTGCACAACATGACTGGGTGGCAGAGGTGATCGACATTAAGCTCCTGGCACAACATCAGAAGGACGGGGAAAAGGAATGCATGGTGCAACTCCTGCAGCTTGCTATGCATTGCTGCAGTGAAGACGCCAACTTGAGGCCTACAATGTCTGATGTAGTGCAACAGATGGAGAAGGTGCAAACTTCACAAGAAAGTAGTAGCGGTATCCGTAACGTGGGAATTGCAGCTCCAGCTGAATCAACATCACAAGAAAACAGTAGCAGTACGAAAAACAAGGGAACTTTTATCTTTGGGTCGACAATGTCTTGTTGTCCATCGTTCGATCTGTCTTGTTGTCCATCGTTTGATCTGGAGGAATTGCTTCGGTCGTCATGTGAAGTTTTAGGCAAAGGTACGGTCGGGACAACATACAAGGCAATACTTGGTATGGAAAATCGGTAGTCGTCAAGAGGCTGAGGACAGTGGACATAACAAATGAGGAGTTTAACCTGCATGTCGCGGCGATTCGTGCCATCGAGAACAAACACATCGCCCCACTGCAATGGTATTTCTGGAGCAAGGATGAGAAGATGCTACTGTACAAATTATTTCCGATGGGTAGCCTAGCACACACACTCCATGGTAATATCTGTTGTACTATGCTTAGTTAGCGTGCATCTGCTTGCCCTTCAATTTTATACAAGTCCTAATGCTGTTTCTGGTACGTGTATCCAGGACGATCCCAAGATCCGCTGGACTGGGAACAGCGGGTAGCCATAGCACTTGCTGCGGCGCGCGGTGTGGCGTACATACACTCAGCCAGGCTATTGAGCTGCCACGGTAACATCAAGTCCTCTAGCGTCGTCCGCATAGGTATCCGCGATGCATGCGTGTCGGAGCATGGCCTGACAACGCTTGGCCTGTTCCCCGGTGCCTCCGTCTACAGCGCGCCTGAGATCACCGATGCTAGGCGGGTCTCTCAGAAGGGTGACGTGTACAGCTTTGGAGTCCTCCTGCTGGAGCTTCTCACCGGCAAGGATCCGGTGAAAAACACACAACTTGAAAACGGGGTGAATTTGCTGCAGTGGGTGCATTCCGTTGCACAACATGAGCGGGTGGCAAAGGTGATTGACATGAAGCTCGTGGCACAACAGCAGCAGAAAGGGGTAAAGGAATGCATGGCGAGACTCCTCGAGCTGGCCATACATTGCTGCAGTGAAGACGCCAACTCGAGGCCTACAATGTCTAATGTTGTGCAACAGATCGGGAAGATGCAAACTTGAGGCTACGGTGTACTCATGCCGGAGCATCTACAACCCGGAGAAGATCAACAGGAAGTTTTTCATTTATTACCTCAATGGTGGTGTCATATTTTCGGTGTTCACTTTCAGTGGGTTATTCTGGAGCACTACTGCAGTGGAAAGATGTATTTTCATTGAAAGTTCATAATCTATCTGGATTGTAATACATATTGGCATATGCGTTCTGCATTATTCCAAATGAAACATGGGGTTCAGAATTGTACCAGCTCAGCTGCAAATAGTCAAATACATGTAAGAATTAGAACCTGCCATTCGTTTTCAGGATGCGAAGGAAGCTGCCCAGATAACTGAGCCGCCGATATAGCTGTTCTACTTGACAATAACATCTATTGATAACAGTTTATCCAATCTGCGAAAATTCGTAAAGCAGGATGCCAGGCCCTCCGCGCTGAAGCATGGTGGTCTGATCAGCTGGTGGGAGTGGCGGTCGGATCAACCAGCACAGATGTCGCGGCTTTTACATTCCTCGCCGTGTCGTCCCCGTCTCCGGCAAGGTCGGTCGCCGCCGTGCGCAGCGTCTCGTCCGTAGGGCACCAACCACCTCGTCTTCCACTTCACCGGTCGCCGGAGCCGATAACAGGCCAGACCCATAAGCGACAAGGGGTGCTGCGGGCGCTCGGCCCATGGCAGTCAGGCCCACCTACGCTCCGACTTTGGATAGACTTAATAAAGCCACAATGGGCCGACCGAACCATTAATTAAGAAAGGTCTTAAGAGAGGAGAAACTACTCCAGACGGACGCGCGTCGCCGGGGATCGCCGGAGCTAGGGTTCCGTCCCTCCGTCCGTCCGATGGCGGTGACCCTCCAGCCGCCCTTCCTCCCGCACGGCCTCCCCAGCCAGATGGTGCTGCTGGCGGGATGGGGCCGCGCCTGCGGCAGGTGCGCGAGCTCCGCCGGCTGCCGCTCCACCAGCTCGTCCCCCGCCTCGCCGAGCTCCGCGCCGACGAGGCCGGCCCCGTGCGCAGGCTCGTAGCCCAGTGAGTGCTCCTGCTCCTGCGTTTGTTCGGCTCGACGCTTGCACCTTGGCCATTTGGTGATTGGTCGTTCGTTGCGGCAGTTCAGTGTCTGTTTCACTCATCAGTTTTTTCTGTAGCTTAGCTTTTCCTGCCAATTCGCTCTGAAATTTAAGTTCGTAGCGAACATAAATAAAAAACAAAAATGCTATGTTTATTATGTGGTGTCATGGAAGCTACTAGTTGCTGCTGACCAGCTAGATGTGCTGTACATGATCAGTAGTCTTTTATGTACATGAGCTCTCTGAAGGTGGAGTTAACATATGACATAGCCTTCTATGCGCTATGGAAATGCTTTCTGTTACGGTATTATGTGAAGGGTACTGACATTAGCCATCATATTGACTTCATTTGCATTTCAACTGGTTCCTGACATAGGATGATTGGTGAGGTTGGGTCAAAGCACATGGTGTATATACCCGACGTGATGCCCTCTCTGCTGGATCTTCTGAATGACGAGACACCTGCAGTTGCGAGACAGGCTGTTAAAACAGGAACAGACTTATTTGCCAAAGTACTACAACAGCTAGTTATCCAGGTAATACTACTACCAGCACCTTTTTTAGTTGCCTGTATGTACGTGGACTTCGGCTCATGTTTTTATTTGCTGGTTCTAAATCCAGGGTTTGCTCTCAAGCGGCGGGATCGATGATTCACTCAAAGTGTCATGGGAATGGATGCTCAAGCTTAAGTCAGCAGTGTCGGTCATGGCATTTCATGTAAGCTACTGTCCTCGCTTTGGAACCAGTTAATTGCATCCTCTCGGCGTACAGTTTCTTACACCTGTGGTATCTCCATGTCAGCCTACCAGCAATGAAGGAGTCAGGTTGCTGGCCGTTAAGTTTGTTGAAAAAACAGTTCTTATGCACACCCCAGATCCTGATATCACATCAGATCCACCAAACCAAGTTACAGAAGGTAGAACATATGCCGTGCATTATACAGAATGATCTCTTTTAAATTTGATTTATGACATGATCATCTTTCAATCATTTGTAGACATGGGATTCAATATAGCATGGTTAAGGGGAGGTCACCCTTTGCTTAATGTTGGTGATCTGGCCATGGAAGCCAGCCAGAACCTGGGACTGTTGCTAGAACAGCTTAAGCCTCCTAAAATAAGATCACTCAGCACATCGATGATCATTGTCTTCGTTAGTAGGTTAGCCTCATCCATTTGTATTTCATTATATGTTTCTGTTCATGGGAAGTTCGTACCATCCGTGGAACTTACCTCATGTTCTAACATATACCTCTCCCAGTCTCTCGGCTATTGCTCAAAGAAGGCCTTCCTTTTATGGACGCATACTGCCAGTTTTACTTTCTTTGGACCCAGCAAATACCATTATTAAAATGCAAGTTCCAGGCGCATTCCATGCTTTGAAGAGTGCCATTGATGCATGTCTGAATTGTACACATTCAAGTGCTGAACCGGTATTTTTCTAGCTTTTTACAGTAAATTGTAAGATCCCATGTACATATCATCTGGTTTTTGTCAAGGAACTTTACTTGATATGTTTTTTCTCTGAGTGGTTTATCTGACATGTGTCACTTCGCGCTTATGTTTTCAGTCACTGCTCTAGGTTCTTACTTATTGAGGTTATCATTTTGCAGTGGCGAGCTCGCTTATTAGAAGCTCAAAATATTATCAACCAGGGGGATTCAGTAGAGCATACTGCAAATGACTTAATAGAACATACCGCAAATGCTGCTAGGAGTGCTGGGGACGCTTCAAACAGGGCTGAATCATTGCCTCTGACAGTATGTATCTCTATATCCAAGTTTTATCTGGCTTCTGCACCCCTCTTCTTAAAGAACAACATTTGAAGAAACAGAATGAAAGTAGAAAATTTTCAAACCTCTGTAACTCTTCCTCCCCCAAGTATTTGTCCAGTCTATAAGTGTTTCAAAATAACTATATTTCCTTGACAGGAGACTAGCACTGACAACAGTAACAAGCGAAGTCTGGCTGATGACATGAATAATATTCTAGAAGATGATGGCCATTCTAGTAAAAAAGCCAGACAATCACATGATGCTCAAGAACACAGTGAAGACACAAATAAGAGAAATACCGAGGCAGCCTCTGTTGATTCATCATCCAATCAGCACGCCCTTGCAAGAACTGAAAATTCTGAAGCTGTATATCAATTAATTGGTATGTTTGCTACATTAGCTGCGCAAGGTGACAGAGCTGCTGCATCACTACAAATCCTGTCATCCAGTATCGCTGCTGACTTATTAGCGGAGGTGGTAATGGTTAACATGCAACACCTGCCAGTTTCTCATCCAGTAGATCATCAACAATCTCCTTCAACTAGCCAGTCCTCTATTGCTCCGAGTTCGAAGCTTCTTTCAGGTCGCTTTCCTCTGTTAGAGTCCCTACTGAAGGTAGGTTCTGTAGCTGTCCCTGCTTTATTTTGTTAGATTTTCTTGTTTCTTTTTGCTTATTGAATGTTCTGTTTCAGACAATAAGCGAAACTGATCAAGATGAAGTGCCTCCAGCTGAGGATTCTGCTCTGGTGACATCTGCTGCTGGTGACATCACACCAGTTCTTGCAAGTTCTCCTGTTCTTACCGCATTAAAAACACCGAAGGAAGAGTTCAGTAACAGTTCAGCAGTTCCATTAGATATAGAAACAGTAGAGGATAAAGTACCCATTGCAGATGCTTCCGGGTTATCGATTGATGTTCAGGAATCACCAGAAACTTCCCATGCTTCTACAGAGCCTCAGGGAACCCAAGAACATTCTGGCAGTTTTATCAGTTCATTGCCTGCTGACAATTCATCAGTTGGTTTCAGTTTGGCTCAATGTTCTGAAACTCGCAGTCCAAGCTCTTCTACTGCTGAAGGAAGCCAGTCACAGTTTTCATCTTTGAATGCCCTTACTTCACGGCATGTTCTTCCAAAGTTGGTTGTGACTAATGTTGATCTAACCGATGAGGCTAAAGATCTCCTTCAAAAAGAAGCGTTTCTACGTATTCTTGAGAGAGATAAGCAAGAAGAAGCTGGTGGTTCAAAAGCTCGTCTTCCATTGCTTTCTCACCTAGGTGTTGAGGTATTGATCACCATTCCTCCTGTCAAGTACCATTCTTTGGCTTGAACTTTGGTCAATGGTCTTTGTACGGCCCATTTTTTGCTATTTAGATACTCAATTTCCCCAGACACAGTGAATTTTTGAGACACTCGTACACTGTATCATTGAGAGTGTGAGACACTATTTATTTATGTAACTTGCTGGTGCAGTTTCCTTTGGAGTTGGACCCTTGGGAGCTTCTCCAGAAGCATGTGCTATCTGATTATGTAAATAATGAGGTAAGATATACACCATATCAACATCATATAAATGGTTTTTTGTAAGAGTCCTCGTAGTTAATTAGTTAGGATCTAGGACCGAACTAGATGTAGTGATTTAACCAGAAAAACTCAAATCAGGTGTCTGGAGTCAAGTTTATTATTGCTAAGCATGTACATAGAATAACTGTCCTAGGAGCAATAGATACCCTTTCTGACCGCAGAGGATCAGACGTACCAAACACCAGTAGAATTGTAATAGTGGAAATGCAAACCCCAGACCACGACTACCTAAAGAAAGCGAAATAAAATATATTTCACTTGCAATAGTATTTACTTTTATGTATTCATACTATGTCTATGATCTGTGATTCAAACCAGTGACCCAGTGGTTGAATAATTGAACTAGTGAATGAGCACGTCACCGTTCTTGTTCATCTATCTATTGTTGTCCTATTACGTATGTGTTAGAGATGATTATTATATCTTTATACTACATTGTTGGCCCAATGCATGTTTGCTACAACTTCGCTTATGTGGTTACTTAGGTGGTTTCACTCATATGCTTCCCATAATTATTTCTAACTCATCTTTACTTGAGCAGGGACACGAGTTGACACTGTGCATTCTGAACAGGTTATATCGTGAGGCAGAACAGGACCAGGACTTTCTTTCATCTAGAACTGCAACATCAGTTTACGAATCATTTGTTCTGACAGTAGTATGTCACCTTCAAACTTTGTTAGTTTTTTCACAGCTACCTTTTCTTTGTAAGATGGCTAACTATCTCTCTTTCTGCCCAGGCCGAAAATCTTCGTGATATGTTTCCGGCTTCAGATAAGTCACTTGGCAAATTGCTTTGTGAGATGCCATACTTACCAGAAGGTGTATTAAAGCTGCTAGAGGGTCTATGTTCTCCTGGAAATAATGAGAAGCAGGACAAGGATCTTCAGAGTGGTGATAGGGTAACTCAAGGTCTAAGTGCTGTCTGGAACCTTATCATGTTAAGACCTTCAAACCGGGACAGGTGTCTGGAGATTGCTTTGCAGGTGCTGTATGGACACCATGATATATTACTGATCTAGGTTTTTTTAACATACGCGTCAATACGTGTGATATGCTTGCTTAACTATATAGTTCCACTGTCTGTCCAATCTGTCTTATTGATCGCGAACTGACAATGGCATGTCTGGTGCCAGGGGTAGCGTAAGTGAGCAAACATGCCATGAGTTTCAGTTTAATTTTTTTGGCATGCATGGGTACAATTGTGAAGCACTAAATCAATCCTACCTTTTTTTTAGCGTGGTTCAACACTTATATAATAGTGGTTTATCATTTATATTTCCCTTTCACTTGCATGGGCTTGAGATTAAACTCTTAACATGTAATTACAGTGGATAAAACTTCCACATCGGTCATCATTTGTTCTTTGATCTAGTACAACTATTCTGCTTGAAGTGTAGACTTTAGTGATATTCCCTGTTTTTCTTATGTCACTAAGTAGTAGTGTTTCTTACAGAGTTCAATCAATCGTCTAGATGAGGTCCGCATGAAGGCCATACGTCTGGTAATCCCTTAATCCATCCTGCTTGTGGAAAGGTGCCTTATGTGATTTTGTTCACTTCATTTTTCATTTGGTAATAACAGGTAGCAAATAAGCTATTTCCCATGGCAAGCATTTCCAAAAGGATTGAAGAATTTGCAAATGAAAAACTTGATTCAGTCCTGGAAGTGATTCCAGCGGCTGAATCCGCATCAGCTGCTGAAATGGCTACACCTGAAGGTCACCAGGTTTAGTTCATGCTCTACTTTCTTTCACACATGCCCCTGCTGCTATTTGAACTAGCCGTGGCTTTAGATGATTCTTAAACAGGATTGCCTTGTATTTTATCATAAAGTCAACAAATATTCTCAAGAAAAACTGTTGAAAACAGAGAAAATAATGATAAACCAATGCACTGTTAAATGAAAAGAACTGCAAGTATTATTAGGATATGATGGTGTCTTGAATGTATATTAGCTTGGAAGTTGGAACGTACTCTTAGCATCATAGCTTTCATCTTTTCTGTTCCTTTTGAAGCAAAGTATAGTCTGCCTTTTCTGATTTGTTTGACTTTGTGTTTTCTGAAGGATGGTGGTTTAGAAAATTTATCCTCAGTAGCAGATGCTCAAACTTTGATGTCACTTTATTTTGCTTTGTGCACCAAGGTTAGTGGTACTGCTCTGCAACCCTTAGTATGATTATCTGAATTCTACTAACAGCACGTGGATTGTATCTCACTGCCAGAAACATTCCCTTCTCCGGCGTGTATTTGAAATATATGGTAGTCTACCACAGGCTGCAAAACAGGTCTTGCATCCAACATTCTCTGCCATGCCAATAGATCGCATATTCTTTTGTTCTTATTCAATATTTCATGGTCTTTTGTCTAATATAAACTGTATGTTTTCCAGGCAGTTCACAAACAAGTACCCATTCTGATTCGTACAATACGATCCTCTCCTGACCTTCTTGGGATCATCTCAGATCCGCCAGCTGACAGTCGGGAGCTCCTCATGCAGGTGCAAGTTGTTTTTTCTTTGCCTATTAAGACATGTTGTCTTCTATTGGTCAAAGTTCTACTTTCACATGTATTTGAAAGAGGGTTCATGAAAATATACCTTGATGAGTGAATTTCTTTCGTTTGAATGCATTTCTATAATCCAATATATTACATTGCCATGCAGGTTTTACAGACTCTCACTGATGGAGCAGTGCCATCTCAAGATCTGATTTCCTCCGTGAAGAACTTATATTCGAAAACAAAGGTTGCCTGTTTCCTCTGAATCTGAGTTGAACTTCAAGTTCTTGCTGACATTATATGATCAGATTGTATCCTGCCTGAATTATTCTAATTTACAAACTACTGCCTCATTTTGCAGGATGTCGAATTCCTTTTTCCAGTCATGGCTCATCTGCCAAAAGATGAGGTTTTCTCCTGCACTCTTAGAACGTTTAAAATATAAAAAATAACTGGCAGTATGCAAAAATATAAGCATTGTAGTCTGGAGATCACATATATTCTGTAGGCATTAGTGCCAGGGTTTTATTTTTCTGTATTCTTTTACGTTAGTTATTCTTCATCATGCTTTTTCTCAGGTTATGTCTGTGTTTCCCAATATTGTGAACCTTCCTGTGGATAAGTTTCAAGTTGCCCTTTCTCGAATCCTGCAGGTAAGTTTTTCTCTTCTATGAAATATGAATGTTGTTCATATCTGGGCCAAGATGTTTGTTGCATACTTTATGTAAAGCTTCATACCTTCGAGGTTTTCTTAGCAAATACATATTTCTGGCTCATTCTTTGACTTAATTTCCCAACTAACTTATTTTGTTTCACTTTTCATTTTAGTTAAAAATCTTATCTAGCCTGTGCATGCACCATAACTTGCTACCTATTGCAGGGATCACCACAACATGGCCCTTCTCTTGATCCATCCGAAATTTTGATTGCGATTCATGTAATAGATCCTGAAAAAGAAGGGATACCGCTGAAAAAGGTATGTTAGTTTTCCATTCGTTACACTTCACATCACTTTGGAGTTAATTCAATACACCGATGGAGTGACAATTTATTTTAACTTGATGTAGGTTATAGAGGCATGTGCTGCCTGCTTCGAGCAAAGGACAATATTCACTCAGCAAGTTTTGGCAAAAGCACTAAATCAATTGGTATATATTTCTGGATGTTATCACGGTTTCCATTGTATCCGCCATATGCTATGATGATCTGTTGGCTTTTGTTCAAACTCTTCATTTTTTCACAGGTTGAACAGATTCCCCTTCCTTTGTTGTTCATGCGAACTGTTATGCAAGCAATAGGTGCATTTCCTGCATTGGTAAGCTAATTTTGTGACCCATTGTGTGGGCTATGACTCATGTCCTCATGTTAACCTAGTTTGCGAAAGACTTCCTAGCATGAAATGTGTATATGGGCTGATCTTGGTGAGTCTAGTTTGGTAGTGAGATTTGCTGATATGTCAAGGATCAGTCTGTTACTTGAATTGAAACACGCGGTTCATGCTGTTGTAGGATCTTCCCAGTTCATGCTGAGTAGGGAACATCCCTTCCTCTCACTTTGCTGCATGCACCTGATTATAGTGGAACACTTTTCTTTCTTCTCAGGGTCCCAGTTTTGCTGCATGCACCTGTTCTATTTGGAAAGCGTACATCCATGATACTTTTGTAGCTATGTGACAATTTAGCATCACTTATTCACTTACATCATCTTGCACTTGGTTTTTGGTGCATGACTGCATGTATAGAGGCACGAATTCTATCACGAAACACACGACAATGATTTGTCTCTTACATACTTCAGAAGCGACAAATAATTGATAGCTGATGTTTATGACCAGTTGGCTTAGCAGTATATAGTGTCCTCCCTCTCTCTAAGGAGAATGGGGAGTTAAGACCATCATTGATAAGGTGCTAATATGAATCTTACTTGACTTGGTCTGGGGAACTTCGGTATTGATGTTATTATCATGAAGTCAACTGTTCTCAGCTTTGCTGATTTGTTACTCCTGATACTATAATCTGACGGTGAGATTTCCTTGTAGGTGGATTTTGTGATGGAAATCATGTCACGCCTTGTTAGCAAGCAGGTTATCACCTTTATATTGAAAATGAATTCAGTTACAATCCTTTTTTTTCATTTTTTCTGAAACCTCAGTTATCATTTTGTGTTGGCAGATTTGGAAATATCCTAAGTTATGGGTAGGATTCCTGAAGTGTGCTATCCTGACGAAACCTCAGTCGTATGGTGTGTTACTGCAGGTTTGGTCACGCTTCTCTCCTGTGGAATTTATCTGTTCTTTCCAATGCAAAAAAATCTGTTTGTGGTAGTTGTTCATTCTAGTGAATGGGAGGAGCTTTGCCTAATTACTTCATAGATGAAAAAAGAGTGCATGTACAGATTGTCATCTGATAGTTGTCTTTTACATCATATGCTAATATTAGTGAGTTCATGGGCCACAGCAAACTATTTTCGATATAATAGTTCTAGAAACAGAAACATCTAATAGTTGAAGGCTCAACTGCAGCTTCATCTTTTATTTCTCATTCCTACTATTCGATTTCACAAAAATTCAACACTATGTATCAAATTTTCCTTAACATGGTACTCGTTTTGTCAGTTACCAGCTCCACAACTTGAAAATGCCTTGAATAAGAATCCTGTACTGAAGGCGCCCTTGGTCGAGCATGCCAGCCAGCCAAATGTGCGATCAACTCTCCGAGGTTTGTTTCTTGCTCCAATGCGCTTTCCATTTCAAATGCGTGGCTGGATCTGATCAGAGCTTGCGTCTTTCTGGGCAGGTCTAGCTTGGTGGTTTTGGGTCTTGCTGAAGATCAGCAACAACCTGCACCGGAAGCGCAAAGCAGCCAAAACCAGGCCGCCGATACTACGACGGAAGTAACTCAGGAATCCTCTGCCGCAGATACTACGACGGAAGTAACTCAGGAATCCTCTGCCGCCAGTTAACATCTCCCCTATAGCCCTGGTAAATGCCTCCTGCAACTTCACCGAGTATATGCTTTGTTTGATCGTCCGGAACAGATGTGCTAATGCTTGCAGTGGTTTCTTTAGGGATATGAACTGTCGTGTACTATCAATGATCTATGCTGTTTGGTGTATCTCGCAGTTCTGTCTTATGCTCGACCGGGATTGAGGCATTTCCTAGGCAACGATGTACTGCTACTGTATTTATCTACTGGGATGGGAAAGATCGCATTGCAAGACCACAAGAGCTGTTTAGTGGCTGCACGATTTGGGGCATCGCGTTGTACAAACATTGTTACCTCAAGAATGAAACTGATAGGAGAAAGTTGTTGATCCTTGTTATGTATTTGTTTTTGTAGCCTATGAATCCTTCCTGACCGGTGTCTTCGCACGAATTTGGACGTCGGAAAACATGTGTGATGATGTATGGTGGTTATGCTGCTGCCCTAATTATGAATCGTGACATGGATCCCTTCTTGCTAAATACTCCCTCCATTCCATATTACTAGGTAAATGTGGTCGCCGCACCTGTGGTGACAAAAAGATTTACCTGAGTGTATGATCATTGTTACTGAAAAGGGATAGAAGTATAGAACATAAAAACATGAATATTTGCGAAATAAACAAAAATAAATGATCATATGAATGTAGTAAGATTAGATGTATATAGCAATAGTGCAATTGAGAACTAAATTTATGTGTGCTCTGATGCCACAATATGAAGTGACATGAAATCTAAAAATTTGTAGTTGTTGTAAAAAAAATTTGAAAAGAAAATTGCATTTCTACAAGCTTCATAATTAATAGTAAAAAGGTTATATTAGTTCTTCTAATTGAAATTATTTAAAGTTGTTTAATCATGAATAGAAATTTGTTAGTTGTAAAGATTTCATTTTTGTGCAAATTTTGGTATATTATTTGTATTTTTGTCGAAAGTTTGGTAAAAAAAAACTGATATTTTTTAACTTTCATAGTTGGAAAATTGTCATTTCTCTCTTTTTTGAAGTATGTCCGCACAAATTCTTAATAAATACAGATGCAATATTCTTGTTATTTTAATGCAATATATTAATAGCTCACATCATATTTTGTTGGGAAATAAAATCCCTTAACTAAAAACATGAGCATAAGTAATTAGCATTTTTCCCGAGCATTTTGATGTTTTTTTTCGTATTTTTCCGGTGGATAGATTTATAGATATTGATTTTGCATAGATTTATAGATATTGATTTTGCATTATTAATTATTTTGTGGAAATTGTTTGAATAAGTGGGACCCATCTATCAGCAGTTTATCAATTTCTGGAAATATATACAGAAAGAATAAAAATATGACATGTGGGGCCCACTGTGACGTCGAGGTGACATCATCAGTGGACGGGCCTACCACGGCGACGACGGTGATGACCACGGCGGCGCCGCGCTAGGGCGATGTGGGACGTGCGGTTGGCGTGGGGACGCGCGTGGAGGCGGGGTTTGGATGCTTTGTCATTTATATGGAAAAGAAATTTGTTGGGAATTGTGATTTGTGAGTAAAGAGGGAATTTTTTTTTCTAAAATGTTGGAAAGGTAAGTAGTGTTTTGTAGGAAACTCGGGGTCTTTTTCGCAAAAAGCGGCGTGCGAGGACTTTTGATGCAAAAAGTTTTATTCCGAAGGGTCGATTTATGATTTTTTGGAAAACGTGAGGGCTTTATTTCGAAAAACTGCGAGCACTGTAGAAGTGCATATCTATATGTCCGTCAAAATAAAAAGGATAAAACATGAAAGTTGTTCGGAAGGGTGATATGCATCTACTCGTGAAAGGAAAATTCAAACGGGTGACTGAGTGCGACGAATTTGACAAAATTCGTCAAACCCGTGTGGTGACAAAATATAAATATATTTCATGTAGCAGCTACAGTACCCGCGTGCCGTTTTATTGGTATGTGTCGTAGATTTATAGAATGAGTTATTAATTGAGATTGTAGGAATGTAATTCGGTTCACGAAAACTTTATACATGAGAGGTAGATAACAAAATGCCATTCTGGGCTAGATATGAAAGACAAATTTCTGGATACAAATACCCGGATTCAAAATTTTGAAATCTGTTAGAATTTGTCTTTTTTTCACAGACTAAAATACAATGAATTTGAAGATTAGAGAGAAATATGTATATGTCCGTCAAAATTAAAAGGTTAAAACATGAAAGTTGTTTGGAAGGGTGATATCCATCTACTTGTGATAACTTTCAGATTTATCACGACCGGACAAAAGATATCGTGATCCATTGGACATGAGTGCAAACACAGGTTGGATATTAATGGAAATAAGCTGGGTGTCAAAAAAAGCGCTATATATTCTTAAAACTTCCTTGGATTTGATGCTTCATTTGGGCCCAAATGTGTAGACTAATTGTCGCCACAAAGCTGAGTTTTCTTCTAAAAGCATTTGCATCATAGGATTTGGTATTGTATAAAAGGTCAAAACAAAACAGGCACTACCTAAGTAGAGAATTAAATAGTGTGAAATAAAAGAAAATCAATGGAAACCCAAACCAAAATGTGAGAAGGGTGTTTATGCTCACAAAATCCTTTTTTGTATGTGAAGTACTTACAATTTACATGAAGTCACCTATGCTATAGCTGAGTGATATAAATATACGATGTGCAAATATGATATGTGAATTAGTACTTATGATCATACACGTATGTCAGTATATGTGACCAAGTAAATGGCTTCTGGAACAGATTCAGTGCACTCGTCAAGAGAATAATAGAGGAAAAAGGAGAGGGGATGCACAATTGGTTTTAAAAGGTAGAAAATATTTAGTGTGTTTTTGTACGGAGTAAGTGTTGGAAGGTTATTTTATTGGTGAATTTAGGCATCCAAATGGTTTTAATGCAGTACATCCAAAAGTATACGGGAAGTAAAAGTAATAAAAAAAAGTAGGGGTAGTTTGAATATAGAGAAGTGGGGAATTAAGATAACAGGATTTGCAAATAAATGAGTAATAAATTTAAGTTTGCAAAAATAAATTTATGAGGGAAATAAAATAAGAAGTTAAAAAAATAGAGTAGGGGAAAATGGGAAATTAGGAAGTAAGCCAGCAGTCTTAGAGTAATAAAATAAATATGTAAGGAGGTAAAAGTAGAAAAAAAAGATATAGCAGGGGATAAATAGGGAGCAGAAATAAATAAGTAATTTTGAAGTCGCTATTTGTGCGCATTGTTCGTAGAAAGAAATGTGGAAAAATAAACAATAGGGGAAAATTAAAACGGGGAGAAATCTATTAGAAGGCAAAAAGAAAAAAAATCTATTCATAAGGGACAGGGACTGTTCATGCATGATCGGGAAAATAGATAATGTTCGTGAAAAGAAGTACGGGAAAAAATAGGTTTAAACTATAAGGGGGACAAATATATTAGGAGGGGGAAAAATTGTTCAATTGTACCGGAGGGCCGATTTGCAATTTATGGGAAAACGCGGGGACTTTGCTAGAGAAATGTTTTATTCCGGGGGGCCGACTCACAATTTTTGGAAAACTTGAGGACAATCTGCAAAAAACGGCACGCGGGGATTTTTCGGCAAAAATGTTTTATTCCGGAGGACCGATTCACAATTTTTGGAAAACACGAGGACTTTGCTGAAAAAAGCGATACATCTATATGTCCGTCAAAATAAAAAGATTAGAACATGAAAGTTGTTTGGTAGGGTGATATCCATGTACTCGTGAGAGGAAAATTCAAATTGACGACTGAGTGTGACGAATTTGACAAAATTCGTCAAATGTTTTTGCGAACCTGGATCCAAAATTGAGGAGTTAGAGTCGACCGAACTCGAAACCGATCTCGGGAATGGAACTTACTCGTCGGCGCGCATATTTTTCGTGTACATATTATCGTGAAAATGACAAAAAAAATTAAAAAATACACTGTAGCTGCTACAGTGCATGACACATTGTAGAAGTGTGTACACTGTAGCAGCTGCAGTGCGTGTCGACGTGGACAGCGCGAGAGCTCGCTGAAACACAGCCCTTTGATATATAGTATAGATAAGGTATATAGTTTTTGCTGAAACGTCAAACTTGACTATGTTTGACCAAGATTTTAGAAAATACTATTAGCAATTACAATATCAAATCAGTAACATTAGATTCAACATGACATATATTTTCATATTTTATTATCTTAGTATTTCAAAAAATTATAATTTTTTTTAAATCCTGGTCAAAATTAGTCAAGTTTGACTTTTCAGAAGAAAAAAAACTATATACGTTATAACAAGGAACGGAGCGAGTAGAATGTAACAGCTTTAAAACTATGTGTGTTACATTGGCGTGTTTGTGTGAAAAACTTGTCGAATTTGCTCTCTCTAGTGGACTGAAACCATTACGATTTACCGTCGCATGTCAAATGCTACATTGCATGAGTGTGCTCTAAAACGAAAAGATGTAGGGTTAGAAGGGCACTATAAAATGAAATGCACTTTTTTAGATGAGACTGAAATGCGCTTGGGGATAGAAGCAAACTTTTGATTCAAACCACCATACAACAGAAAGCATCATCTACCTTCAAACTGGCAAAAAAAATCTAACAAATGAGAATCGTATTAGTTTTGGGCCGAGAAGGCTCTATTTTATATATACTGGCCCAGATGGGCCTCATCTCCAGTGCGAGAAAGAAGGCCCAGTAGCAGGCCCTAAGAGCACCTGGCGCGGCCTCAGCGACGTCGGTCCGTGGTGGAAGTGGAACCGACGTACAGGGATGGAAACGTTTAGTCCCACCTCGGCGAGGCAGGAGGATCGCGGCGGGGAGAGGCTGCTATAAGAAGGGGCGGGGTGCGAACGTTGGAAGGCATCTTTGCGCTTGGGGCAATGACGCAGCTAGTGAGGTTATACCGAGGCGCGTCAATTGCTGGTTGAAAACTATTTCCAAACCCCCTCTTTGGCCCTTCGGGGCCACTGAGAATTTCTGGAAGGGCTCCATCTCCTTCGAGAGAGGTAAAGCCCTACAATCCTATAATTCAAATTTTTGCCTTTTATTCTCTGTCATATTTATTTGCAATTATGTATTTATTTATTGTGCGGAATTATATATCGATGTAAATAAAAAAAAATCTTTCTATCATCATACTGGAACCCAGATCCGCTGTGAGATGACAGACACATGATTTGAGCTTTCAGAATTCAGGTATCTTGTGTCCCAAGAGCTTCCCAGCCAACCCTAGTTCTGGAAAGGCTTCCTCAGCATTTTCAGAATCAACGCTCGGATTCTTGCTCGGCAACAAATCATCAGGGGGAGCTTTTCCATGCAGTGTTGGGACAGACACTTGCCATCTTTATCCAGCACTCTCCTTGACACAAAATCACCCAGTTCCTTGCTGTTTGCAAGATTATAAAAACCAAACCTGCCGTATGTTCAGCCACAGCCAGGGAACAAGGTTAAAAATCATTGCCAAATGCACCACATGATGAGAGCAGTGACTGAATTTAGATCAGAATTCTTCTCATCACACGACCAAAATCTAGCTACAGATTCGAAAGAAGTACCATCTCTTTTCCCTATCAACAAAGTTTTACCGAGATGTTATAATCTCAGATGATGATGGTGAAACCATTCGACTTTTATTATTGCTCACAGTAGATGATGAACAGGCCTCATGAATCGTTGCGTCTATGCACAAACACACACGACTGGCATATACAAATGGTAAAACACATGCACACAGACAGCACCACCACACAGTTACATATGTACAGAATGAACAAGTAGTAACAGGCCGCCGTCTCTGGAAACTCTCAAACCAAGCAAAACCATAAATCAAACGAACTCGAAGCGCATGAGCAGCTTGACGTTGGCATACTTGTTCCCCTTGCGGTCGAAGAGCGCCACCGCGCGGATCCCGGGCTGCAGCTCCGACACGGGCAGGACGGTCTGCCCCGCGAAGTCGTCCTTCTCCGACATGTCATACTCGTGCGCCTCCACACGGAGCAAGGCGAGCTCCGGGACTGTCAGGTCGAAGGAAAACTCCTCCTCCCAGACCGGCGCCCAGTTGTCCTCTATCGCCCTGGTCTTCTTCATCACAGAGTCTGCTGGAACTCCGGCTATCCCAACCTGTCAATACAAAATTCAGTTAAACGTTCCACAAAGTTCTTACCGAGTTCTGCAATGATGTTGCTAAACTTTCTCTCTAGGTGATGGACGAATCGCTTGTAATATTCTCCTTTCATTTTACATACCCGTGCATAAAAATCTGGGGAGAATACTGATCAAAATGTGTCTGCTTGAAGTCCATACGCCAACCATCGCCCATGTACACCTTTACCTGAAAAACGGAGCAGGTCATCTATCTCTGAATTTCCTGTGGCACAGACAATCCTAAATAAAAGAAAGACATACCTTCAAGGTTTTCTTAACAGGCTGAGGTTTTTTTGGATCAAAAATTGGTTCAGTTTGCATCAAGAAATCCGGTTTCTTCACATAGCCACAGCCACCATTGGCTTTATAAAATCCATGCATTAACCAAAGTGCTCTTCCATATCCCTGCAAGGAATATCATGCAGTTGTGACATGTTAGAAGAGTATGAAAGGGACATCATATGACCAACTAATATGACCAAATAACATTAGGCAAGTGTATGCACAGACTGATGCAAACACGTCAGCGACTACTTGCAATGTACCAATTCTAGAGCATTCTCATGTTAAATAGTCCACGTAGATAGAACCTATCTAGTCCATAGAAACACACGTTATCAGGTCCTTGCTTTCTTTAGTTAGAGGTTCCGAGACTGCTGAAAAGTGTGCTGATCATCAGCCTTGCTTGGTGAGTTATCTTCAAACATACAGCATGAATTGCACCCGACTTTTAGTAAAAGCTAAGGGTTATCCACGCTGACCTAGTATAAAAATCTATATGTATTTCTGTCATTTATATGAAATGTGGTTTCAGTTACTAAACTGATTCCCAAATTGGGATCGGCTACTCAGAAACATAGACGCACCTGCATATTGAAGGCGACCATCTGAGCACCATGCACCCAACCAACAAACGGATTATAGTTGGATGAAGTAACCCGGGTGCCCTTTGGGTATATCCTCAGTAGGTTTCTCTGCGTAAACCTTGTTTGGAGCATAAACATTGAGCACTTCAGTAAGAGTAAAAAAAAGAGGATCTCTAGTAGTTATTAAAGATGGAAAAGAAGGACTGGCAGTAATGAGCTACTTCATTAGATGTATACCTCACTATTTCGGTACCATGATTAACTACAGCTTTTGCAAGTTGTTGCTCACTCAAACTGAGCCGCCTAACTTTGTCGGGTCGCACTTCAAGGCGTCAGACGTAGTACCTCCCTTTGGCTTTCCTGCTTTTATAGTAATAAGGTGCTTATACTGTGGAGCTAGATGTTGTTGTATGTTCTGCTCCTCCTCCTCATCGTCGTCGTCATCTTCGTCATCATCTTCCTGCTTATAGAGCAAAAGCAATTGCGCAGGTAAATTATTGCTGAAGAAGATGAGAGAAAAATAGAGCAGAAAATGTAGAACTTCAAAGCAGTACTTTAGCAGATTGGATTTCAGTCTTAAAATCTGGGACTTCTTTTCCCCAAGCCGCATCATCGTCAGTTCCTTTGCCGGCGTCAGTGTCTTTGATGGCACCACCCGCCTTGGCTTCAAGGTACTCCTTTGGGGGCTTTGTCGACAGGAGGACACGGCCCTTGAGGAATTCAGGTGAAGGTAGTTCTTTGGGATGTTCCTCCTGAGGGTAGTACAGTATGCTGCCAAACACTTCAAGGACCATCTGAAAAGAAGATTTCCAGAAGCACGTGTTAGAGAAGTGCAAACCTCCTGGATGAAGATACAGCAAATCTCAGAAATCGAAATATAGGTACCTTTGCAACTTTGTCCTGGAGTTCAGGTGGAAGGTGGTCTTCGAGTGTTATGATAACAGGATAGGGCGAGGCGACGAAAGCATACTCTTTGATGGACCTCAAGCATTTCAGCAGTGAGACTGGGGTGGTTAATGTCCTGTTAAGGATTCGAAAGAAGAGAGCAGCACACGGTGTAAGCCCCTTATTTTATTGGCAATGTAATAAGTTCCCTAAAAACATATATGAACTTGAGATTGCCGCACTATCTATAGATACAAGTACTAGTAACTTAAATGTTGCTCCAACCGAAGGCTCCTATGTATGATAGGTAAGCATTTGTTTCTATTCAGGGAAGGCGCATTATAAACAAGAAAGATGGATTTTTTCCTAAATTGTACTACTACCGGAGAGAAAGCTAGAGTCCAAGTGAGTGGGAAGTTGGATGGATATGGATAATAGGAGTACTAGTAAAGGGGAGAGTATAAGTAGCAACCCGCCATGGAGGATGCTGATGTCGTCCTTGGCTGAATTCGGCCACAGGTCGAGCTCGATGACCCTGACGCCCCGCTGCAGCGCCTTGATGATGGGGACGTCGCTGCAGTCGCTGCTGAGCTGGTTGCCCGTGAGGTAGGAGTTGTGGCCCGTGTGGATGTAGTAGTGGGAGAGCGGCGCGGACATGTCGTGGTGGACCTGCGGCCGGCGCAGGGGCGGGTTGAGGTCGTCGGAGAAGAGGAAGCGGTGGAAGTCGTCGACGCCGAGGAGCGGGCGGCCCACGCGCGGGACCAGGGCGCCGCGCTGCACCTGGCGGATCTGGTCGAGCAGGCGGTCGGCGGACTCGGCGTC
Source organism: Poa pratensis (assembly GCA_947311845.1). Taxonomy (NCBI): domain Eukaryota; kingdom Viridiplantae; phylum Streptophyta; class Magnoliopsida; order Poales; family Poaceae; genus Poa; species Poa pratensis. The sequence continues at coordinate 29,126,975 of CAMZMU010000098.1, read as the reverse complement.
GGAGTCGTCGTTGGCGCCGGTGGAGTCGAGGTAGCGGCGGAGCCCGTCGGCGCCCATGGTGGCAGCGCCGCCGGAGTGCTCGGCGAAGAGCGCGCGCACGTCCTCCGGCGGCGGCGCGTCCGTCCAGCGGTACCGGCGCTTGAAGATGAGGCAGCACTTGTACGTGCCCATGGTCGGCGAAGTTACGCTGCTGCTGGAGGCTGGGCTAGTGCTGGGTGCTCTGCTTTCTTGCTTGGGTATACGTAGGACGGTAGGAGCAGAGGGTAGAGAGAGAAAGGAGGAGGAGCGAGAGGGGAGACGTCGGGAAGACGAAGGCGAAAGGGATGGAGACGAAGGCGCGTAAGACTAGCCACAATTGTTTCATAGGTGGTATCACGCAGGACAAAAAGCTGACGTGACACTGTAATTAATGACGAGAGATATGATAGTGGTATCATAACTAGATACCGTAACATAACAGATTACAATGCAATATGAGTTTACAACCTAATAAATGCAGTATTATATGATACCACATATATGTTACTACCCATTATGGAGATAATAACATAGACTAGTATCACGCGGGGAATGGGGCGAATCCCGCACCTAATCCAACCCACACCGAATATTATTGCATTAATAGCCCAATCCGGCCCACCCCAAAAACTAACTTTGTATAGCCGCACCGCACCACACCACCTGAAACTTCCGGCCGCACCCGCACCGCACCGGACGGAAATTGTGGATTCAACCCGCGGGTTCAGCCCGTGGTTTGTGCATAGCTGCGTTTTCAATCATCTGAATCGCACCTGAGCGTGTTCGCTGGGCACGGCCAGCCGTCCCGAGCTTTCCGATGATCTCCTCATAGACGTCGGGGCTCGGAGCAAGAGAAGCGAATTGCTCCCTTTGGGAGAAGCAGAGGAGAAGGCGAACTGAAGCAAGAGGAGTTGCAGGCTCGTAGCTTCAGGCGGACGGAGGAAGAAACGAGGGGCAGTGGAGGTGACGGGCAGACGGTGAACGATGAAGGGGATAGGGGAGGAAAATTAACCTCATCCACCTTCCACTCCCATCTCCGCCTCCTCCGACGGCGCCGAGTCCCCCAAAGAAGCGGTGCCGGCCCTCGGGCAACCACGCCGCCGTGCGCAAGTACCGGGAGAAGAAGGCGCACACGGCGATGTTGGAGGAGCAGGTGGTCCACCTCAAGGCCCTCAACAAGCAGCTGATGCGGAAGGTCAGAGCCACGCCGCGCTCGAGGCCGAGGTTGCCAGGCTCCGCTGCTTGCTCGTCGACATCAGGGGCAAGATCGAAGGGGAGATTGGCGCCTTCCCGTACGGACGGCCGCCGGTTAAGAGCGGCGTCGATTTGGGACCAAATGGTGGTGGGGTTGACCTTGCTAGCGTATGGATGGCCGTGGAAGCGTTGGGCGGCATCGGCGGGCGGGCGGCGGCGCCGGGCGGCCGTGGCAGCGTTGGGCGGCGTCGGAGGGGATGGAGTTGGGGACAGGGGATTTGGGGCGTGTGGTGCGGGTTCAACCCGTGGGCTCGACCCATTCGAGCGCATGCCAAACCGCACCGCCCCTATCCATAGTTTTGCTCGACCCGCACCGACCCTGTCCATTTATCCTTTCAGCCCATTACAGCCCAACCCAATACAAACCAAACGCAGACCCGCACCAAATTATCCAAACAAATCCGCACCATTCTCAGCCTGAGACTAGTATCATGTGCATGATACTAGTATATGATACTCCCCATTGTGACTAGTCTAATCCCAACTGTCGGCACGGAAAATGTCACTCGCCGGTTAGTTATCTGCCTGCCCCATTAACTTAACTGCATTTGGGATTATATCTATTTTAGTACTTTTATTATCTCTTCACTTTTATCTTCTGATAGAGATTACAAAGACAACAATGGTGGTACTATCCCTGTCCGCTCGATTGTTCCCAGACACCAAATTATGTCCGGTTTGTCTTGATATTGTTTTTGTTAAATTATGTCCGGTTTTTCTATTCTTCCTTTTTCATACGGAGTATCAAATATTCATAAGATAAATATTTTAGCACCTAATTCATCAATATACAATCACACAGACATGCAAACGTTACGGATTCACCGGTTTCTACATTCTCGACGACGGCTATGGAGAGCTGGAGGCGGCGGTGCCTCGATTTAGGAGAGGAGAGGCAGTTGGTGGAGTGCGGATAAAACAACCCTATGTCTGAAATGGCTGGAGGAAATTCTTTCGGTAACACCACCAAGGAACGAAAACAACACTCGGAGGCACCATCGCAACCGACTCAACACATGTCGAACTTAGGGCTGGAACCGCACACAACGACCTCACCGAACCTTAGGGAATAGTTCGAGCACACCGACCATCAAAAACGTCCGTCCCAAATCCGGTTTGGTCAAGGTCCAACACATCGAATGTACTCTTCGACGAATGCCTCCTTGAGGAGAAGACGGTCCCAAACGCCACCGTCATTGACATTGATTCCCATACATGAATTAAGTTTTCGACCACGGTTTGGATTTCTTTTCTTTTTTTTGAATTTTTCCATATATATTAAACCAACAAAGAGTACACGATTACATCGATTACAAAAACAATACTAAAAGAGACGAACAAATCTATGTGATCTTCAAGCCCTTTCTTCTTCCATGACACAATCTTGTACTTTTCTGAAGGCAGCCGTAGAACAACGCCGAATACACCAAACCACAGACCTGTGAATACCAATGAAGGTTCTCCCCTTTTAATTTTGAGCCGCAATGCCAAGGCTTTGTGCACGCACGCAGCTATTAAATTAATCAAGCAACATCGGCAAGAGCACCACCACTGATATTCCAGGGACAAATAACCGAACCACTTTGTCGACGTTGTTGGGAGCCGAGAGAACGAATCACCATTGCCGAAGACGTAGTAGCCGGGATAGATAATGCGAGGACAAACCTCCTCGCGACAACCATGAAAAACAATCCAAGATTGATCTGACGAAGCAAGATCTGAAGAACCATACCTAGACAAACTTAATCTTCCACAACCACCATTAACGTCGGGAAGGAGATCTCGTCGACGAACGAAGTGCGGAAGATCACTTATTGCAGACGATGTCATCTCCATTGACGAAGAAGATAACAACCAAAACCAAGCTCTAACATTAAGAACCTTTGTGTAGCGCCCTGCGCAGGTCCGACGTCCCCACCCCTCCTAATGCCAGCGGCACCAAGAGGAGGTGAGGACCCGTCAATTCTTAGACGAAGGCGACGATGAAGATGCAGATGGCACCGGCGGCGACGGCTAGGGTTGAAACCCTAGGCCGCCGCCTCTCTTTCTTTTTGGTACGGTAAAAATTCACAAGTGTTATTGTGGTAGGGCGTCTCACAAGTATGGGTAGGTCCTTACGGTTTGGATTTCTTGCTTGATAATGATCCGTAGATATGACACATTTCTTAGGTGGCAGCATGTGAATGGAGAGAGTATTTGGTGAGTCAGCCTATGACTATGAGATCGATTAATTAGCACTTGTGCACATACGGGCTACGACCCACGTGTAGCATAGTTTTTACCAGAAAATGGTGGTGTCTCACGTACAGGCTGTGACACCTGGTGTGTTTGTGATTGCAATCTTTTGGTGGGTCCCTCACCCTTGCCCGACATGTCCGCATGGACAATGTTCACACGATGATAAAGGATGGACGAAATTATTAACAAATCCTCTCATGTGGTTTAGCCATGGCACGCGTGGCTCTGAATAGTCTAGGCTACGGTCGCACTCTGCAAGGAGAATAGTACTGCTGTCTGCAAAGGATAGAATAAACCATTCACTGTCAATACATTATATTTTTATGTAGTAATAAAAAAAGATAAGGACATGCTTCTTCAAGAAATAAAAACAAAAGGAAAACGCGGCCGGGCATTGGTCCATCCGTAGCTTTCGCAAGCAAGAGCAAGGGATCCTGTGCTTTTCTTTGAGATTTTCCGTTGGAATTGGAGTCCTTGGACCCATTATGTTGGCATCTTTACCTTTTCTTCCTTGAGGAAATGCGTATATTTTAGCAGCGAGAGGAATACGAAAAGAATTAAAGCATATACTGGATCCATACTATTGGGCCGGGTACCCTCAGGGACGAGCTTTCTGTTTGGGCCAAATATTGGCCGGGCTCGATATCGCTACCTGCATACAAGCGCAAGTCACACAGAAGCCCATACGTACTACTCCAGTTGTCCAGTAGCATAGCTTTAAGCTGCAGACGGACCAGTAACCCACTTAAATTTCTGATTCATTTCTTTAGAAAATACTCCCCCCGTTCCAAAATATAAGGCGCGCTATTTTTGTGCTGGTTTTCGGTGCTCAACTTTGACCGTGTTAATATATAATAAATTATGTGGATCTAGAATGTATAAATGGTATCGTAGCATTTGTCTTGCAAAATTCTTTCATTTCATATATTTTTATAATAATTTTGTGATCATATTATAGGTACAAATCATGGTCAAAGTTGGACGTCGTTGACCGGCGAAATTAAAGGGTACCTTGTATTTTGGGATGGAGGGAGTATACAGTAATTATATCCCATAAAACCGTTTATGGAAGTTGTTTGGGAAATGGTTCAGTATGCAGTACATAAGTATTTCTCTTTTTTTTCTTTTTTTTTTGAACAGCAGTACATAAGTATTTCATGGCCGCGGTTTGCAATAAGTGGTTCGTGGAATTCTCAGGCACTGGTTTGCGATAGTGGAGTACTGAAACTTGCAGCTTGCCGGTCAAAAATAGAAACTTGCAGCTTGAGTGAGACGGGTGTACTGTATTTGCTGTCTGAGATTCAGATGTTTAATGCTTACGCAAACCTGAAACACCAGGCTGCGTCCTATGGATAGTTGCAGATGTTGTTTTCTGAATGTCTGCTGTGAAGTTTATATATATGGTAGTCGACTAGTTGTCGTGTGAAACTTGGGTTTTGAAGACTGAAGAACCAAGTCAAGTAACTGGTGCATGGATGCATTTTTTTCAACGCCTTCATCCGTACATACTGCTAGTCCATGGTATGACGCTCTTGATGCCGCTCTCTTTTCCATACAAAGCTGGAGCTCGAGCAGATCTTTTGGCTGAAATATAAATACACCATTTTTTACCAAGGTAAGGTGGTGGCGCATGTTAAGTTTCAGAAAATGCAATGCGCACTGGTCAGCCCTTTCCTGCCGATGGTAGGGAAGGTAACTACTCCGTATAAGCAAAGTCATGCAACTGGCCGCTGTTTCCGTTGCCACTACTGAACTTGCGCTGGGTGTGTCACTCAGTCACCAACTGCAGACGGGCCAGTAGGCAGTAGCCCGCTTCATTATCTTAGGGTGTGTTCGGTTCGTGTCATCGAGTGGAATGTAATGGGTTGGACCTGCACCTGAACCTCATCCTCGCGTTCGGTAGCCAAGCAGAACGAGAACCAACCCATGCCTCAGAACGGAATATTCGCATGATATGCGGAATTGGGCAGTTCCACCAAATCGGCGGAATCACTTCGTTCCGAGGCAATTAAGGAGAGAAAAAAAGAAGAAAACTCCCACGATCTCTCCTCTCACCCCGTCGTCCCTATCCTCACCCCGCCCCGCACGACCCTCTCCCTCGTGGCCTTGTCTCTTGACCGGCGCGGCGGCGGGTGCGAGTGTCTGGATTGGGGCTGCGGGGAGCAGCAGGCCGGCGGCGAGAAAGCAGGTCGGCGGCGGGGCAGCGGGGAGCAGCAGGTCGGCGGCGGGTCAGCGGGGAGCAGCAGGCCGGCGGCGAGAAAGCAGGTCGGCGGCGGGGCAGCGGGGAGTCTGTCCGGGTCAACTCCGGCAGCCAGTACACCCGAGGATTGAGCCTAAGTCCGACGGGCGCCCGTTCATATGCGTCACGGATTTGTTCATCTCAAAATCTTTTTCTCAGATCTTTTTTTGTCCGGATCTTACTTCTCAGATCTGTTTTGTCTCTGATCTGTTTGTCAAGGATTTTATTTTGCTCAAGATCTGTTGATTTGTCTCACGTCTGAGTTGTCAAGGATTTCTGCTGTTCATCGATTTTGTCCGCTGATGGAGACGAGATCTTGGGCTGTGCTCTGCCCACCGATTCTTGTTTCCCACAAATTTTGCTTATCAAATATTCTTGGAATATTGTGCGTGTACATTTTAGATTGGTAGGGTAAACTCACCAAGGGTGAGTCGAACCAGATTCTAGTCATTTTAATTCTTGAACCGAACATGAAGATGGAATCAACCCATTACACATTTTTCACCTACCGAACACATGAATGAAACCAACCCATTACTCAGGAATGTAACCATGACATTCTATTCTACTTGGTTCTTAAACCGAACACACCCTTACTTCAGTCATAGGTTTTTTGGAAACTTGCACTTGTCCCTTAATAGAATTACTTGATAGGAGTTACTTGCAGCATCAAGCATGACTGAGACGAATATACTGCTTGCAACGCTGAAAAAAAATGAATTGATGAATCTTATTCATCTAATCGATGCCTGCCATACCAGCGTAGTAATGCTTGTTCTGAATAGTCTCAGGGGTTTTTCTCTGAATGTGTTCTTCGAAGTTCTCAGATATACCTTCAAACCTTCTGAAAACCTGCAAGTATTTCTCTGAATGTCCACTGCGTCTACCCACCAATACTATTATCCAACGCCCAACATGCTACTGCCGTCCACGGCCTGATGGTGATGTCGCTCTCTACACCGGATAAGTCGCGAACGACGCCTCGTTCTTTGCTCGATCTCTGGAGACTGAATGGATCCTCCATTTAGCAAAGCTACAGGCGGTGGTGCACGTCAGATTCAGTGAATGAACCCGCACTTACTGTTGGCACCACCCAAATTGAACGCTCATCTCTTTTAGTAACTGTAAAGTTATGTTGGAATACGCCTTATAGTCCACCACTACTTTAATCACATTCAACTAAGTTTATGACCCGGGGTTTCCGTTACTAGGCGATCCACTTTCACAGGATTGGTACGTGACCTGAGGAGGGTGATAGATCAAGTAACTGTTTATTCATGGAGATGGAGTGGAGCGCTGGACCATCTCAGAATTCAAATGGAGTCACTTTCAGTCAAGCACTCACTCACCCCCACTACATTACCTCCCACTTTGCACTTAGTATAAGAGTACGGGCACTGAGATGAGCTTCAGTTGAACATCCGTGAACTGAAGATGGGTTCGAGATCAAGCCTAGTGCCGGTGGCGTCTGCGCTGCTCCTCTTGTGCTGTTTCACCACTGGTGAGTGCGAATTTCCTTAACGCCCATCCGAAATGCATCATTGTTCATCTGTCTCAAGCCAAACTAATTATTTTCTTCCCCAGGATGATCTCTACTAGTACAGTTTAACCAACGGTTTTAAGCTTACTTTTGCTGCCATGGCAGGGAACAATGCTGCTACTAGCAGTGCTGGTCTGACGCTGAACTACTACTCCGAGAGCTGCCCGAGAGCAGAAGAAATCATCAAGGAGCAGGTGAAGAGCCTGTACGAGAAGCACGGCAACACGGCGGTGTCTTTTCTTAGGGCGCTCTTCCACGACTGCACCGTCAAGTCCTGCGACGCGTCGCTGCTCCTCGAGGCCAACGCCGCCGCAGGCCTCGTCTCCGAGAAGTCCTCCCCTCGGAGCTTCGGCATGAGGAACTTCAAGTACATCGACGCTATCAAGTCCGCCCTGGAGCGCGCGTGCCCGGGCACCGTCTCCTGCGCCGACCTGCTCGCCCTCGCCGCCCGGGACGGCGTCGCCATGCTCGGCGGGCCCGCCGACATCCCGATGCGGACGGGCCGGCGGGACGCCACGGAGAGCTACTACGGCGAGGTGGAGAGCTACATCCCCAACCACAATGACAGCGTGTCGGCGGTGCTGGATCGGTTCGGGGACATGGGCGTGGACGCCGAGGGCGTGGTGGCGCTGCTGGGCGCGCACTCCGTCGGCCGCGTCCACTGCTTCAACCTCGTCGCCAGGCTCTACCCGGCGGTGGACGGCACCATCGAGCCGGCGTACGGCGCGTACCTCCGTGGCCGGTGCCCAACGGCGGACGTGAAGGAGGACACCCGCGACGTGGCGTACGCGCGGAACGACCGCGTCACCCCCATGGTGCTCGACAACATGTACCACAAGAACCTTCTCAAAGGCAGGGGCCTCCTGCTGGTGGACCAGCGGCTCGCCTCCGACCCGCGCACCGCGCCGTTCGTCGTGAAGATGGCCGCGGACAACGCGTACTTCCATGAGAGGTTCGCGGCGGCGCTGGTCACGATGTCGGAGAATGCACCGCTCACCGGCGACCAGGGGGAGGTCAGGAAGGACTGCAGATTCGTCAATAAATAGTCAGTTAATGGCGCGATTGATTTACTGCTAACTGAGGTGATGTGCTATACGTAGTACGCGTGTAATGCTGCTAGGGAAATAATTCAGAAGAAGTGAAGGTGCCATGCTGCCTGTACGTACAGCTTGTAAGTTTCAGAAATTTGCATACGTGCTACCTGTTCTTCTCCAACAGTTTAATACTAGTAATATTTTATTAAAGAAATATTGCAAACTCGCATGGTTATTCTGTACGAGCAAGTTATCGCCTCACGTGTTGATTCCACTCTTCCCGGCCCCGCGTCAATCCCAGTCAAGATTATCGGTGCATTAACGCGAGAGAAATCAGCAGACAAAGAAAACCGAGCAGGTAAGCGGTGACATCCTCTCCTCCTAGTACTCTTCTCTGAGCTGAGAGCGGCCTCCTATGATGTCTGTAAGCACCCCTCAAATCCTAACTGCTCTAGCTTATATCTGTTAGTATTAAGTAGATCTGTACGACATGATGTAGTAGATTGTGATGATGGTGCCTAGCAAACAACGTACTCGTATGTACATGCAAATTTGAACACCAGAGAGTAAATTAATGTCATATTCAGTAGCCATGAAATCGATCAAAGGAACCATAATGCACTCAAATTCAGTTCACATCCAAATATGGTCGTGTGGTTTTGCCTGGCAGTTCACACCCATGCCGGGAACTGGTTTGAGTTTTTTTAATGGGTAGGCCCAGAAGGGTCTGGAAATTGCATTAAAGCGGTGTTCTTACAGAGAGGACTTGGACAGAAATAAAAATTACAACATAGTCCTCTAATTTTGCAAACAGGACCTCGGAAAGAAACCCCAAAAAGCAATTCGATCCTTGGTCTTTACCGCAGGTCGTGACCTCCAGACCTAGGCGCCGGCAACGCCACCAGGGACGAACCACTTGGGGCGGAACCAGCGAGCCTCCCAGATCGAGATTGAAGAGGATCCTCCCAAACGAAAGAAGAACGAGCTCGGCAACCAGCGCCTGAGCGCGGAGTGGCTCCTTCAGCCATTGGTAACGTCGGCAAAACAAGGCCTTCGTTGATTATCTCCGCCGAAGAACGCATCTTCATGAGCGAAGAGCACTCCTAGATCCCGTGGCACCTCGACGCCTGCCATCAGGCCCAGCAACCTGAAGCCACTCTCCTCCTCCCCCTCGCCACCGAGGCCGGCCAAGAGAAGCAGAGTAACCTGAAGATCATGGATATGGAGGCGGGGGCGCTTATTGAAGAAGGTCGCCATGGATCTGCCACTACCGCCCCTCCCCCTCCATGGAGGATTGACGAAGAGCATCACCGTAGCTTGCTTGGCGTCACGCCGGTACGCCAAAGAAACAGGCCTTCGAGGAGCGACCTTATTAGAGGATATCTATGGGATCCTCTCCCTCACTAGCAACAGCTCGTGCCACCTCAGCCACGTAGCGAGGGAGACGACCACCAGCACATACATGATCTGGCCGACTAGATCTGGTGCTCTATTCCTATACGACATGGAGGATGAAACTCCAAACCCTAGACCCGACCTAGCCCTAGCCCTGCTATCTACAAGGCAGCCCAAGCCTCCCCTCCCATCCTCACTCGCAGCGGCAGAGCCGCCGGAGGATAAGGAGGGGCGTCGGGCGGTCGCGAGAGTAGAGAGGAAGGAGAGAGAGAGAAAGAAGGTGAAAATGAAGACTCCTCCCTTTCTGGTTGAGTTTGACCAACTCCTTCGACAAAGCGAGAATGAAACTCCATGTGAATCTCTGGACATGAATGACTTGCGATTAGTGGCACTTTAGCATATTTGAGCCTTGCGGTATTTGTTTTTTGAGAAAACACGCCCGAAGGCATCTTATATCTGATATTTATCAAGGAAAACAGCTGGTACAGAGGAGATACAACTCGACACAACACGACCAATACGAAATAAAAAATACACTAACTCATACTAGTCGTCTTCTTCTTCTGATTGTTGGACGCTGTCGGAGGTTGAAACATGCACTGAACAAGCGGCAAAAGACTGAGTCACCTGCAAACGCCCTCGCCAACCAAGGCTTTTATGACCGCAATAGCCACTCGTCGCGAACAACGAGATCAAATAAACACAGATGGAACATGGGCTGGGGACACACCCCAAGCAGAAACCGGACCTAACCGTAGATCCAAATGAATGAAGAGATCGAAGATGTCACACCATAGACGAGCGAACGGAACAATACATCAACTGCCAATATCCAATGGAGACCAACAGATTTGACAGCACCTACTCTCACTGGCCCTTCGCCAATGGCAAAAACATTAACGACGTAGGTAGAGACCGGAGAGACCTTACTCCAATGCGCCATCGTCGCCATCACCTCACCGATGCCACTAGGGAGACCAATACCAACATCTAACATTAGGGACCTTGTAACAACGCCAAGCGCGGGTCCAAGATCCCCACCCCCTCCCGACGCCAGAGCGGCAAGCAGAGGAGGCAGGGACCCGCCGATTCCCGGGCCAAGAAGGCGTAGACGGTAGGCGGCAACGGCTAGTGTAAAACCCTTGAGCGCCGCCTCTGTTTCTTTGGGGAATGTAGCTTTGGAAGGGAAATATACAGTCTGTGTCTTTTCATGTTCAACCGATTTATTATTTATCATTTCGGACATGTCATTTTTTGAATTTGTGAACATGGTTTTCACCCTGAGGTCATTAGAGCTACCTGCAAAAAAAATCATGAAACTTAGTTTCCTGCAAATGGCAAGTTATATCATACGGATTTAAGTTTTAAAAGATATATCATCTCGTTTGTTCTTCTGTTGCCGTCTTTGAGCTTGCCGTCTTTGAGCTCGAAACATCAAATGCTTATTGGCCGATAAGAATAGAATAGCTAGGTACGCACAGCTGGTCTACGATATTGTTGTGTACAGACATTGATAAGAGCATCTCTAATAGCTGCCCTATTTTAGGGCAGCACTTTTTGGTTATAGGGCATAGTATTAGTGTTTTAGGGCACCGTAAAAATTCTGCTTCACTAGCTGCCCTTACACATTGTACATACACAATTCAAACAGATAAATGATAAATGATCCAAAATAATTTCAAACAAATAAAACTTAAATGGTACTTAATTATTACAACACAATACAAATATTTCATCAAATGCTTCATCAAGTAGCACACAAATCAACACACAATGCTCACAAATAGCAAATTGTTCATACCATACAACAACATCAAATCAAGTAGTTGGCCTCGCTCTTTGCCTTCCATTCCATGCCCACCACTCATCCATGAGATCTTTTTGAAGATCTTCGTGCACATCGGAGTCTCGAATGTCATGGTAGGCCTCAAGGAAGCGCGCAACTCGGTCTCCTCCTCGCCTCGGCCGAATCGGCCGTTCCATCAACTTGTAGGTGCCATAGAGACTACATTTTTGCCACGCTCATTCTCTATCATCATGTTATGCATGATCACACATGCATGCATGATGTACCAAAGGTTATCTTTATCCCAAAACCTCGCCGGTCCTCTAACAATAGCAAATTGGGCTTGCAAAATCCCAAATGCTCTCTCCACATCTTTCCTAGCCGCCGCTTGAGAATTGTGGAAATCAAGTTCCTTCTTACCTTTGGGGACTTGCAATGGCCTCACAAATGTCGCCCAGTTGGGATCAATCCCATTTGCAAGGTAGTAGCCCATCTTGTGTGTCTTGTCGTTGGCTTGGAATTCCACCGGTGGTGTCTCTCCATTAGCTAACTTGGCAAATAGAGGGGACCATTGGAGAACATTGATATCATTGCAAGAACCGGGTATGCCAAAAAAATGCATGCCATATCCAAGTCTCCTGATCGGCCACGGCCTCAAGAATGATGGTGGAATCCTTCTTGTGCCCTCTGAACTATCCATGCCATGCTGCAGGACAGTTCTTCCACCTCCAATGCATGCAATTAATGGAACCGAGCATACCTGGAAAGCCGCGGGGCTTGTTCATCTCCAGTAGCCGAGACGTGTCTTGAGCATTGGGTGCTCTCAAGTACTCTGGCCCGAAGACTTAAACTATCGCAACCGGAAGCGCTTTACACACTTGATGCTCTGGCTCTCACTCATTGCCAAGTGATCATCGACAAGATCTGCCAGAATGCCATAAGCCATCTGCCGCAATGTCGAGGTCACCTTTTGGTAGGTGCTATGCCCAAGTATTCCGACGCAATTCCTCCTCTGCTCGAAGAAATTGTCGTGCAACTTGACACACTCGGCGATGTGCTTGAAAAAATCAATCCCCATCCTAAATCGGCGTCGAAAGTACCTCTCAGGGAACACCAGTCTATCGACAAAATAGTTGGTCATGAGCTTCAAATGTGCATCAACCCTCTGCCTCCGAATGTAGTCTCGCCCCATGACCGAACCTCCATGCTTCGGTTTCTTGCTCTTGTGCACCAACAAAAGCATTGCAATATCCTCCTCCTCCTCAATGTCAAATTCCTCATCGGACGTGGTGTAGTCAAACAACACCATCTACAAGTGTAAACAACTAAAATTACTATCTACTTCTTATAAATTGACACAACAATCTATGAAAAAAATGAAAAAAAAAACTAACCACGAACACGGCCGAGGCGGCGGCAGGAGGTCGTCGTGGCCGAGGCAGAGCTACATGAGCAGTGGGGCGGGTGGGGTGGACACCTGGTGCCGTCGGAAGCAGCAGACCATCGGGCAGGGGCCGCGGCGGAGGTCAACGACGGGTAGGGCGGTGGAGACGGAGGGGCTAGGGACGCGGCGGAGGTCAACAACGGGCTGGGCGGTGGAGACTGACCGACGGGTAGGGCGGCGAGAGAGAAGCAGCATATCGTCGAGGAGGTCGTAGATCCGGCCTTCCTTGCCCTCGCCGGGGTTGGGGGAGGCCGAATCGACCACGGCGGCGATGCTCTGATCCATGGCGGAGGCGGCCCGGTCGAGGCCATCCCAGTCGATTTGACGGCGGAGCCTCGGCTACGGGATGGCGGCGGCGGGTTTTGGCGGAGGAGGGACGACGGCGGGGAGCGAATCTTCGCCGGTGGCGGTCGAATCGCGGGTAGGCGGCGGGGCGACCAGGGGAGTGAAAGTTCAGAATCGCAGTTGGGGTTCCCGCGCGGTCGTTTTGGTGTGATAGGGCAGCCTCCCGCATGATCCTCTATGCCCATATTAGGGGCAGAGCGGAGCAGAATTTGCGGCAGCCCCAAAATAGGGCAGTTGTTGGAGGGTGGGTTTTGCCCTTTCGTGCTCTATAAAACGGTTATTAGGGCACCACTGCTAAAATATGGCAACTATTAGAGATGCTCTAAAGGCATCAGTTAGTTCGATGCCCAATTGCAGAATAATTGGCTTTAAAAGATATATGTACACGAAGAAGAAAATGTGTGATTTAATTTTTGAAATGTACGGTATTACCGTATTACACTGGTGGCTCTCATATGAAAGAAAAATAAAGGGATGTATCGTAACATTTATTCATAATTTTGAATGCTATTGGGGAACATAAACATACATATCACTGCCTGAGCATCGAAGACTTGCAACGGAGCTAAACAGGCACATAAACTGATAAACATCGACAATACAAAGTTTTTATCCGGTGGTGCTATTAGAGTCGGTATACGGTGCATGTACCGTATTGTACATGTAATTGTACTGTACCCATCGTGATATATAGATATCAAAGGTGGGCACGTAGCCACACCGAAACCCTAATTAAAACTTGGTATCAGAGCCGATCTCGGTTCCTCTCGTTCGCCGCCGCCGCGTGAGCCCTGTCCACGCCTTCCGCCGCGTGAGCCCTCTCCACGCCTCCGCGACGTCGCCCGTATCTCCTCCGCGATCGCGTGTGCTTAAATCCACGCCGTCACGATGACGTCCTCGCTCCGGCTCTCCACGTCCGCGGGCGCCCTCGTCTCCGCCCCTGCTGTGCCCGCCACCAACTTCATGCTGTGGAAGGGGCTGACCCTCCCGAACCTCACCGGTGCTTCTATGGCTATCTCGATGGCACCATGGCCGCTTCTGCGAAGACAGTCAAGCAAGGATCGGGGGATGCTACTGTGGACGTCCCAAACCCAGCCTACACCTCATGGTGGGTCACAGATCAGAGGGTCCTTGGCCTTCTGCTCGGCTCCGTGGAGCCCGACATCGCCTGCCAACTCATCGGCTGTCCGACTGCTGCAGCGGCCTGGGCCGCTGTCCACACCATGTTCGGCGCTCAGAGTCGCGCCAACGTTCGCCACATCCGTCGTCAACTTCAATCGCTGCGGAAGGAGGAGCTGACCGCAGCGCAGTACATGCACAAGAAGAAGTTTCTCGCCGATTGCATGGCAGCAGCCGGAGTCTCTATCTCCGATGACGAGCTTGTGGACTACATCATCACCGGCCTCGGTCCTCCATTCAACGCGATCGCGGTGTCTCTCACCGTCGGTAATCGTTCGGTGACCTACTCCGATTTTTATGCTCATATCCTCTCGTTCGAGGCACTCCAGGCACAACAACTTCAGTCTGCGGAGTGGACGTCCTCGGCGAACGCTGCGTCGCGGCCTGGCCCCTTCCCCAACACCGGCCGCCCGCGTCCCTCAGAATATGCTCCCGCCCCGTATGGCGGGGGTCGCCCTGCTGAGAACATCTCTTACCAGCACGGGCAAGGCCGCCCGTATGACGGCGACAATGACCGCCAGAACTATGGCGGGTACGGCGGTGGAGGTGGCGGAGGCAACCGCCAAAACACCGCATAGCAACCTGGTGGCAACGGGCGCATCGGCAAGAAGCAGCGTCCTCGCTGCCAGATATGCGGCTACTGGGGGCATGTGGCCTCCGACTGTCGCAACCGCTACAATCACGACTTTCACGGCAACACCAACAACAATCAACGTTCCGGCAATGCTGCATCCATGAGCTCTACTACCGCGCCTCCTTGGTTGATGGACACCGGGTCAACGGATCACTTCACCAATTACCTCGAGTGCCTTCACTATCATGAGCGCTATGGCGGGAAGGATCATGTTCAAGTAGCTAATGGTACTGGTTTGTCTATTTCGCACATTGGTCATTCGAATTTAGCCGGTTCCATTCGTTTGAACAACATCCTTCATGTTCCACACATTAGTCAGAATCTCCTCTCTGTGTATCGCCTAGTATCTGATAATGACGTTTTTGTTGAATTTCACCATCATTTTTTTCTGTGTCAAGGACAAGGCCACGAGGAGAATTCAGCTTCACGGTAGGAGTCAAGATGGGCTCTATTTGATTCCATATAGTCGAGCATCAGCGTCAACCCTCTCTCGCCAGGCTAGCTCTAGCATCAAGGTCACGTCGTCCCAGTGGCATCAGCGTTTAGGTCATCCCTCGAATAATGTAGTGCAAAACATTGTTAAGCTCCATGATTTACCTTGTTTACCATCACTCAACTCTGGTTTAGTTTGTGATGCTTGTCAGCGTGCAAAGAGTCATCAACTTTCTTATACTGCATCTCATCGTGTTTCCACGGTGCCTCTTGAGTTAATTCACTCCGATGTTTGGGGTCCGGCTATTGCTTCTTCCGGTGGTTACAAATATTATGTTAGTTTTGTTGATAACTATTCCCGTTTCTGTTGGATTTATCTTCTCAAACACAAGTCTGATGTTGAGCAAGTTTTTTATGCCTTCCAGGCTCATGTCGAACGTCTTCTTGATGTCAAAATTAAGGTTGTCCAGTCGGATTGGGGGGTGAATATCATAGGTTGCACCAATATTTTCAGCGTACTGGGATTTCTCATCGGGTGTCCTATCCGCACACTTCTCAACAAAATGGTGTTGCTGAACGCACACACCGTCATCTTGTCGAGACAGGCTTGGCTCTTCTTACCCATTCCTCGATTCCGTTACGGTTTTGGGATGAAGCTTTCTTGACGGCGTGTTATCTCATTAATCGCATGCCTACACATGTTATAGGAAAAGATAAACCTATTCATCGCTTGTTCCAAACTCCTCCCAACTATGATTTTCTCCGCACCTTCGGTTGTGCGTGTTGGCCTAGTCTATGATGGCGTGTAGTTCACACGTTCGTTGTGAGACCCCAAGAGAAAGGTATGATGTAGTGCAGCTGCAGTTTTCCCTTGAAATATGACCAAGGTTTATCGAACCAGGAGGACACGGAGGTTCTTCAGAAGGTTGTTGATGGGCGCCGTTACTCGATCACCAACGTGGAACCTGCACACAACACAACTAAACTACTTTGCCCCAACGAAACAGAGAGGTTGTCAATCTCTCTGGCTTGCTGAAAACAAAGGATTAAATGCACAGTGTGGAAAACAGTAGTGATTGCAGAAAGTAACAAGGAACAGATGATTGCAGTAGGTGGTTTTATCAGTATGAGGGAAAATGGACCGGGGTCCACAGTTCACTAGTGGTGTCTCTCCATAAAAGATAACTAACATGCTGGGTGAACAAATTACAGCTGGACAATTGACAAATAGAGAGTGCATGACAATGCAATATATGACAAGATGTTCATTATGAGATTTAATTAGGCATTACAACAAAGTACATAGACTTGCTATCCAACTCATCTATGTCTAAATAATCCACCTTCAGGTCAGCATCCGCATCACTTTCAGTATTAAGTTGCAAACAACAGATTATTGCACGAAGTAAAGTGTGTAATGTAAACAATGCAAATGACACGTAGACAATGCATCATTGTTTTATTCCTAGTGGCAACAGCACATCCACAACCTTAGTCGTTTCTGTCAACTCGAGCCCAGATTTCTGGAGGCATGAACCCACTATCTAGCATAAATACTCCCTCTTGGAGTTACAAGCATCTACTTGGCCAAAGCATCTACTAGCAATGGAGAGCATGCAAGATCATAAACAATATAAACATATAGATTGATAAACAACTTGCTCATAGTGAAGAGAATTATTGGTTAAAGTTGTAATTAATTGGGACTGGGCACCCCGTTGCCAGCTTTGTTGGAAAATTTACGAAATTCATTCTCAGTTTCTAGCAATTCAGGAGATGTTGGTTTTGGTTTAGACACTTTGGGCACATACATGAATTTCTTTCCTTTGTCTAAGAAGTACTCTTGCTTTTTAGTTTTAAGGGAGGAAAAAGCAGTACTTAAGGTATCAATAACCTCCTCTAGTTTTTCAATCCTAGAGTTTTGATCAGCATGGATAGCACCAGTTTCTAAAACAACAATTCTTTTATTAATTTCTCCCAGAGATTTATCAAGTTTATCAGTATTATCAAGTAGCTTTTCAAATTTAACCTCAACACCTGGAAGATTCTCCTCTATGGACTCTAGCTTTTTCATGATATCCTCAAGAGAAATTTCAATTTTAATTTCATTAACAGGTGGTATTCCAACTAGACTCTCAATGATGTAACTAGCTTCTAAAGCAGGTGTACCTAGGAAATTTCCCCCTGTTAAAGTGTCCAAAACATATCTATACCAATTGGTGATGCCATCATAAAAATTCCTAAGAAGGATTGTAGTGGAATGTTTCTTAGCACACCTATGATAAGCATTACTAATTCTATACCAAGCATCTTTCAAACTTTCTCCCCCTTGTTGCTTAAAAGTATGAACCTCAACCTCAGGAGAAGAAACATAATAAGCAGAACCAGACATGATGGATAGGCAAAAAGATAACAACTCAAAAATAACTAGATGCAGGAATTTAATTTTTTTGTGTTTTTGATTTTTTAACAGCAAACAAGATAAAATAAAATAAAACAAGCAAGACAAAAACAAAGTAAAGAGATTGGAAGTGTGAGACTCCCCTATCTGGAGATTCCAGTATCCCCGGCAACGGCGCCAGAAAAGTGCTTGATGGCGTGTAGTTCACACGTTCGTTGGGAGACCCCAAGAGGAAGGTATGATGTAGTGCAACAGCAGTTTTCCCTTGAAATATGACCAAGGTTTATCGAACCAGGAGGACACGGAGGTTCTTCAGAAGGTTGTTGATGGGAGCCGTTACTCGATCACCAACGTGGAACCTGCACACAACACAACCAAACTACTTTGCCCCAACGAAACAGAGAGGTTGTCAATCTCTCTGGCTTGCTGAAAACAAAGGATTAAATACACAGTGTGGAAAACAGTAGTGATTGCAGAAAGTAACAAGGAACAGATGATTGCAGTAGGTGGTTTTATCAGTATGAGGGAAAATGGACTGGGGTCCACAGTTCACTAGTGGTGACAATGCAATATATGACAAGATGTTCATTATGAGATTTAATTGGGCATTACAACAAAGTACATGGACTTGATATCCAACTAATCTATGCCTAAATAATCCACCTTCAGGTCAGCATCCGCATCACTTCCAGTATTAAGTTGCAAACAACAGATTATTGCATGAAGCAAAGTGTGTATTGTAAACAATGCAAATGACACGTAGACAATGCATCATTGTTTTATCCCTAGTGGCAACAGCACATCCACAACCTTAGTCGTTTCTGTCAACTCGAGCCCAGATTTCTGGAGGCATGAACCCACTATCTAGCATAAATACTCCCTCTTGGAGTTACAAGCATCTACTTGGCCAAAACATCTACTAGCAACGGAGAGCATGCAAGATCATAAACAACATAAACATATAGATTGATAAACAACTTGCTCATAGTATCAATATTCATCGGATCCCAGCAAACACAACATGTAGCATTACAATAAGATGATCTTGATCATGTTAGGCAGCTCACAAGATCTAAACATGGAGGTACAAGATGGAGAGACAACCATCTAGCTACTGCTATGGACCCGTAGTCCAAGGTTGAACTACTCACGCATCACTCCGGAGGCAGGCATGGCGATGTAGAGCCCTCCGGTGATGATCTTCCTTCCGGCAGGGTGCCGGGAAGAGCTTCAGAACCCTCCCGATCTAGGGTTGGCGACGTCGGCGGCAGCGGAACTTTTCGTGGAATATGATCGGTGTTTTTAGGGTACGCAGAACATCGGGAATATATAGGCGAAAGGGCGGCGTCGGAAGCTTCACGAGGCGGCCTCGCCAGGGCCCGGCGCGGGCCCGCCCTCGGCCGTGCCCTAGGGTGGCGAGGCGGCCTCGTGGCTCGTCTCCGTCTCCCCTTTGGACTTCGTGATCGTGTCGGTGAAAATATGGGCGTCCCTTTTTGTTTCGTCCAATTCCGAGAATATTTTGCGACTAGCTTTTCTGAAAGAGAAAAACAGCAGAAAACAGGAACTGGCACTTCGGCATCTTGTTAATAGGTTAGTCACAGAAAATGCATAAAATGATATGAAGTGAAAACAAAACATGTAGCAATTGATATAATAACAGCATGAAACATTAAAAAATTATAGATACGTTTGAGACATATCAGTCTACGCAAGTACAATGCCCATAAGCTTGATTTTCGTTCTAAACTGTGTGTGTTTCTCGGCTACAACCCCATGCACAAAGGTTACAAGTGTTTGGATAGATCCACGGGGCGTATATATATATATATATATATATATATATATATATATATATATATATCTCGCGACGTTGTCTTCGACGAGTCTGTTTTTCTGTTCGCAACTCCTGGCGTTATAGTTGACATCCCCACTCTCTCCGAAGCGATTACTTTTCCTTCATCCGAACCGGCTACGAGTGAACATGTGCGAAAATATGACTTGTCATACCTTGCTACTAATCCTCCCTCTGCAGTTGATTTCGTGTTGCAGGTGCCAGCACCACTCGTCGCTCCGCCCCCTGATGCTCCGCTCGATGCTGAGAGTAGCATCTTCCGCACACATGCGATCGACGTGCATGAGCCGCACGTCTCTGGCTCGTCTCCCGATGCAGCCATGCAGCAAGCATCTCCCGCTGGGCCCTCTCCGACTTCGGCCCACACCGAGCAGTCCTCTGCGTCGCCCTCGACCACGGCTACTTCCGTTGCTCCGTCTCTAGCCGTGACGTCAACGACAGCTGCTCTGTCCACGCCATCCGCTGCTCCGACCGCGCATGTTGCCGCACCTGGCCATGACATGGTCACGCGTCGTCAGGACGGCACGCGGCGTGAAAAAATCTTCAAGGACGGTACTATGCGCTACGACCCGCGTCGTCGCGCCTTCTTTGCTGAACCAGTCTCACACCGTGATGCACTTCGCGAACTAGCCTGGCGCGCTGCCATGGTTGATGAGTTTTCCGCCTTGTGTCAGACAAATACCTGGGTTCTGGTTCCTCGCCCGCCTGGGGTTAATGTTGTTGGAAGCAATTGGGTGTTCAAGACCAAGCATCGACCTGACGGCTCTGTTGACAAGCACAAGGCACGACTCGTTGCTCGTGGTTTTACCCAGCAGCAAGGTATTGACTATGGCGACACCTCAGTCCAGTGGTCAAGCCTGCGACAGTGCGTGTGGTTCTTTCTCTCGCTGTTTCTCGAGGATAGACTCTGCGTCAGATTGACGTAAGTAATGCATTCCTTCACGGTTTTCTGTCTGAGGATGTCTATATGCAGTAGCCGCCTGGTTTTGAGGATGATCGGTATCCTTCTCACGTCTGCAAATTATAGCATGCTATTTATGGTCTTAAGCAATCTCCTCGGGCTTGGTATGCTCGTTTGAGTGCTCGTCTGCATCAGCTCGGTTTTACTTCGTCCAAGGCCGATACCTCCCTATTCATCTTCTCTCATGGTGAAGTTCAGATCTACATGCTGGTCTATGTTGATGATATTGTTATTGCCGGCTCGAGTCCAGTTGTTGTGGAGCGTTTGGTGCGCTCTCTCGCTGACACTTTTCCTATTAAGGATCTTGGGGTGTTGAAATATTTTCTTGGACTTGAAGCAGCTTACATTTACGGGGCATGACATTGACTCAACGTAAGTATGCACATCCTTCATCGTGTCAGCATGGAGAACTGCAAGCCCACTTCAACTCCATTGTACCCTTCAGAACGGCTCGCTTGGAATACTGGTCCACCTTTAGGTACAGAAGATTTATTCAGGTACCGCAGCATTGTTGGTGGTTTACAGTATTTGACTCTCACACGCCCGGATATTTCCTTTCCTGTCGACAAGGTGTGTCAGTTCCTCCTCCAGCCTATTGAGGTGCACTGGGAAGCAGTTAAGCGCATCCTGCGCTATGTGAAAGGAACTCTGGACACTGGGTTGACTATCCACAAGTCCCCTTCTGTGGGTATCAGCATTTTCACTGACGCTGGCTGTGCAGGATGTGTAGATGATCGTCGCTCTACTGGAGGTTTTGCGATCTTTGTTGGATCTAACTTTGTGTCGTGGAGCTCGAAGAAGCAACCAACTGTCTCACGGTCCAGTACAGAGGCAGAGTACAAGGCTTTGGCAAATGGCGCTGCAGAAGCTATGTGGATTGATACACTGCTCCAAGAGCTTGGAGTTACTCGGCAGCGTGTACCCATTTTGTGGTGTGATAATTTAGGGGTGACTTACCTAACAGCAAATCCGATGTTTCACGCTCGCACCAAGCACATTGAGATATATTTCCATTTTGTGCGTGAGCAAGTTGCCGATGGTGCTCTGGAGGTGAGGTTTATCTCTTCTGATGATCAGTTGGCTGACATATTTACCAAACCAGCCACACGACAGATGTTAGACCGATTCAGGACCAATCTAAATCTTGTATGTACTAGTTTAGATTGAGGGGAAGTATTAGAGTCGGTATATGGTGCCTGTACCGTATTGTACATGTAATTGTACTATACCTGTCGTGATATATAGAGATCAAAGGTGGGCACGTAGCCACGCTGAAACCCTAATTAA
Source organism: Poa pratensis (assembly GCA_947311845.1). NCBI lineage: Eukaryota > Viridiplantae > Streptophyta > Magnoliopsida > Poales > Poaceae > Poa > Poa pratensis. The sequence goes on along the minus strand of CAMZMU010000098.1, from coordinate 29,104,936 downwards.
AACTGGTGCTGCCAACCGTTTGATCGATTACATAATTGATTGATAGTTGAAGCAGAGTTTATCGAGTTATTTGCACTGGTGGTCACACAACTCGACAGCTATGTGCACTTAAGTCACACAACTAGATAACTGAATTTTTTGGTCACACAACTCGTCATCTGGTGCACTTAAGTCACTGACCCCACCTGTCAGGCCGTTTTCCGTTGAAGTTGATGCTGACTGGACACGTAATCTTGCAAAAACCCCCCTGTATTTTTGTACATTTGCAAAACCCCCCTATATTTTTGGACATTTCAAAAATTCAGGGGTTGTTTTGAAAAAAATACAGGTTTTTTTTGCAAATGTACAAAAATACAGGTTTTTTTTGCAAAATTACGTGTCCAGTCAGCATCAACTTCAACGGAAAACGGCCTGACAGGTGGGGTCAGTGACTTAAGTGCACCAGATGACGAGTTGTGTGACCAAAAAATTCAGTTATCCAGTTGTGTGACTTAAGTGCACATAGCTGTCGAGTTGTGTGACCACCAGTGCAAATAACTCGAGTTTAACTTGTAAGTATGTATTCCTCATCAATAATCATACAAATTTGTCCCTTTGACAAAGGTTTGCAACTCAAATCTATCTCTGAACATGATGTTCGTCCTGGGCATGAGCTGCCCGTACTCTCTCATCATGCCATCTGCCTGAGTACAATTCGTTTGAAGATTTAGCCTTGTCTTGGCTTGATCATGCCGGTGGAGCTAGAGCTTAGCTATGACTCGGAAAATACTCTGGATGGATATTAATGTGTAGTCAGTTTGTCACACATCGCCCTGTCCTGCTCCTGCAGCGCTGGGACAGCTTTGCCTCTCGCTCTCTGGTGACGATCCTGCTGCTGCCGCCGCCCTCTTGACACCCCTGCTGCTGGAGCTCGACTCGGAGTCGCCGGACGCAGACGACGAAGGTGAAGGATCATCTTCGGCGCGCTTCCTCTTTAGATGTCCAGCCGGGAGTATCTGATCCAGCACGTAGGACGGCATGTCCTTTCTTCGGGCGTACTTGACCTCCAGCTCCATTCCCGGTCTCCAGAACTCGTACATGTACACCTCCTGCTTGAAGCCCTCTGTCGTCGCACGGAGGTCGAACTGCACCTGGGGCTTTTCCTGCTGCTGCCGCTGCTGCTGCTGTGGCTTGGACAGACCCACGAAGAAGGTGGACGTGCAGTGCAGATCATTGGGCTTGGCGGCGTAGGCTTGCGGGTTGGGATGGCAGAGCAGCATGCCTGCCGTGGCCATCTCGACCCTGATCACCAGCTGTCTCAGCCGTGACTCCACCCACCCCTTCCACTCCCGGAGTTCGGCCTCTCCGCCGGCGGCCTTCACGTCCACCTGCAGGTAGCTCTTGTACGCCTTGAAGAACTGAAACGGCTGGAACAGCGCCTCCCACCCACGGGCGCCTCCAGACTCCGCGATCTCCTGGCTGATGACGCGGCCGGCCTCGAGCTGCTCCGTGATGATCCGTAGTGTGGCGTGGGAGACGTTGTAGCAGGAGTTCATGCACGGGTACGCCGGGGTGATGACGGGCATGAGGTGGCTCCTGTCGCGGGGGTTCCTCCTCGGGTCCCACACTGGCAGACGGAGCGCGAGCTCGCCTTCATCGTCGTGCTCGATGGCCCCCACCAGCACCGGGTTGGGCCACTTCCACTGCGAGAAGATCTTGAAGAACCGGGGCACCAGCATGCTCGGCGCGGCGTTGGGGTACAACTGGCACACGCGCGCCACGAGGATGGCCCATCCGACGCCGCCGAGGAATCCCATCACGTTGGAGTACACGCCCCGCGCCTTGGCTCAGTGCTTGACGCAGCGCAGCGTCGTGCGGAACGCGCCGGCGTCAGGGACCAGACGCATGAGCTCGTCGGCCACGCGCACGCCGTTGAGGCTGCGGACGGTGGCCAGGTCCATGCCGCGGAGCACGGATCGGTCACGCAGGTCAATGTCCTTGGGCACCACGGGGAGGCACACGCTGGCGTAGAGGAGGTCCACCGGCACGCCGCGGAACCTCATCTTGATCACCGGCACGTGCGCGCGCGGCACGGGCTGCAGCTCCGTCACCGCCTCCGTCTCGGCCAGCACGCCGCCCAGCACGCCGAAGAAGTCGTGGTCACGGTCAATGTAGGAGGGGCCGACGACGAGGGCGTCGATGTCAGAGCCGCGGCCGTGAACACCGAGGCGGTACGAACCGAAAGGGAGGAGTACCGCCGTGGCCTGCTCGACCATACCTTCGGGGTAACCTCGCTGGGCGGTAAGACGCTTCACCCAGCGATCTAGGACGCCTTGGAGTTCACGGAGCACATCTTCGCGGGCAGCTAACTCGTCCGAGTTCTCGTACAGACCGGCCTCGCGGAGAACAAACTCCAACCGCGAGGTGCTCTCCAGATCGACCGGCGTCGGGCCGACTAGAGAGATCGGGTGCGTGACGACGTCGATTTGCTGTTGATGCTTCAGGGACGCCATGATTCTAGAGATCGAGCTTAGGTATGCAAGGAGAAATGGATGATCGATTGGGGTTCTAGCTTTAGGAGAGACCTGTGGGATTGGTTTATAGCCAGATCGTGTAAATCCTAGCGCTAATCGGACTCGACCGAGGATGCTGCTGGAATTCAATCTAAACTTACCAAAGATTAGATGGCAATGTTAAGCTACTTTTTATGAGCGCTACTCCAGTTTGAGTCAGTACATGTTCGAGTCGGACACGGACTGGCTAGGTGTAAGTTCTAGTCCAGTTTTTTTTTTTTTTTTTTTTGACACTAAGGGTCTGTTTGGTTGAAATTCTGCAACCAGATTCACTGCCAGGAAGTTGCAATCTGAACCAAAGGGGTAGGGAGCCGAAGCAGATTCCTGCAACGCAGCAGATTCCTCTAGTGCAAAACGAAAGTTGGTTTGACCCCAGATTTCACTGCGTTACGTCCAACCGAAAAACTTGGTATTTACCCGCACTGCCACCGATAAGTGAAAGTGGCCGGTTCGATCTCCTTTTCTCCTCCCAGCGTCGTCTCTCTCCCTTCGCATCGTTATTTTTCCCCAACGACAGAAGACGAGCCAGGCTAGGGTTTGGCCCGCCGCCGGCCTATTCCGGCAGCCTCGCCGCCGGCCTCCGGCAGCGCGCCGGCCGGGAATCGGCTCCCCTCGTCACGCCGCTTCACCCGACGACACCCCCCAGCACCCAGCTCGCGCTCGCCTCCGTAGCTCGGTACGCCGCCGCCTGAAGGAAGGACGCCCACCGCCGCCCGGTCGGAGATCGACCTCGCCGCCTGCAGGTATAGCCCCCCATCTCTCCCATCCTCTCCCTCCGTCCCATCTTCTTCCTCTTCCCTCCCGTGCTACTCCTGTATGTTCTTTTCTTTTATTTTTTCTGATTTTTGTTGTGCCTTATTTCTCACAATCTGTATGAGATATGTACCTGAGATTTATTGTGTATATGATATGTAGCTATGATTGTTGTGCATGGTTCTGCATGGTCCCATCCAGAGCATGGTTTTGTTGTTTGCTTGCAAGCCGTTTGTAGAAATGCTTACATGAAGATAAATGCTTATATGGTCCCATCCAGGACTATATGCCTGAAGCGACAAGCAGAGACACAAGCACAAGGAGATAAACTTCCAGAGGAGGAGAACGAGGTTACCATGAATACCGTTCGTGATAGGATAGCTAATGCCTTGTTTATTGCGAGAGCGACCTAGGATAGTATGTCGATGGTGAACATCATGTTCTGAACCATGTCTTTTGTGTAATACGTATGTCTTTTGAGATAAACTTGTGACATCATCTTCTATTTCGAGTATCTATATATATAAAATATTAAGAAATGAAAAAATTCTTCCAAAATTGTCACATTTGAATGTCTAGGGACTAGCAGTGTACAAATTGTTGTTCTGCGATCAATTGGCATATATATAGTCTCTCGGACCCACATGGGCATTACAGACATTTCCTATCGAATCCACAGTTCACAGTTGTTCCAACCAAATAACTTCCAGCTTTCCCACAATTCTCAGCTCACAGCAGATTTTCCACAGCAGATTCTTCACAGCTGATTTTCATAAATCTACAGCTCAACCAAACACACCCTAAGTTCTAGTCCAGTTTGTTTCACGTTAGAGTTGTAGACTTGGCAAGTGTTGCCGTATGCGTTTGTATCCGGGTCGTGTTTTAGCTAGTCAGGCTACTCTGCCATGTCCAGTTCTGTATGCACAACATGCCCGGTGCCTCGCTCGGCAGTCGGCACACATTACCAAACAAGACAAAATGAGATAATTTTAAAAATCCCAGTCATCATATACCCGCCACCACTACAGATGCAGTAGTAAACAACCATGTGAAGGGATTTTAGTGCATAGATACATCCATATTTATACGAATTTGTGTCAACCATTTTTCAACGGAGGGAGTAGTACTTACATATTCGATGGCATAGCCATATAGGTGAGTCCCCATGTGTACCATAGTTTACCGTCGAAATAAATGATGCTCATAACATAAAACTAAAATAATTGCACATATGCATGTACATGCCCTAAGTGTGTAAAATTTTGATGGAAAACATTAATTTATGACATGTGCGGAGAAAAAAAAATATGAATCTCTAAAAGTTACTTTTTAGGACACTAAGGGTCTCTTTGTTTGGGCTGCAGCTGTTGAGAAGCAGTCGTAGCTGGTGAGCCGTGAGAAAGAAGCTCCTGGAAGCAGAGATTTGATGTTTGGCAAGAGTGCTGTTGGCAGCTGTTGTTGTTGGTTTTATGGGTGAAATGTCTGAAATGCCCCTGAGTGCTGAAGATGTTATACAAGGGCCGATTTGAAGCGAAATAGTTGTTTCTGACTCATTTTATTCATAATTACGATGTTTAAGAGATAAATTATCTTAGTTTATATATTTTTCTCTAATAATTGAAACACATATTTATCCATACATAAAGCATTACATATATCTGAAAGACCATATAGCATCACATATATCCAAAAGACCATACTAGGTTGTCCAACAAATATATTATAAGGCTTCTCCATATGAACCCAAAAGAATTACGAGCTTGGCATATCTACAATATTACACGTCACCTCCTCTTGCAAAGAACAAAGCATTAGCTATGTTCTCTCGGGTGTTGTTCATGCTATCATGGTCACCTCCCAAATCATTGCCATTGTTGCCCCCGGATGTGGAAACAACATGCCCTGGAGAGCTGACGGGGTCGGAGAAGAACGGCATTGAATCGGCGAAGAAGCTCACTAGACGACGGCGGACGAGGTCTGGCAAGGTGGCGGCGGCTCGAACAGCTCCTGTCCCCGGTAGCCGACGTGGATGAGGGCGACCGTTTTGCTCTCCGAAACCGATGGGGACGGGGACCAGTCGGCCGGAGGATGGCGCGAGTAGGGGGGTTGGACGGCGGAGACGTCGAACGGTGGCGCTGGCAGCGGGGAAGGGCGGTGGCGGCGGTGAACCCTAACCCTTGCTTTTCATGGCAACGGGACAGGAGGGGGAGTGGTCGAGTCAGGGGTGACAGGCTGGGGCTGAGGCTGTTCATTCGTGGGTTCGTTCGGTGACAAGTTTTTCCTAAATAATACGAAGTATGGAGGCCATTTTCGTCCACTGCATTTAGGAAAGCTAGGGAAGCAGGGAAAAACACCCCCGGCCTAGCTTTCGCTCCGAGACGCTCGCGCAGTTCATTTCGGGACCCTGCTTCTCACTAGCGCTTTTCAATTCTCTGGTGTTTGTTTCAGCTTTTGCTTCTAGACTCCAAAAGCAGGAGTAGAAGCTTAAACAAATAGGCCCTAAGTATTTTTACCTCAAGACAACAAATATATTTCCTTCGAGAATTTTTCATACACATAAAAATAAATTTTAGATTTTTTTGTTTTTAAAATTTTACTATTCATCCGGAACATATGCTCCAAGAAGCCAAAATGCCTCTCTACGAACATGGTCACTCTTTTGCAAGTAAGAGCAAGGCATCATTGCTTTTCCTTGCAACTTTTATGTTCTTGAAGCTTTGGGACCCATTATGTCAGCTTCTTTATATTTTCTTTGTTACAAGAAATACATATTTAGCAAGAAGAAAAATGAAAGAATTAAGCATACGCGTCAAAGTGAGGTGTTTTGGCTCCCGGGTCGCAGTGATTTCGGTATTTAAAAAAAACTAAAATTACATTTTGAAGCTTCAAAAAAGTCCAAAACAAATATATGTTGATACATATATGTATTATCTATAAATACATTGTATTATAGGCTATGAAATTTTTCCAAAATTATGGCTTTGAAAAGGCAAAAAAAACTCATTGGCCGTCTGTTTTGTGCATATCACATATGAAAAGATATTTCAAAATAAATTTGTTGATACATGTTAGACACTTGTATGCTTTTTTCTCAAAAAAATATAGACCTAAAAAAAGTAATTATCATTTTTTTCAAAAACAAGATCATTAGAGCTCGGGAGTTACAAACGATTTCCATATCTGGTATCCGTCATTCTTTTGATCAGACTCTTAGGCCGAGTATCATCAGAAACGGGCCTGACATTTAGAGCAAGATGCCTGATTTGGCCATGTGAATGTGGCTGAGCTCTATTTATTTCTTGAAACGAGCCGAGATGACCTTGGAGCCACGGACGAGAGTCGACCAGCCCACCTCTTCTGAACAGTCTGAGGAGAAATTCATGGAAAAACATAACTTTTATGACATGTGAGGCGAAAAAATATGCTCTAAAAGTTTATTTTTTGGACACCGAGTTTTTTCATTAATACATTAAACATATATTTTCTTCGCGAAACTTTGCATACACATGAAAAACATGTATTTATCGAATCCCTGGTCAGCTTTTACAAGCAAGAGCAAGGCATCATGTGCTTTTCCTTGCAAATTTTAAGTCTTGACGCCTTAGGCCCATCATGTCAGCTTATATACATTTCGTTTCAAGAAATACATGTATTTTTTGCGTAGAAGAAATACATGTATTTAGCGACACGAATACGAAAATAATTAAAGCATATGCTTCATTCTTTTGATCGGACTCTTAGGCCGAGTATCGTCAGAAACGGGCCTGACATTTGGAGTAAGACGCCTGATTTGGGCCGTGAGAATTGAGTTGGGCCCAACTTTCTTGAAACGAGCCGAGACCTTAGAGCCACGGACCTCTCTGTCTTAAAAAACGGCTAATGAGACGTTCCCTATGAAACTCTTATGTTCGGCGCGCACGGAGATTCGGCATTGAGCTGGCGCGATCCGCGGGTATGGTATGTATCAGGCCCTCCTTGACTGGGTCGACACGCAGTATCGACCAACGAGTGGATGAGGACGCTCCTCGTTTGGATAAGAGAGAGAAGCTTGCCTATGGGGAGGAGGGAGGCGGGGATGGACGGAATCGCCTGGGCGAGGGAGCGCCGGGATGGGGTGGCGAGCAGCAGGGACGGAAGCATGCCATGGCGGCGAGTCGCCGGCGACGGGAGGCTGGACAGTTCGATGGAATAGGTTCAGACTTCAGTTAACAGCCAGTTCAGTTGAGAAGCGGCAACAGCAGCAGCAACTAGTGCTAAGCCGAGGACAGCCCTCAGATGAGATTTGTGCGGTAGATATGGGCTATGTCAGGGTCCTGACTTTGTAAGAGCAAAGTTAGAGGAGCCGGCTCCGGGGAGGAGGTGGCGACTGGCGAGCAGGGTCGTCCGCGTCGGCGCACACGGGGGAGCACGCATGGCGGCGCCAGCGCACTGGAGGGAGGAGGCCCGGCGACGTCGGCGCACACGCGGGAGCAGGCGCAGCGACGTCGGCGCACACGCGGGAGCAGGCATGGCGGCACCGGCGTACATGCGGGAGCAGATCCGACCGCACCTGGGGACAAGCGGCAGGAAGCATGGTGGCGTCGGCGCACATGATCAAAGCGGCGGCGCTGCTTTTGTGGACATGACCGTCTAGCTTGTTTTATCTCCATTGCCGGCTCACCGCAGCACAGAGTGCTACCACCTCGACCAAGGTACCCAAAATTCCTTACTGCTACACCGATTGGTTGTTCGATTTTGATACATTGCTAGCTGTGCAAATGTTTGGGGGTGAAAAAAGCTGAATCCTCTAAGGCTGTGTTTGACGTTATTGGGCATGAAGTCATGGACTATAGTAGGTTTTCAGGGAAGCTAATAGCCTGTACTTCATGAAGTCTTATACTGGTCACCGTGAGATAAACAACTTCAATTTCACATTTACTCAACAGTTTCTGGTGCATCTACTTGCAGTCAATGAAAGGGGAAATTCACTTGTTTCTACAGTGCAAAGGAAGCACGTACTAAGAATTAACTGAGAATTTTCATGGGGAAGCTGTTGTTTGCACGGAGTCTTACAACTCTGGTCGGTTGCCATACTAAGCTAGGCAGTCTCCGCCACTATGTGTTAGTCGACATGTTTCGGCAGTGGTTAGTTCGTGCATTATTAGAATTCCGAGTGCGGATTATTAGTGGTGGTTATTGGGTGTTAGTTGTGTGTTCAGAGATAAAACTGGTGGTGGTCACGAGGGAGTGAGAATTTTGTATCACTCATCGGTGTGTGTTTTGTATGAGGGAACGAGTAAATTGATGCAATTGAGCTCATTTTTGCTCCTGTGTTGTTCATGTGGGGACTTCTTCTTCCCTTTTCGAGTGCTTTGTACCTATGTTGATTCATGTGAGAATTGAGATGCCGTAGTAATTTTTGCAAATAATTTCTTTTTTAGTGTTACCAGGTTTTATGATCTATCATAGCCATGCTACTGTTTTGCACATGGTTAATTAACGGATGTTTATATTTCTTTTTCTTAATGTACATGATCCAAGTCACCAAGTTATTCATGTTTGGTCACCCAGATCATTGTTAATAGTTACCAAAAGCATTTGTTCATTTTACACCAGATCATTTTGTAAGTCATCAAAATATTCATGCATAGTCACCTAATTTTTCGTTAGTAGTTATGAAGAACATTTGTTCATTTTTTACATCACCTTATTTTAAAGTCACCAAATTACTCATGTTTAGTCACCTAGACTTTGGTTACGACTTGGCAGGAGCATTTGTTCATGTTACCAAAGTTTCTACAAGTCGATGTCTAGTCACCAAGATTCTGGTTACTACTTATGATGAGCATTTATTCATGTTGCCAAAGTTTTATAATTCACCAAATTATTTATGCCCAGTCACCTAGATTTTTGTTAGTGGTTACCAGCAACATTTTTTCATTTTTATACCTCAAGTATTTAAGTCACCAAATTATGCAGAGTTAATACCTAGATTAGTGTTACTAGTTGCCAGGAGCACTTTTCACGAGAACACATGTTTTTCGTCCTTTTATTTTTTATAACACAGTTAAGTGTCCAAGTTTTGCATGTTATTCACCATCTTTTTCTTTTCAGACTTACTGCAAGTTGAGACACCAGTGCGGGGAAGGTGTTCTCATGGACAACAAACTCAAAAGAAACGTGTATGGATGTAGGATTGGAGACCGTGCAGAGAAAGATGAACTAGTTGCTAACAATTTTCTTGTCAGGTTCTACTTTATAGATTTGACTATGGGAAATACAGATGGTTTATTTTTTCTTGTCAGGTTTGAAATTTTTAGTTGCCAGGTCTGAAATTCTTTTTTAGTTGCCAGGTTTAAAGTTTCTAGTTGCCACATATGAAGTTCTTAGTTGCCATGTTTGCAGTTTTTAGTTGCAGGTTCGAAGTTCTTTTTAGTTGACAGGTTCAAAGTTTCTAGTTGCCACATTTGAAGTTCTTAGTTGCCAGGTTATTGCCAGCTTCGAAGTTTTTTTAGTTGTCGGGTTCAGAGTTTCTAGTTGCCACATTTGAAGTTCTTAGTTGCCAGGTTTGCTTATAGCTGCCAGGTTTGAACTTTTTAGCTGCCAGGTTCGAAGTTCATTTTAGTTGCCAGGTTCAAAGTTTCTAGTTGCCACCTTTGAAGTTCTTAATTGCCAAGTTTGAAGTTTTTAGTTACAGGTTCGAAGTTCTTTTTAGTTGCCAGGTTCAAAGTTTCTAGTTACCACATTTGAAGTTTTTAGTTGCCAGGTTTGAAGTTTCTAATTGCCTGTTTCGAAGTTCTTTTTAGTTGCCAGGTTAAAAGTTTCTAGTTGCCACATTTGAAATTCTTAGTTGCCAGGTTTGTTTGTAGCTTCCTGGTTTGAAGTTTTCTTAGTTGCCAGGTTCAAAGTTTCTAGTTGCCACATTTGAAATTCTTACTTGCCAAGTTTGAAGTTCTTAAATTGCCAGGTTTATGTTCTATCAAGTTTTTGGGTTGCAGACAGATGTAAGTTGTTCACTTTTTGTGATGTCGGGTTTGTGTATCCTAGTTACAAGTTTGTCTCTATAGCTCAGTGATCTTTTTCGAATGGATCTGTCTTCATGTTCTTAGTGTTTTTCTCCTATGATTGTCGCTAGATTTTTGTACAGTACTTTAATATTTTTTGCCTAAGATCTCACTTGTAGAAGGGCGAAAGGAGTTATTTTTGACTGAGAATATTATGTCGGAAAACATTGTAAAATTGTGGGTTTATTTTTTGAAGACAGGTCTCGACCAAAGCAAGTAGGTTTCTGGGTTCGGTACATTTGGGGCCGAAAACAACAAACGATCCAAAAGTCCAGATGGGTTTGGTAAGTTTTGGGCCAAAAACAACAAACGACCCAATGGTCCAGGTGGGTTCGGTGGATCGCTTGCGTAACAGGCTAAGTCAAGGGCTAGCTTTCATTAGCGGATTAAGTGGCGCCGTACAGATCGGTATTCTTAGGGCACGGTCGCTAGGTAGCACTCTCTTAAAAAAAGGAGCCACGGACCAGAGTCGACCAGCCCACTTCTTCTAAACAGTGTGCTTACTCTCACGAGCTACGGACCAGTCACTCAAAAAAAAAAACAGTCACGGACCACCCACTAGTCCACTACCGACCCGAATGTGTTGCTGTCAGAGTTTATGACACTCGAAACAAAAGTATTCAGTTGAGACGATGCAATCACCACCGCCGATAACTAATCAGTCTCCTACAGCGTCGATCCATGCATGCATGGCCCCTTAATTCGTCTCTTCTTGAATTATTGCCCCCAACATTGCACGTTCAGCTCACCTCTAGATTGAGCCACTTCAGCTACCAGACCAAAAATGAGAGCCCCCGGTCATGTGAGAGATACCTGATATGCACTTGGTCATGAGATATTTGCTCCTCTTTGCGTTTTGTAATTTGTAGCATCCTACGGCTCGAGCTCAGAGCAATTCACATAGCATCTAAATCTAAAACCTCCCGATGCTCTTTAAGACACAATATGATTAATTTTCTAATCTGTTAATATTCTTGTCGCGACATCCTCTCGGACATGGTAAGATGTCGGTATTCGGCTCTCCGGCATGTTCGCTCGGTTTCACTGCTCTGTACCTCTTTTGTTCCGTCGAAGTCGGAGCTAGTTGTCAAGATGTCGCCGAGGCACTGAAGATGGCAAGTGATGGAGTGTTTGTCTGCGGTCATCATCTTCGTCGTGAAGCTTGCATATTTCCCTCACAAAGCTTGTTGTCAAGAACGGAGCTTCCACGTGCAACCGACTATTTTGCATGACAGATGCGGGTTTCGTGTGACTTGTTGAGACGAGGGCTTCGTCGGTGCTCATTTGCGGTGAAGTAGGAGTCGTTGCCTAGCGGACAAGTGATGACAAGACCCATGTAGAATCTACAACAGTCGTCTTTGTTGTTGTGCATGTGGAGTTTACGTCGGTGGTCACGTCGGTTGTCACGTCCCATCACAACCGGGTTTTGGCAAGTTGTAATTTCACCTAATTTTTTTGAATTAACCAAACATTTTCCGACTTTTTTTCAAGGATGCGCGTTTTTATTTAACTCGAAATAAGGAAAGGCTCTTGCGCACCTTATAGTTACAAAAAGGCAATATGTTTTGTACTTTGTCCTCGAGACCTTTCGATTCCGTATATCTTATCCTCACTTCATCTATAGTTATAGGAAAGGACCGGATTTGGCAGTAGAACACATTGCTATAAACGTCAGCACTCTCCATTTGGCCCCTCATAGTGATACAGCATGCATGGTCCTTTTATTTCTTCCAAATTATTGCCACGGGCGGCTTTACACATAGACGTATTATGTACACAGTTACGTGCGTTTAGTTGTTCATGCATATACACAAAATCCAATCCACGAAATCAACTAAGGGTTGACGAACTTGCAGTCCTTCCTGACCTCCCCCTTGTCGCCGGTGAGCGGGGCGTTCTCGGACATCTTGACCAGCGCCGCCGCGAACCTGTCGTGGAAGTAGTCGTTGTCCGCCGCCATCTTCCTGACGAACGGCGCGGTGCGCGGGTCGGTGGCGAGCCTCTGGTCCACCAGCAGGAGACCCCTGCCCTTGAGAAGGTTCGTGTGGTACATGTTGTCGATCACCATGGGCGTGTTCCTGTCGTTCCGCGCGTACGCCACGTCGCGCGTGTCCTCCTTGGCGTCCGCCGTCGGGCACCGCTCCCGGAGGTACGCGCCGTACGCCGGCTCGATGGCGCCGTCCACCGCCGGGTAGAGCCGCCCGACGAGGTTGAAGCAGTGGACGCGGCCGACGGAGTGCGCGCCCAGCAGTGCCACCACGCCCTCGGCGTCCACGCCCATGGACGAGAACCGGGACAGCACCGCCGACACGGTGTCGTTGTGGGTGGGGAGGTACCGCTCCACGTCTCCGTAGTAGCTCTCCGTGGAGTCCCTCCGCCCCGTCCGCATCGGGATGCCGGCGGGTCCGCCGAGCATGGCGACGCCGTCCCTGGCGGCGAGGACGAGCAGGTCGGCGCAGGAGACGGTGCCCGGGCACGCGTGCTCCAGGGCGGACTTGATGTCGTCGATGTACTTGAAGTTCCTCATGCCGAAGCTCCTGGTGGCGGACTGCTCGGAGACGAGGCCCCTGGCGGCGTCGGACTCGAGGAGCAGCGACGCGTCGCAGGATTTCACGGTGCAGTCGTGGAAGAGCGCCCTGAGCCAGGACACCGCTGTGTTGCCGTGCTCCTCGTAGTGGCTCCTCACCTGCTCCCTGACGATCTCCTCTGCCCTCGGGCAGCTCTTGGAGTAGTAGTTCAGCTTCAGACCGCCAGCGGCAGCATTCCCTGCCATGGCAGCAAAACTAAGCTTGAAACCGTGGAGAGATTGTGGAAGTAAATCTGAAGATAGTTAATTACCAGTAGTGAAGCAGCACAGGAGGAGGAGTACAGAAGCAACCACGGGCACTAGTCTTGATCTCAGACCCATCTTCAGTTCACGGACTCGGTTCAGTCTGATCCCAATTCAAGCGCATCTCATGGTTCTTTTATAATTGGCGCCAAGTGGGAGGGGAGGCGGGGTGTGTCTGAAAGTGACCCCTGACTGGCACACACCAGCTCAGTGAAGTAGAGTCGAATGGCAACAGTAAACCCAGTTATAAGCTTAGCTGAATGTGATCAAAGCTGCCATGGAGTATAATACGTACTAGCACATTACTTCACAATGTTAAACTAAAAGAGAGGAGCGGTCGATCAGGGCGATGCCAAATAAGAGCATCTCCAGCAGTTTCCCCTATTACAAGTTCAGGTTTCAGAAGACTTTTAGTGCATCACAGCAAGCTATCAGAGAAAAACCTCTCAGTCAATCTTCTGAACGTAATCTCCTGTCCTCGCGTCGCCCCCCAGGCGACGCTAGGGGCGTTCTCTCCGGCGCCACAAGCACTCCTCCCGTCGGAGCCCCTCCGCCGCTGCCGTCGCCGGCCTCGGCCGCGGCGGTGGCGGCACCCTCCCGCTTCCACAAAGGCGGTCGGGGGGGAGGTCCTCGTTTTCTGCTGGAGGCGACCGGCCGTGGGGGCGGCGGCGGCGACGGTCGGGGTGGAGGAGGCCGAGCCGGCGGGCTCGGGTGAAGCTCGAAGATGGTGCGCAGGCGCGGGCGGCGGCATGGGGAGCCGTTGGCGTCGTCGCCGGCGATGCGGGGCGCCAGATGGGCTTGGCGGGCCCGATCTGGGCCCGTCGGGCCTGGGCCGCGGCGCGCGTCCTTCGTGCTCGGCGCGGAGGAGGCCGGCTGGCTCGTCTTGCAGGATGGCAGACGGGCAGCACGTCGGGCAGGAGCTGGCCAGTGGAGGTCGGGAGTGGACGATGCCCGGGAGGGCTGTGGCGCACGTGGATGATGCCGCTCCCGTGGGCATGAAGACCGGTGCAGCTGGCCGGATGGAGGTTTGGTGGTCGGCAACAGTGCTGCCCTGACTGGCCTCCTGCTCCCTGCGCTTCGCGGACGGATCGACCTCCGGGCGAAAGCCTTGCGCCGACTTGGTCGGTGCCAACGACGGCGGCGCCTCCGGGCGTCGTTCCCTTCTTGTTTGCGTCGTTTGTGGAGGTTCGATCCGGTTCGACGCGGGCGGTACCAACATCTCCGGGTGAAAACCTAAGCTCTTTTTAGAGCGGGCGGCGGCGACGAAAACGTCGTTACCTTCTTGAAGGCGCCGTCTGGGAGTTGCTTGGCCCTCGTGCTGCAACGGGTTCGCAATGGCCGGGCGGGTTGTTGTTGTTGTCGGGGAGGTGGACGCCGGCGCGGCGGCTCCGGACGGTGGTGGATGTCGAGCCGGCGGCCTCGGTCTCCCACGCCACGACGGTTCTAGAGGCAGAACCGTTGTTTAGCGTGGGTTTGGGTGGCGACCTGGATGGAGACTGCTTTGGGCGGAGGGTTCGTCGACCCGACTGGATCGTCTTCGGGCAATGCGAAGGTCGATGTGGTTGCTACACCGGGGCGGCGGCCCCGGAACAGGTGGTTTTGGTGGCAACCTGGATGGAGACTGCGTGGGCAGAGGGTTCGTCGACCATGACTGGATCGCTTCCGGGCAATGCGGAGGTCGATCTGGTTGCTACGCTGGAGCGGCGGCTCCGGAGCGGGTGGTGTGTGTTTGTGGCGTTTGTCCGGCTTGTGTCGTGTGGGCGACGGGTCGCTTCGTCTGTGTGTTCTTTTGTATAGATTGTATGGTTTTTGGACCCGGTTTTCCTTATAAACTGGGTCAATTCTTTCTATCTAATCGAGCGGTGGTACGACCACCTTGTCCTCAAAAAGAAAAACCTCTCGAAGTACTACCCATAACAGGCACGCTTAAATTCATCTAATTTCTTAACCGGAAGTGTCTTTGTAAAACCATCTGCAACTTGATGTTTGCTTGAAGTAAATCTGATGTTCAACTTGTCATTGGCAACTCTTTCTCTGACAAAGTGAAAGTCAATCTCAATATGTTTAGTACGAGCATGAAACACTGGATTTACAGACAAATAGGTAGCACCTAAATTGTCACACCAAAGACATGGTTTTTCTTTTAATTTTACTCCAAGTTCACCAAGAAGAGTTTTAACCTAAATCAACTCAGCTGTAGCATTTGCCAAGGCTTTGTATTCAGGCTCAGTACTAGACCGAGACACTGTCGCTTGTTTTCTGGCACTCCAGGAGACCAAATTTGATCCAACAAATATTGCAAAGCCACCTGTGGAATGTCTATCATCAGGACAGCCTGCCCAATCTGCAGAAAGCACTAGGAAGCGTTGAAGAGGACTTTGTAATAGTGATCCCAAGTTTCAAAGTATTATGTACATATCTGAGAATACGTTTAGCAAGTGTCCAATGTTATGTAGTTGGAGCATGAAGATACTGACAAAACTTATTAACTGAATAAGACAGATCTGGACGTGTCAAAGTCAAGTACTGTAAGGCTCCAACAATGCTTCTGTACTGGGTACTATCCTCAGGACCAAGCTGTGTCCCATCAGTGAGAGACATCTGTTCCGAGGAAGATAGGGGTGTATGGGCTGATTTACAACCACGCATACCAACTTTCTCAAGTAACTCAGCAGCATATTTTTCCTATGCCAACAACAAACCATTGTGTATCTTTTTCACCTCAATGCCTAAAAGAAGTGTAAATCACCTAAATCTTTTATGGCAAAGTCCTTGTTGAGATCTCGAAGTAGAGCAGAAATAGCATGATCAGATGAGCGTGTTACTATGATGACATCCACATAAATCAGAACAAACACAGTGATACCTGACTTATTGTAGAGGAACAAAGAAGTATCAGCCTTAGACGATATAAAACCAAGTGCACACAACTTGGAACTTAGCCTGGAATACCATGCTCGAGGTAGTTTTTGTCGGTTCCCGTAAATTAACCGCGCGATGTATGGTTTTTGGGTCTGATTCCCCTTATTAACGGGATCAACTCTGTTCTTATATAATGCAATTGCGGGAGCTCCCCGCCCTCTGACGAGGTTTCGCCAAAAAATAAGTGATGACTCACGGCCTATTTATTGCAACAAGCGTAAGAAGATAGCTGTACACGAAGAAGACAATGAGCGGTTTACTATAAATAGTGTACAGTATTACACTGGTGGCTCTCATATGAACGGAAAAAAAATGTATTTTTAGATTAAAAAAAAGATGTATCATAACACTTTTTCATAATTTTGTATGCTACTGGGGAACATAAACATACATAGCACTTCCTGAGCATCGAAGACTTGCAGTGAAGGAGCTAAGCAGGCACATAAACATCGAAAATACAAAGCTTTTTTATCCGGTGGTGCTACCAACCTCGTTTGATCGATTACATAGTTGATGCAGAGTTTAACATGTAAGTATGTATTATTACTAATTACATCAAAGCTGTGCAGATTCTCGCCCTCTCCGCGCTCGCGTACTGTAGCAGCGACAGTAATCACTGTAGAAATGAACAGTGTTGAACAGTGATTCAATCCCGGCCGTCGCTCGGCGATCCGACGGTCCTCAGCACACGTCCGTGACGTTTTTGCAAAAAAGCCCCTCCCTAATCGAGAAATCAACCCGCAGTCCATACTTTCCCGCAGACAGGGACCTACTCGCATTTTCTAAAAACTCCGAGAACCTTCGTGTAAAACTGACCGCAGATCGATCTTCCCCTTTTCTCTCCCGGCTCGCGCTCTCCTCTCGCTCTCGCTCCCGCGCCTCTGGTCGCCGCCGCCGTCGCCGCTTTAATCCGGCGAGCTCCGGCCACCTCCACCGCCGTGATGTGGCGCGAAGGAGGCGCCTCGCGGTCCTCTGCCTCCCTACTCCGGCGATTCGCCTTTCCTCTCCAGAATCGGAGCAGCGGCGGCAGCGTGCAGGGAGGGAGGAGCGTTATCTGAAGAAGGGATGATGGAGATGGCAACCCCATCAAAGCTGTGCAGATTCTCGCCCTCTCCGCGCTCGCGTACTGTAGCAGCGACAGTAATCACTGTAGAAATGAACAGTGTTGAACAGTGATTCAATCCCGGCCGTCGCTCGGCGATCCGACGGTCCTCAGCACACGTCCGTGACGTTTTTGCAAAAAAGCCCCTCCCTAATCGAGAAATCAACCCGCAGTCCATACTTTCCCGCAGACAGGGACCTGCTCGCATTTTCTAAAAACTCCGAGAACCTTCGTGTAAAACTGACCGCAGATCGATCTTCCCCTTTTCTCTCCCGGCTCGCGCTCTCCTCTCGCTCTCGCTCCCGCGCCTCTGGTCGCCGCCGCCGTCGCCGCTTTAATCCGGCGAGCTCCGGCCACCTCCACCGCCGTGATGTGGCGCGAAGGAGGCGCCTCGCGGTCCTCTGCCTCCCTACTCCGGCGATTCGCCTTTCCTCTCCAGAATCGGAGCAGCGGCGGCAGCGTGCAGGGAGGGAGGAGCGTTATCTGAAGAAGGGATGATGGAGATGGCAACCCAGCATTGAGTATGCAGAAGATCTGTACATGCGTGTGCGCGCGCTACACTCGCCGCTATCCCTGGCGAGATGCAGGTATGGCTGCCTGATCTAGCTTATCCGTATAAGAATATCAAGCCTTGCTGGATTCTTTTCGATCGTGGCTTGCCCCATGACTTTCCGTCTTGAATATTTGTGCTGATGTCCAGGAGAAGCAGCGGTTGCTAGCAGCAGTAGGCAACGATTGGAACGGAGAGGCGGGTCACCGGCCAGCAGTATTTGGCCGCGGCGAGGACGCGGGCAGCAGCAGCACGCTAATCTTCCATGCTTGGTAAGTCATCCCTCTTTCTTTCTAAGCAGCGCTGGATCCTGAAACTGGCACCGCCTCCCTTCCCTCCCATAGCACCCTTCTCCATGAATTATGTGGATAGTTTTTATGCTCGGATCTGACATAGTGTTCCTTAGATTTGTTTCCCTTCATTTTTCTTTAGCCTTCATACTGCAGACATTTATACTTGCGTCTGCAATTTCTTCAGAATTTCATCAAAAATTTATTTGCATCTGTCCTAATGTAGGTGTTCCTCCTCGACACTAATGTAGATGTTCCTCCTCGATACTGTCAACGACGGCTCTCTAATCCTCGGTATGCAACCTGTTAGATTTTGTGTTCAGGCCATTTTTACATTTTTTTACAGAGAATATTTTTGCCATTCTGCACGAATTAAACCTGATGGAGTTGCTATACGGAGTTGCAGGGTTTGTTGCTTTTGTAATTTTATCTTGGCTTTGTTCTTCTTGCCGCTGGCTTTCCTAATTCATGTACTAATAAGCAGGAGGCTGGAGTTTTGTTTGTCTTTGTTGAGAATAAAAATGAGCGGAGGCATTCAAAGTGTGTTGACTTTCTCGATTTCTTAGGCTGCCATTGAATGGAGTTATCTTATCCTGGCATGCTCATGCATCATTTATACATTACCTACATTTGCAAATAATTTCTTGCACCATCTTCCTCTCCGACATGCCCAGGTAAGTAACATGTTTTATCAAACTCTGCTGTAAGAAATTAAAGAAAAACCAATTTTTGGTTGAAGGCCAAACTGCATAGAACACGACCTAGAAACTTCTGTTTTGTGCATAATCAGTAAACCATGTTGAAGATCATTTATCTACCATTTCCAAATGCGTAAACTACTAGAAGTAGACTGCATTATTGAATCTAGAATCTTCATTTAATGTATTCAGATTTGAGCCAGTAGTTGATGTCCACAGAAATGTATGAGACATAGTAGTTTGTGAATGGCTGAATGCAATACGAGACAGAGTTATCCACTTTCGATACATTTTATTTTGTTTAATCACAATAGGTGTAGGTGTTGTCATACAAATTCAAAGCATCAAATATTCTTGGTTAGGTGCCTATTCAGTACATCACATGTGTTTTGCAGAGAATGACGAGTGAATTAGTGTACCTGAGGATAACGACCAGAGCCTACCATTATACCAGTTCTAATGGGTATATCTTTTCAATGTGTCAACTCTATACATCATAAGGAGCAGGTTGCAAGGTAACCCCTTTACCATATTGTACATTTGATGGCTCGGTTGTCTCCACATACAGACTATATTTGTTTGTTTGTTTGAGATAGCTATACATACTATATATATATGCTCCACGTAAAACTTCAAGAGTGATAACTGCGGACAAAATTATCATAATCGTTGCCTACCAAGATAGCCAGCGAGGAGGCTCTTTACTCCACTCCCACGGGTAACCAGTCAGGTGTTTTCTGGTTCCCATGCCTCTGTTCTCAAAAAGCACAAACTTCAAGTTTTGCATATGCTTCAGAGAGTTCTTGAAGGTGAAATTATCACAGGTTTGAACAAGAGCTTATTTAATCCGATCCTTAAACTGCGAATTTACTCATCTGGATTTGGCTATTTTATTTATTTCATAGAACATATGATTTATTTGCATTATTACAGGATGTTTGTTCATCTAGCTTATGAGTGGAAGTACAGTCTACAATTTTAGGCGAGTTCCAATTGGATAGCACACAACTGATGCAACATCGGGCTCTGTTGCTACAGGTCTACACATGGGTTTTGTATATGCATACAAACACAAGAGCGTCTAAATCCTATAGCTTCTTGGTGGAACACTTCCTTTTTTCTGATTCTAACAATTGGAACCAGCATTTAATTGGTACTCTCTTGGTCCATGGGCACATGTCTCTCTTTTTTACAACTAACTATATCAGCTTTTTACTACAACTTGCGCTTATATTTGTACCCTTCTGGATGAGATGTCTCTGCTTCATCAAGGCCGCGGCGTGCCGCCGCGCCAAATTCCACTAGTTCCTCATCAATAATCATACAAATTTGTCCCTTTGACGAAGGTTTGCAACTCAAATCAATCTCCGAACATGATGTTCGTCCTGGGCATGAGCTGCCCGTACTCTCTCATCATGCCATCTGCCTGAGTAGAATTCGTTTGAAGATTTCGCCTTGTCTTGGATTGATCATGCCGGTGGAGCTAGAGCTTAGATATGACTCAGAATACTCTGGATGGACGTTCATGTGTTGTCAGTTTGTCACACATCGCCCTGTCCTGATCCTGCAGCGCTGGGACAGCTTTGCCTCTCGCTCTCAGGTGACGATCCTGCTGCTGCCGCCGCCCTCTTGACACCCCTGCTGCTGGAGCTCGACTCGGAGTCGCCGGACGCAGACGACGAAGGTGAAGGATCATCTTCGGCGCGCTTCCTCTTGAGATGTGTCCAGCCGGGAGTATCTGATCCAGTAAGTAGGACGGCAGATCCTTTCTTCAGGCGTACTTGACCTCCAGCTCCATTCCTGGTCTCTAGAACTCGTACATGTACACCTCCTGCTTGAACCACTCCGTCGTCTCACAGAGGTCGAACTGCACCTAGGGCTTCTTCTGCTCCTCCTCCTGCTGCTGTGGCTTGGATAGACCCACGAAGAAGGTGGAGGAGCAGTGCAGATCATTGGGCTTGGCGGCGTAGGCTTGCGGGTTGGGATGGCAGAGCAGCATGCCTGCCGTGGCCATCTCGACCCTGATCACCAGCTGTCTCAGCCGTGACTCCACCCACCCCTTCCACTCCCGGAGTTTGGCCTCTGCGCCGGCGGCCTTCACGTCCACCTGCAGGTAGCTCTTGTACGCCTTGAAGAATTGAAACGGCTGGAATAGCGCCTCCCACCCACGGGCGCCGCCGGACTCCGCGATCTCCTGGCTGATGACGCGGCCGGCCTCGAGCTGCTCCGTGATGATCCGCAGAGTGGCGTGGGAGACGTTGTAGCAGGAGTTCATGCACGGGTACGCCGGGGTGATGACGGGCATGAGGTGGCTCCTGTCGCGGGGGCTCCTCCTCGGGTCCCACACTGGCAGCTAAGCTCGCGGTCATCGTCGTGCTCGATGGCCCCCAAAAGCACCGGGTTGGGCCACTTCCACTGCGCCAAGATCTTGAAGAACCGGGGCACCAGCATGCTCGGCGCGGCGTTGGGTACAACTGGCACACGCGCTCCAGGAGGATGTTGTAAAATAGCGCAGCGAAAGTAGATCAAACGAATAACAAGAACACAAATTTTTACGTGGAAAACCCTTACGGGAAAAAACCACGGAACGCACGAAGGCGTATCACTATAATTGGGAGGAGTATTAAAATATACGAGAGGACAAACCCTCTATGTGCTATCAATCTGGTGCTCTCTCTCAATCTATGCTATGACTACCTGAACTATATAATAAAGGGGCAAACAACTCTCTTTTGGCGGACACGAAATAGAGTTGTAGATGTGTGACGCACAACACGGTTGACATGCCGTAGTCCGTCAGGACTCCTTCTGTAGTACAACAGATATGTAGAATTCGGAGCACCATAAAATAACACTCCACCTTGAGACGAATCCTATAATCGTCATAGATAGCATCAACTCCTCAATTAAAGTCATCACAAGTAAACCTTGTGCCTTGAAACGTCCATAGGACAAATAAACTTCTCTCGAAGTCATATGGAGCAAATCAACGGTAGGTCGTCCAGAAAACAACACAGCTATCAACAAAGCAGACATACGAAACATGAATCTCCCAATAAAAGTCTGAGTCTGTGCCACTGACCTCCAAAACTGAAACTGCCCAATCATCAAATGACATAAGTCATCATATCTCTTGTGGTGCCTGAACGAGCGCATAGCTCATAGTGCAACATCTTGGTGCACACAACATTGTGAAGAACTCATCTCATGGAATCTGAACGTGCTACAAAACTGAAAGCACAAACCTCGACAAACAATACTCACGCAAGAGCATCTGGTACGGATACCATCACGTACACCAAAAACTTCTGACTTGTAACGGTTAATGAAAAATCCATGACATGGTCAAAATTTGTCCCTATGGAACAACATTCGGATGAAGGAACCTTCTCAACATGCAACGGAGCATCAACTCTGCAATAGACCCTCTTCAAAGAGCAACGACAACTGAATTGTACTGAAACTTTAACAGTACTAAATGTTGTAGTATCTAGCAGAAACAAATCTCCTTGCACCTCAACTGATTCTCATCACGAACAAAACATAATCTTCACATGCATAACAGCAAAAAATCTCTGGAGAGCAAAGAGTATATGCTGGCTACCAACAGGTTTAAAAATCACCTCCTCCATAATATATATATAATTTTTTTGATAATTGAATTGTGTTCTTCATAAAATTGCAGCAATATAATATCTTGAATTTGCATCCATATAACCTCTCCGACAGACTATAATGCAACAAACTCCACCTTGAACAGAAAACTACCGAGTACATCCTCAAAATCCAACAACGCTTGCATCTTGACTTGCCATATAGGGTAAACTTTGTGTCACGATCCAATCAACGGAATATCGTACTTCATGATAGCCATGAGCAGATAATTTGTGCACAAAGTAGTACAAGCCAAATGGTAGAAATAAATTGCAGAGCAAATAACTGAGTTAATTGCACCTGGTACTGTCTTGGGTGGATGTAGCAGTAGGAGATGAAAGAACAAATCTGGACTTGCTCGATCAGGACTTGATTCACGTGAAGTAGGCAGCAGTTTTGCACCTCGGGACTTGATCCGGCTGGGGCTGATTACTTCACGAACGCATGCTTCAAATAGATCTGGTTTCCACGATTGATCCGCACGTAGCTCCTCACACGGAATTGATACATATAACGGCGGATCGGAAATCGTACCATGCCAGATCAGGTTGCACACGGACGAAAAACTACAGGACGGAGCTAGCGATCTCGATGACTTGAAGCGACGGACAAAACAACTCTACTAAAAACCAAATCGCCAAGGGCGGCGCACGGGACGCCGATGTAACTGTGAAATCTCCGTCTCCTTGAGCCGATCTCCGGAACGATGCTTAGAGCATCTCCACTCGCCGCCCTCAAAGCCCCCCCAAAGGCTTTTGGGGCGCGCCGTGCCAAAAACGGCTTCCACTCGTGTCCCCCAAAGGCCGATTTCGTCCGGGCGCCCCAAATTTCGTCCGGCGCTACCGGACCAACCCCCTTCTCTGGGGGCCGTGGTGGTAGCGCCGGACGAAATGAAACGCGCCGTGGGGCCAGCCGGTCAGCGTCACGGCGCCTCAAATTAATTCATCTCCATCGGCCCCGCAGTTCTTTTGCCCACCTCGCTGCGCCGCCATCTGTGTCGCCGCTCCTACCCCCGGCTCCGACCGGCGGCACAGATGGCGACTCTCCTCCGTCCTCCTCCGCCCGCCCGCCGCTTCGGAGCTCGCCGCAGCGCCTAGAAATTCGCCGGCGACCTCGCGCGCCCACCTTGCACCGAAGGTGTTCGACCAAAGGTGGTCGTCGACTTTTATGTTATTTTCGTCGGCGCCGGCGACAGGACGTTGATTGCATTCCTATTTCCATTTCTACAGATGGACAGCGACGACGAGTTGATGGCGCAGATGATCATGGAAGAGGAGGCGGACATCAACGCCGAAGAGGATGAGCATTTGGGCATTCTTGCTTGTCTTGCCCAGCTCCAAGCTGATGAGGCCGCCTGTGCCGAACCCAAACGAGGAGGATCACATCCAGGGAGGAGGAAGAGCAAGCAAAGAATGAGGGTGGAGGGGCATTGCATGCTGTATGCCGACTACTTCGCCGACGATCCAAGGTTTGATGCAAAGGATTTTCGCTGCCGCTTTCGGATGAAGAGAGAGCTGTTCAAGACGTTGGTGCAAACAGTCCGAGAGTATGACCCCTGGTTCAAGTTGAGCAAAGACGCCGTGGGCATGCTCGGCTACACATCAATCCAGAAGTGTACCGCCGCCATGAGAATGCTTGCCTATGGAGCTCCTGCAGATGGTCAAGACGACTATTTGCGCATGTCAGAGTCTGCAGCTCTCAAGGCAATGTACAGATTCTGTAGAGCGGTGGTGGCTGTGTTTGGTCCACACTATCTGCGAGGACCAAATGAGCAAGAAACGGCTCGCATCTTGGCAACAAATGCAGAAAGAGGGTGATACGTCTCAAACGTATCTATAATTTTTGATGTTCCATGCTTGTTTTATACCAATTGCTACATGTTTTGCATCTACTTTATATCACTTTTATACATTTTTGGGGACTAACCTATTAACAAGATGCCGAAGTGCCAGTTCCTGTTTCCTGCTGTTTTTGTATTCCAGAAAAGCTAGTCTGGAAATATTCTCGGAATTGGACGAAACTTCACGGGGGTCTCTATTTTACCAGAACACACCTGACGGACCAAAGGAACAACAGAGGAGAGCCAGGAGGTGGCCACACGCACCTAGGGCGCCCCCCCTCTGCCGCGCCCTAGGGTGGTGTGGGCCCCTCGGTGGTCTCTAGCTGCCGCCCTTTCGCCTACTTATTCCCCCCGACGCGAAAACCCTAAGTGCCTGAGCAAATATCCACGAATAGTTCCAGAGACGCCGCCGCCGTCAACCCTAGCTCGGGAGGGTCCAGAACCTCTTTCCGGCACCCTGCCAGAGAGGGGAATCGTCACCGGAGGCTTCTACATCGCCATGCCTGCCTCCGGAGTGATGCGTGAGTAGTTCATCCTTGGACTACGGGTCCATAGCAGTAGCTAGATGGTTGTCTCTCCAATTTGTGCCATCATGTTTAGATTTTGTGAGCTGCCCTACATGATCAAGATCATATTATTGTAATGCTACATGTTGTGTTTGCTGGGATCCGATGAATATTGAATACTATGTCAAGTTAATTATCAATCTATCTTATATGTTATTTAAGAGCTTGCATGCTTTCCGTTACTCGTAGATGCTTTGGCCAAGTAGATGTTTGTAACTCCAAGAGAGAGTATTTATACTAGATAGTGGGTTCATGCCTCCATTTAATCTGGGACAGTGACAGAAAGTTCTAAGTTTGTGGATGTGCTGTTGCCACTAGGGGTAACCTAACGATGCTATGTCCACGGGCATATGTGTTTGTTTACATTACGCGCTTTACTTAATGCGATTATCCGTTGCTTCCAACTTAATACCAACGGGGGACTCGGATGACAACCTGGCGGTGGATTATTAGTCATAGATGCTGATATGTGCATTTTATATCATCATTTATATAACTTTTAGTATCATACTAGAATGTTATTTGCATGATTATATGATTGTTTCTACATGTTTTAGATGATTTTGGGGACTTTCATACAAAGTCCCTATTTTTGGTATTTAATTTCTGGGAGGCAGAAAACCTCCTTTTTCTTGTCTTTAATGTTTCAGGAGCTACAGGACCTCAAATAATAAAAGGAAAAATACTGCGTCAGTTTTTCATCGGGAGAAAGGCAGAGGGAAGAAGACCGAAGAGAGGAGAGCCACGAGGGCCAAATGGGGGTGGCCCACGCGGCCCATGTACCTGGCCGCGTGGGACCACCCAAATGGCCTCGGGCACCTCCTCGCCTGGGGCTTTTTAGCAACGCCTTCGTCTCGCCCGAAAAGTAACGCCCTAATTTTTCCAAGTCCATCCGAGGTCGCGGCGGCGGCGAAACTCCTGATCCCTTCCGAGGGGGGTCAGATCCTGCTGCTCCGGAACTCCGGAGAAGGGGGAAATCATCGTCATCGTCATCACCTCTCCTCCTTGGCGTGGGAGGAGGCCTCTACATCATCACCCCCATCAAGACCAGCACCATCACCATCATCATCACCGTGATCCACTCCGTTCCCCTCGCA
This sequence comes from Poa pratensis, assembly GCA_947311845.1. Taxonomy (NCBI): domain Eukaryota; kingdom Viridiplantae; phylum Streptophyta; class Magnoliopsida; order Poales; family Poaceae; genus Poa; species Poa pratensis. Next base: position 29,079,039 of record CAMZMU010000098.1, on the reverse strand, counting down.
GTTTGAGAGTTGCTATACCCTAGATACTTGTCTTGTGCTACTATTCATGTTTGTGATTGAGTACTTGTCATTATTTGGTGGTGAAGTTATAATTTCAGATTGTGTTGTACCACTTATGCCACTGATTATGATCATGTTCGCACGTTGTGAGTAGTTCCCGTATGTTCCTGAGGGCATAGGATGAATTGGCATGATTTATATATGACATGTGTTGGTATTTTGTCAAGAGTTTATCTTTTATGTGATTCTATGATGGTGTTGTGCGAACGTCGACTGCACAACACTTCACCTTTATGGGCTCATAGGAGAACACCGTAGTGTAATGAATTGATGGAGACTTGGGAGGACACGTAAACCTGAGACCGAGTCATGAAGTTATATTATGAGGGTATTAGTATCGGGGACCTTAGAGTGTAATGCTATGGTGGGACTTTAGGTCTTAATAATTCTTGTGCAGTCATTTGCTTGGCCACATGATCCATCATAAGGGGTTGTAGTTTATTTATTTAGCTATACCTAATTATGGCTCCGTCCAAAGAGATTAAAACTTGACAAGATATTCAACGTGTTGTTTAATAAATCTCTATGCCTAGCATCATCCATGCCGCCCTCGGGAACGTTTGCCACATATAAGTTACACATCACTTGAGCTTGTCCTTTGCCACATAAGAGGATTGGGCTTTCTCTCTTTGAGAGCTTTCACTTGCTACTATCTGTTATCTGCTTGCAACTATACAACTGAAAATACCAAAAACACTGCATCTTTTATTGTTTTATTTATCAATCTTACTAACCAATACCTTCAGCTCCTCGTGGGTTCGACAACCTTTTCTAATTGAAAGGTACTACAATTGATCTCCTGCACTTGGGAGCCATCAAGATACTTTTCTGGCGCCGTTGCCGGGGAGCGTAGCGCTATTGGTAAGAAGTTTGGTAAGGAAACTTGAAAGCTGTTTATCTCATTGTTACTATGGCATTTATGAATCGTGCCTCGCTGCATCTTGCTCTATATGAAAGTGCTTATGCCACTACTGCAAAGGTGGTTGAAACTACTGTGTCTGAGGTACCTAAAGTGGGATTAAAATTCCCATGGTCATGTTAAAAGAGTTATGAAAAATCCATTTACAGGAGATGGAACTAAGTCGGCACGCGAGCACATGGAAATAATTGAGGACATATGTGGCTTATTCAGACTACCTGGTATTTCAGAGGATCAGGTAAAAAGGAAGCTATTGTATTTGTCTTTATCTGGTAATGCTCGTGATTGGTACAGGTCTTTGGATGAAGAGGTCCAGAATGAATGGAGTATCTTGAGGAAGGTTTTCTTTCTTAAATATTTTACTCCTAAAGAAGCTTATGATAACCGCTGCTATATATTCAATTTCTGGCCACATCTGGGAGAGAGTATTACTCAAGCTTGGGGGAGGTTAAAGGAACTCCTTCGCAAGAATCCATGTCATGATCTTACAAGGAAACTTATATTGATAAACTTTTATGTGAGACTACCTATGAAGCACAAGGAGATTCTGGATAATTCATCTGGTGGAAGTTTTACTAATAACACTGAAGAAGAAGCATGGAATTTATTGGAGACTATTTCTGAAAATACTAGCCACTGGGATCTTGATAAAGGTAATGAGCCATATTTTGATTATGAATATTCATGTGTAGAGAATTTCTCTACTTCTATTCTGTTTAAAAATCTGAGTGATACTTTTGGTCTTGATCCTTATGTTATAATTGAAATAGCTAAAGGTTTTGCTGATCATATCTGTGTTCCAAAAAGTGGATTTGAAGTTTATGTTGAACCTGTTAAACAATCTATTGTTGTTCCTAAAGTTATTAAACAGGTTGAACCAATGTCATCTGTGACAATTGAGGAGTATGTTGAACCACCTCCATTTCCAAACCAAGTTAAGGAGAATTTACTTAAAGCTGTTACTAACAAGAGTAACAAAAGATGTTCTCAGCCTTATGAACAGGTGGAAGTCAACACTCAAATTTCTGTTATCAAGCAACTAAATGAAGAAGACCCAGTGGATGTTTATCTATGTGAAGATGCTACCAAAGTCATCAAAGGTAATTCGGCCAAAGTTGGGAAACCTGTTATATCATGCTCTATTGGGACTTCAAGTTATCATGGTCTATGTGATATTGGAGCAAGTATTAGTGTCATTCCATATTCTCTTTATCTTGAGATCAAGCCTGATATTGATCCCATTGTTATGGAAGAGACAGGTATGACAATTCAACTTGCTAATAAAGATTATATTAGTCCATTTGGAATTGTTAGAGATGTTGAAGTATTGATTGGCAAAATAAAATACCCTGCTGATTTTATTGTGCTTGGTTGTCCTCAAGATTCATTTTGTCCTATCATTTTTGGTAGACCTTTCTTACATACTGTTGGTGCTGAAATTAATTTGCCTAAAGAGAAAGTGTTTATTAAATGTGCTGGTGAGAAACTTGAATTTAACTTTTCCAAATTTGCTGATAAACATGTTGAGAAAGAGCCAATTCCTAATAATTTAATTGAAACTCTTGCTCATATAGCTGTAGCTTCAACTGATGTTGTAGAACGTTATATGCTTAATCAAGATGAACCATTTAATGATGAGGAAAAAGAGGCTTTGGAACAAATATTATGGCAACAACCACCACAATTACAATTGCATATCCCACCTGATAATTTAGGAGTGCTACCACCACCTAAAGGGGATCCTAGTTTTGAATTGAAACCTTTGCCTGCAAATCTGAAATATGCATATTTGGATGAGAAGAGCATATATCCTGTCATTATTAGTGCTAACCTTTCAGCTGAAGAGGAAGAGAAATTACTTGATGTGCTAAAAGCTCACCGACCAGCCATTGGATACTCTCTTGATGATCTTAAAGGTATAAGCCCCGCTCTATGTATGCATAAAATTAATCTGGAGGAAGATGCAAAACCTGTTGTTGATTTTCAACGCCGCCTCCATCCAAAAATGAAAGAAGTGGTAAGGAAAGAGGTAATAAGACTTATTGAAGCTGGTATCATTTATCCTATAGCTGACAGTAAGTGGGTTAGTCCTGTTCATTGTGTTCCTAAAAAGGGTGGAATGACTGTTGTTCCAAATGAAAAGGATGAACTTGTGGCTCAACGTACTGTAGTTGGTTATAGGATGGTTATTGATTTCAGAAAATTGAATAAAGCAACTCGAAAAGATCATTATCCATTGCCATTTATTGATCAAATGCTAGAAAGGTTGTCTAAACACTCTCACTTTTGCTATCTAGATGGTTATTCAGGTTTCTCGCAAATTCCTGTCCATAAGGATGATCAAGAAAAGACCACTTTTACTTGCCCATATGGTACTTTTGCTTACAGGAGAATGCCATTCGGTTTATGTAATGCTCCTGCTACTTTTCAAAGATGCATGAATGCTATATTTGCTGATTATATTGAAAAGATAATGGAGGTTTTTATGGATGATTTTTCTGTGTATGGTACTTCCTTCGATAATTGCTTGTTCAACCTTAACAAAGTTTTACAGCGTTGTGAAGACCAACACTTGGTTCTTAATTGGGAGAAGTGTCACTTCATGGTTACTGAGGGTATAGTTCTTGGGCATAAGATTTCTGGAGAAGGAATAGAAGTTGATCCAGCAAAGATTGAAGCTATTGAAAAACTACCATATCCAAGGGACCTCAAAGGTATAAGAAGTTTTCTTGGGCATGCAGGTTTTTACCGTAGGTTCATTAAGGATTTCTCCAAAATATCAAAACCTCTAACCAATCTTCTGCAAAAGGATGTTCCTTTCTCTTTTAATGATGATTGCATTGAGTCCTTTAATATTTTGAAGAATGCTTTAATCACTGCTCCCATTATTCAACCTCCTGATTGGAACTTGCCTTTTGAAATTATGTGTGATGCTAGTGATTATGCAGTTGGGGCTGTTTTGGGCCAACGTGTTGATAAGAAACTGAATGTTATTTATTATGCTAGTAGAACACTTGATGCTGCTCAAAAGAATTATGCTACAACTGAGAAAGAATTTTTAGCAGTACTGTTTGCTTGTGACAAGTTTAGACCTTATATTACTGATTCAAAAGTCACAATACATACTGATCATTCTGCTATTAAATACTTGATGAATAAGAAAGATGCTAAGCCTAGACTAATAAGATGGGTACTTCTATTGCAAGAATTTGATTTACACATTGTTGATAGGAAAGGGGAGGATAATCAAGTTGCTGATCATCTCTCTAGGATGGAAAGCATACCTGATGATCCTATTCCTATTAATGATAGCTTTGTTAATGAACAACTTGCAATTGTTAATGTTTCTAGTGCTAAAGTTGCATCTCCTTGGTTTGCCAACTATGCAAATTTTATTGTTGGTAAAGTTTTGCCTCCACACTTCACTTCTCAACAAAGAAAGAAATTCTTTTATGATCTTAGACATTATTTTTGGGATGATCCTTTCCTCTATAAGAAAAGTGTGGATGGTATTATTAGACGTTGTGTACCTGAGCATGAACAACAGGCTATTATAAGAGATTGTCATGACAGTCCCTATGGAGGGCATCATGCAGGAGATCGCACAGGAGCAAAGGTATTACAATCTGGTTTCTATTGGCCTACTTTATTTAAGGACTGTGCTGAATATGTTAAATCTTGTGATAAATGTCAAAGAGTAGGAAACATTGGTAGGAGGAATGAAATGCCTATGAATTATTCATTGCCACTTGAACCATTTGATGTGTGGGGTTTTGACTTTATGGGTCCTTTCCCAGAATCAAAGACAAAGCATACTCACATTTTGGTTGCAGTTGACTATGTTACAAAGTGGGTGGAAGCAATTCCAACCAAAAGTGCAGATCATGCCACAGCAATGAAGATGCTCAAGGACATCATTTTCCCCAGGTTTGGTGTTCCTAGGTTCTTAATTACTGATGGTGGTTCTCATTTCTTGCATGGTGTTCTTAGAAAAACTTTGGCAAAATATGATGTTAACCATAGAATTGCATCTCCTTATCATCCTCAAACAAGTGGGCAAGTTGAATTAAGCAATAGGGAAATTAAACTCATTTTGGAAAAGACAGTGAATAAGTCTAGATCTGATTGGCCAATTAAGATTAATGATGCTTTGTGGGCTTATAGAACTGCTTTTAAAAATCCTATGGGAATGTCTCCTTATAAAATGGTTTATGGAAAAGCTTGTCACTTACCTGTTGAACTAGAACATAAAGCTAGATGGGCTATTAAACAACTGAACTTTGATTTTAAAACTGCGGGAGAAAAGAGAATTCTTGACCTAAACCTACTTGACGAATGGAGAAATGAAGCTTATGAAAGTGCCAGGATGTTTAAAGAAAAAGTTAAGATTTGGCATGACAAGAAAATTAAGAAAAAGGAATTCAAAGTAGGTGATCAAGTTTTATTGTACAACTCTCGTTTCAAGTTTTCTGCAGGGAAGCTAGCTTCAAAGTGGCAGGGACCATTAGTGATACAGGAGGTGTACCGTTCAGGAGCTATCCGTCTTCACGGTGACATGAAAGGTAAACCTCATGTAGTCAATGGACAACGCCTTAAACCTTATATTGCAGGAAAGAGCTTCATCGGAAGGGTGGAGGAGTTGAATTTACAAACACCGGAAGAGGTAATTGAGAGAAACCGTGCAGTTTCAGAAACCCTAAATCAATAGAAGGTAACTTTTGTGTTGGAAAGTTTCTCGGAATTGCATAAAATTTTACGGAGGTCATTTTTATGGAAATCATCGTATGGGACAAGAAAACTGGACGAAACGGAGACCCGAGGGAGAAAGAGAGGGGCCCACGCGGCCCAGTACCTGGCCGCGTGGGGCTATCCCTTTTCCACCTCGGAGTCCTTTTCGTCTCGTTTTCGATCCCGACGCTTCGTCTTGACCTAAAAACCCTCAATATATACCCTCTCTGCCGATCTAATCTCGCACCGAGCGTTCTCGAGCGATCTTTGTTTCTGTTGTTTCTGCCTGTCAGGTTTTAGCCATGTCTTGCTCCGGATCCAACCAAGAGGGGGAGAGCTCTCCCAAGGAGGGTGTTGTGAACCGCTACCTCAACTCCGTGATGACACCACCGAAGACCGTGTGCTTCAAGGAGGGCGTGATGCTCGTGGAGGAGGTGAAGGCTCCCAAGGCCACCGGCACGGTGGAGGAAAGGCTGGATGAGTTGGAGGACAAGACCTTCAGGTATGGCACTGTGGTTTACCGCAGCCTTGATGCTCACCACTTCATGAACCTGGAGCTGGAGAAGAAGGTTGAAGAGTACAAGAAAAGGCTTGAAGATCTGGAAGATAGATACAAGGACGTCATCGACAAGTGGGAAAGTTCCAATGCTTCATGTGGGATGGAGAACCAGAACTGCGAATATGAAGAACGCTTCAAGAAGATTGCAGCAGCTGCCACCCTCAGGTACAATGATCCACCTACATCTTTCCGTGATGGAAGCCTTTCCATGGAAGATGGCTGAGTGGGAGAAGAATATGAGAAGGAGGAGGCTGCAGCAAAGAAAGATTGCAAACGTCAAGCTTGGGGGAGTTCCATCTAGTCTTTATCTCTAGTTATCATATCTATCTAGTCATGGTGTGTTTGCTTTTATCGTTTAGTTATCAATATCTCTTAGGCGTGTGTGAGCTCATGGAGCATTATCATGTATCCCTATCTTATGGTTTATCAATGAATATTAAAGTATGGTGTCATCCATGATTCTCTTGTTTGGGGATTTATGGGTAACACTCATGCAAATGAGCGTGGCATATTTAGAATTTCAATCACATCTTGCCTTGAAATTAATTAACTTGAGTATGTTGGACAATTATAGAATTATCTCAATATAGAAGAAGTAAAAAGACTTGTGAATTAATAGTTTGAGGTTAAGATATAGTCTTGTAGGATAAGAAGTTGAGAAGACTTAATGAAAAGGATATAAAACACTCTTGTTACAACCTAGTATCTTTTGAGCAAATTAATGATCATGGATATTTCAATACTTATGCTCTTGAATGTGAATGAAAGGAAGGCACCTGAAATTTCAGCTAGCCATGGAAAGTGTAAGAAAAGGGTTGTGTAGAGCATGGGAACTTGATTGAGATATCCATGACTAAAGTTTGCACTAGTTACTAGTCAAGCAAGAGTGATAACAATTTTTATATCTATCTGTCTTTTCATTTGTCTTCTTTTGAACTTGTTATCCAATGAGAGTTTATCTTGTCTTTGAATTTCAGCAAAGTATAAAAGATTATAATGCTTGCCATGAAGAGCAAAAGCATGTGAAAAACAATATGATTCGATTGTCCAACATACAATGGTTATTTGCTTTCAAAAGTAAGGGGTGATTGCTAGAGTTCTACTTATGTTGCCCTCATATGTATGAGTTTTAGATCATTAATCTTATCTTGCAATTGAATATGATGATGATACAATGCCCGTATTTATTTATCAACCATAAGTCCATTGATGCATGTAATGATCTATGTCCTTACTTACTCGAGGACGAGTAAAGGTTTAAGCTTGGGGGAGTTGATACGTGCATTTTATATCATCATTTATATAACTTTTAGTATCATACTAGAATGTTATTTGCATGATTATATGATTGTTTCTACATGTTTTAGATGATTTTGGGGACTTTCATACAAAGTCCCTATTTTTGGTATTTAATTTCTGGGAGGCAGAAAACCTCCTTTTTCTTGTCTTTAATGTTTCAGGAGCTACAGGACCTCAAATAATAAAAGGAAAAATACTGCGTCAGTTTTTCATCGGGAGAAAGGCAGAGGGAAGAAGACCGAAGAGAGGAGAGCCACGAGGGCCAAATGGGGGTGGCCCACGCGGCCCATGTACCTGGCCGCGTGGGACCACCCAAAGGGCCTCGGGCACCTCCTCGCCTGGGGCTTTTTAGCGACGCCTTCGTCTCGCCCGAAAAGTAACGCCCTAATTTTTCCAAGTCCATCCGAGGTCGCGGCGGCGGCGAAACTCCTGATCCCTTCCGAGGGGGGTCAGATCCTGCTGCTCCGGAACTCCGGAGAAGGGGGAAATCATCGTCATCGTCATCACCTCTCCTCCTTGGCGTGGGAGGAGGCCTCTACATCATCACCCCCATCAAGACCAGCACCATCACCATCATCATCACCGTGATCCACTCCGTTCCCCTCGCAGTTTGAGAGTTGCTATACCCTAGATACTTGTCTTGTGCTACTATTCATGTTTGTGATTGAGTACTTGTCATTATTTGGTGGTGAAGTTATAATTTCAGATTGTGTTGTACCACTTATGCCACTGATTATGATCATGTTCGCACGTTGTGAGTAGTTCCCGTATGTTCCTGAGGGCATAGGATGAATTGGCATTGATTTATATATGACATGTGTTGGTATTTTGTCAAGAGTTTATCTTTTATGTGATTCTATGATGGTGTTGTGCGAACGTCGACTGCACAACACTTCACCTTATGGGCTCATAGGAGAACACCGTAGTGTAATGAATTGATGGAGACTTGGGAGGACACGTAAACCTGAGACCGAGTCATGAAGTTATATTATGAGGGTATTAGTATCGGGGACCTTAGAGTGTAATGCTATGGTGGGACTTTAGGTCTTAATAATTCTTGTGCAGTCATTTGCTTGGCCACATGATCCATCATAAGGGGTTGTAGTTTATTTATTTAGCTATACCTAATTATGGCTCCGTCCAAAGAGGATTAAAACTTGACAAGATATTCAACGTGTTGTTTAATAAATCTCTATGCCTAGCATCATCCATGCCGCCCTCGGGAACGTTTGCCACATATAAGTTACACATCACTTGAGCTTGTCCTTTGCCACATAAGAGGATTGGGCTTTCTCTCTTTGAGAGCTTTCACTTGCTACTATCTGTTATCTGCTTGCAACTATACAACTGAAAATACCAAAAACACTGCATCTTTTATTGTTTTATTTATCAATCTTACTAACCAATACCTTCAGCTCCTCGTGGGTTCGACAACCTTTTCTAATTGAAAGGTACTACAATTGATCTCCTGCACTTGGGAGCCATCAGATGCTGTTGGATACGGTCTATGTATCTTGTCGTAATGCCCAATTAAATATCATAGTAGTCATCATGTCATGTATATGCATTGTCATGCGCTCACTATTTGTCAATTGCCCAGCTGTAATTTGTTCACCCAACATGTTAGTTATCTTTTATGGAGAGACACCACTAGTGAACTGTGGACCTCGGTCCATTCTTTTACACTGATTAAACAACCACAAACTGCAAACTGTTCCTTTTTCATTCTCTGCAATTTAATACTCATTTTCCACACCATACGTTTAATCCTTTGTTTTCAGCAAGCCGGTGAGATTGACAACCTCACTGTTTCGTTGGGGCAAAATAGTTTGATTGTGTTGTGTGCAGATTCCACGTTGGTGATCGTATTGCGCCGTGCGAGCCACCAACAACCTTCGGAAGAGTTGCTGCTCCTATTGGTTCGATAACCTTGGTTTCTTTCTGAGGGAAAACTTGCTGCTGAACTGCATTATACCTTCCTCTTGGGGTCTCCCAACGAGCGTGTGATTCACGCCATCACAGGGTTCCCTGGGATGCTTGGTAGCATTGACTGTATGCACTGGAGCTGGAAGAACTGTCCATTTGGATGGCAAGGATTGTACAAGGGTGGTCATCATGGGGTTTGCAGCGTGATCCTTGAAGTTGTGGCTGACCATGAGACTTGGATTTGGCACGCTTTCTTTGGGATGGCAGGATCTCACAATGATATCAATGTGCTCCAGTGCTCTCCGGTGTTTGCCAAGCTTGTTGAAGGTCATACTCCACCTGTCAACTATGAGATCAATGGCCACCAGTACACCAAAGGCTACTACCTAGCGGATGGCATCTATCCCAAGTGGTTTACATATGTGAAGACAATCTCGGCACCAAATGGCAACAAGAAATCCCATTTTGCCTCGCAACAAGAGAGCAAAAGAAAGGATGTCGAGCGTGCATTTGGGGTTCTTCAGCAGAGGTTTGCTATTGTCCGGTACCCTGCTCTCACTTGGTCGACCGAGCAGATGTCGGAGGTCATGAATGCATGTGTGATCATGCACAACATGATCATCGAGGATGAGCGTGACAATCCAATGCATGACCCTCTTCCGTTCGACTTCGAGGGTCCTCTGGCCAATGTTGATCATGAAGTGCTAGCAGATTGGACTGACTACATCGCCGCACAGATGGAGATCAGAGATGAAGGTCTTCATGAACAACTTCAAAACGATCTAGTGGAGCATTTGTGAGTGCGTAAAGGATTAGCCGCAAATTAGTTGTATGAATAATTTTTATTTCATTGTGCAAGTTCATCATTTGTATAACTATATGTGTGCTACTATTGTTGAACTATATTTGTGGAACTATATTTGTGGATCTTCATTTTTTGATGTTAGAATTGATTTGGGGCGTCTGTTTGGGGGCGGCGAGTGGAAAGAGGGTGCGTCCAAAGGCGCTCTTTAGTCCGGACGCCCCCCCAAAGCGCCCGCGCCGGCTCAAATCCGGACACGATTTGGAGGGCGCGAGTGGAGATGCTCTTAATCTGGGCAAAGCTCCATGATGCCGTACGACTGCGGCTGTTGATCTAATTGACACGCTGCGACGGTGCTGCCCCAGGAGCGCAGCGGAGAATCTCCCGGGCAGCGGATCGAAGTTGAAACTTTGGGCTCTTATACCATTTGTTGTAAAATAGCGCAGCGAAAGTAGATCAAACGAAGAACAAGAACACAGATTTTTACATGAAAAACCCTTGCGGGAAAAACCACGGAACGCACGAAGTCGTATCACTATAATTGGGAGGAGTATTACAATACACGAGAGGACAAACACTATATGTGCTATCAATCTGGTGCTCTCTCTCAATCTATGCTATGACTACCTGAATTATTATATAAAGGGGCAAATAGCTCTCTTTCTTGGCGGACACAAATACAGTTGTAGATGTGTTACGCACAACACGGTTGACATGCCGTAGTCCGTCAGGACTCCTTCTGTAGTACAACAGATACTTAGGATTCGGAGCACCATAAAATAACAGAGGATAGCCCATCCGACGCCGCCGAGGAATCCCATCACGTTAGAGTACACGCCCCGCGCCTTGGCCCAGTGCTTGACGCAGCGCAGCGTCGTGCGGAACGCGCCGGCGTCTGGGACCAGACGCATGAGCTCGTCGGGCGCGCGCCGTTGAGGCTGCGGACGGTGGCCAGGTCCATGCCGCGGAGCACGGAGCGGTCACGGAGGTCAATGTCCTTGGGCACCACGGGGAGGCACACGCTGGCGTAGAGGAGGTCCACCGGCACGCCGCGGAACCTCATCTTGCAGCTCTGTCACCGCCTCCGTCTCGGCCAGCATGCCGCCCGGCACGACGAAGAAGTCGTGATCACGGTCAATGTAGGAGGGGCCGACGACATGGGCGTCGATGTCAGAGCCGCGGCCGTGAACGCCGAGGCGGTACGAGCCGAAAGGGAGGAGTACCGCCGTGGCCTGCTCGACCATACCTTCGGGGTAACCTCGCTGGGCGGTAAGACGCTTCACCCAGCGATCTAGGACGCCTTGGAGTTCACGGAGCACATCTTCGCGGGCAGCTAACTCGTTCGAGTTCTCGTACAGACCGGCCTAGGTGTAAGTTCTAGTCCAGTTTTTTTTTTGACACTAAGTTCTAGTCCAGTTTGTTTCACGTTAGAGTTGTAGACTTGGAAAGTGTTGCCGTATGCGTTTGTATCCGATTAGGAGTTAGGGTCGTGTGTTAGCTTGTCAGGCTACTCTGCCATGTCCAGTTCTGTATGCACAACATGCCTGGTGCCTCGCTCGGCAGTCGGCACACATTACCAAACAAGACAACATGAGATAATTTAAAAATCCCAGTCATCATATACCCGCCACCATTACAGATGCAGTGTAAACAACCATGTGAAGGATTATGACGTATTTTAGTGCATAGATACATCCATATTTATACGAATTTGTGTCAACCATTTTCCATCGGAGGGAGTAGTACTTACATATTCGATGGCATAGCCATATAGGTGAGTCACCATGTGTACCATAGTTTACCGTCGAAATAAATGATGCTCGTAACATAGAATTAAAATAATTACACATTTGCATGTACATTCCATATGTGTGTAAAATTTTATGGAAAAACATAAATTTATGACATGTGCGGAGAAAAACAAATCTGAATCTCTAACAGTTACTTTTTAGGACACTAAGGGTCTGTTTGTTTGGGCTGCAGCTATTGAGAAGCAGCCGTAACTGGTGAGCTTTGAGAAAGCAGCTGCTGGAAGCAGAAATTTGATGTTTGGCAAGAGTGCCGTTGGCAGCTGTTGTTGTTGGTTTTATGGGTGAAATGTCTGGAATACCCCTCAGTGCAGAAGATGTTATACAACGGCTGATTTGAAGCGAAATAGTTGTTTCTGACTCATTTTATTCATAATTACGATGTTTAAGACCTAAATTATCTTAGTTTATGTATTTTTCTCTAATAATTGAAACACCTATTTATCCATACATAAAGCATTACATATATCCGAAAGACCATATAGCATCACATATATCCAAAAGACCATACGAGGTTGCCCAAAAAGGCTTCTCCATATGAACCCAAAAGAACTATGAGCTTGGCATATCTACAATATTACACGTCACCTCCTCTTGCAAAGTGTCTATTGAGAAGCGCCGTAGCTGGTGAGCTGTGAGAAAGCAGCTGCTGGAAGCAGAGATTTGATGTTTGGCAAGAGTGTTGTTGGCAGCTGTTGTTGTTGATTTTATGGGTGAAATGTCTGGAATGCCACTGAGTGCTGAAGATGGTATACAAGGGCTGATTTGAAGCGAAATAGTTGTTTCTGACTCATTGTATTCATAATTACGATATTTAAGAGCTAAATTATCTAAGTTTATGTATTTTTCTCTAATAATGAAACACATATTTATTCATACATAAAGCATTACATATATCCAAAAGACCATATAGCATCACATATATCCAAAAGACCATACGAGGTTGTCCAACAAGGCTTCTCCATATGAACCCAAAAGATCTACGAGCTTGTCATATCTACAATATTACACGTCACCTCCTCTTGCAAAGAACAAAGCATTAGATATGTTCTCTCGGGTGTTGTTCATGTTATCATGGTCACCTCCCAAATCATTGCCACTGTTTCCCCCGGATGTGGAAACAACATGCCCTGGAGAGCTGACGGGGTCGGAGAAGAATGGCCTCAAATCGGCAAAGAAGCTCACTGGGACTGCGGCAGACGAGGTCTGGTGAGGTGGCGTCGGCTCGAACAGCTCCCGTCTCCAGCAGCCGACGGGGACGACCTGTCCTGCTCTCCTCACCGATGGGGACGGGACCAGTCGACCGGAGGACAGCGTGAGTAGGGGAGGCTGAGAACGAAGCGGGGGAGGGGAGGTTAGATGGCGGAGACGGCGAACAATGGCACCGACGATAGGGAAGGGTGGCGGCGGCGGCGGTGAATCCTAACCCTTGCTTTCCATGGCAACGGGACAGGAGGGGGAGTGGTCGAGTCAGGGTGACGGGCTGGGGCTGGGGCTGTTTCACTCATGGGTTCGTTCGGTGGCAAGTTTCGTGTAAATAATACGAAGTATGGAGGCCATTTTCGTCCACTGCATTTCGGGAAGCAGGGTAAAGCACCCCTAGCCTAGCTTTCGCTCCGAGACCCTCGCGCAGTTCATTTCTTGACCCTACTTCTCACGAGCGCTTTTCAATTCTCTGATGTTTGTTTCAGCTTTTGCTTCTAGACTCCATAAGCAGAAGTAGAAGCTTAAACAAACAGGCCCTAAGTGTTTTTGCCTCAAGACAACAAGTATCTTTCCTTTGAGAATTTTTGCATACACATAAAAATAAATTTATATATTTTTTTTAAAATTTACTGTTCATCCGGAAACATATGCTCCAAGAAGCCAAAATGCCTCTCTACGAAACGTGGTCACTCTTTTGCAAGTAAGAGAAAGGCATCATTGCTTTTCCTTGCAACTTTTATGTTCTTGAAGCCTCGGGACCCATTATGTCAGCTTCTTTATATTTTCTTTCTTTCAATAAATACATATTTAGCAAGACGAAAACGAAAGAATTAAGCATACGCGTCAAAGTAAGGTGTTTTGGCTCCCGAGTCGCAGTGATTTCGGTATTAAAAAACTAAAATTTCATTTTGAAGCTTCAAAATGGTCCAAAACAAATATATGTTGATACATATATGTATTATCTCTAAATACATTGTAATTTAGGCTATGATTTTTTTTCAAAATTATGGCTCTGAAAAGGCAAAAAAAAAACTCATTTTCCTTCCAACATTTGTCTGTTTTGTGCATATCACATATGAAAAGATATTTCGATATAAATTTGTTGATACATGTTAGACACTTGCATGCTTTTTCTCGAAAAAGATTAGACCTAAAAATATATTATGGTTTTTTTTTCGAAAACAAGATCATTAGAGCTCGGGAGTTACAAATGATTTTCGTACCCGTCATTGTTTTGATCAGACTCTTAGGCCGAGTATCATCAGAAATGGGCCTGACATTTAGAGCAAGATGCATGATTTGGCCATGTAAATGGGGCTGAGCTCTATTTATTTCTTGAAAGGATTAAGTATAGTTTTCACCCTCAAATGTCACCACTCAGACAGATTTCACCCTGAACTTTATATTGGTCCGATTTCAACCCTGAAGTTTACAAAACCGAACAAATCACCCACTAAGGTAGTTTTTGTTCGATTTTGGCAGTTTTGTACGATGATGTGACGATGACATGGTCATGACATGGCGCCAGTTGTCCATTGAGAGATAATGATGCTTTCTGATCGTGGGCCCCACCTGTCATATGGGGATTTTCTCCTCTGCCGGCGAGCGCCCCTGGAGCAGACGTCGCTGTGCTTCCCCGTTGGACACCGGCCAATTGGAAACCTAGCCCTGCCGCTACCTGCTTCTCCTCTCCCCGATTCAACCCCAATCGGGCATTAACTAATTCCTCCCTCCTCTTCTGCAACCTGCACTACAGCCATGGCGGAGGCCCCGGTGGGCGTGGGAGCCGAGGCACGCGCTCGCTCGAGGAAGTACGACTACGCCGCCAACTCCAACCTTGTCGTCACCACCAGCCTCCACGAGGCCGCACGCCACGAGCCCACCGGCGAGCCCGTGACGCTCCGGGGGAGTATCCGCGCGAGGAGCTTCGGCGACCGCGCTGATGTAGCCCAACCTAAGCCCATCACCATGTCAAGCACTACAACATATCACAAGTATTCATTGAACTCAAAGGTGAACTCCGTCCTCTACGAGAAGCCATTTCGTACCCCTTTGGATGGTATACTACTTGAGCATCTACCCCTTTGCTATGATAGGTTCGACACGACGAGTACGGCCATCCGGGGAGATGTCGAGGAAGCCCAAGACTCAAAACCATCCAACGCGTACGCTTGGAAGAGGAGGAGGAAGCGCCAAGACAAAGACGATGCAAGGCTGGTGAAGGCGGCAGCCGCCGGACCATCCGGCGCATTCTGCCAGACCATCCAGCACACCGGATGGCCGCTGGACCCATTGATACGTCCATTTTGCATCACTATTTTGTATCATAATCTACTCTTACTTACTGATATATTTCACATTTTATTACAATACTTATGATATTTTATCTTATTTTGCATGTTTTACAATTACACGGAATTTATCTGCCGGAGTCAGGATTCTGCTGAAAAGAGCACCGTCAGGAGGGGATACCCCGGAAGCCCCAAAAATCACCAGAAAAATATAGGAATTATTTCCTCATCAAATCAGGCAGGAGGCCAGAAGACCTCGACGGGGTGCCACGAGGCCACCCGGCGGCCTAGGGGCGCGGCCCACCCCCTGGCCGCGCCGTGGGCCCGCCATGTCCCTCTGGCCCACCTCCGGTGCTCCCCTTCGGTGATATACTCCATCTTGACCTAAAAATCACGGGGATGGACTTCGCAGAATTTTTTCCGCCGCCTATACGGGGCGGAAAACAGATAGAAAGAAAAGCTCTCCGACAGGGAGAAATCTGCCGGGGAAACTTCCCTCCGGGAGGGGGAAATCATCTCCATCGCCACCGTCATCGCTCCAAGCTTCATCGGGATCATCATCTCCACCGCCATCACCATCATCCCCACCGATCCACTTCGTTCCGCTGTAACATCTAGGGTTGTACTTGTTTAGTTTATTGGAGATACTCTCCTGGTATTGATTACCCTTCGTGGATTGATGCTATTGAGTTGTTTTGGTGAATTAACTTTATGACCAGATTGTTATTACTCATCATATCACCTCTGATCATGATCCATATGATGTCTTGTGAGTAGTTCGTTTAGTTCTTGAGGACATGGGAGAAGTCTTGTGGTTAGTAGTGGAATTATGTTGATGAGTATTTATATTTGATATTTAAGTTGTGGTGTTATTCTTCTAGTGGTGTCATGTGAATGTCGACTACATGATACTTCACCTTTATGGGCCTAGGGGAATGCATTGTGTATTTAGTTTAACTATTGTGGGGTTTCCGCAGCGACAGAAACCTAAACCCTCGTTGGTAGATTAATGCATGAGGGAGCGTAGGATCCCAGAGCTTAAAGCTGTGGTTAGAGTTATCTTAATCACTTCCTTGCAGTGCGGAAGCCTGTAAGGGGTGTAATCACGAGTGTGTATTTATCCAAGTATGGGTAGTGCACTAGCATAGGTTCACCCACACAACACTAATCAAAACATTAAATATGAGTTAACGGTATGAAGCGAAAGCACTTGACATCTCTCCCGTGTGTCCTCAGGAACGTTTGGTAATCATTTGTGAAACAACCGGCTTGTCCTTTGTGCTAAAAAGGATTGGGCCACTTGCTGCAACTATTGCTGCTCTCTTTTATTTATCTGTACTTTATTTACTCGCATTTACTTTCTCGTACTTTATATCAAAAACCCGCTAGCATTTATAGTGAAACCTTGCTTGAAACCGCTTGTCAGCACCTTCTGCTCCTCGTTGGGATCGACACTCCTATTTATCAAAAGTACTACGATAGATCCCCTATACTTGTGGGTCATCAAGACTATTTTCTGGCGCCGTTGCCGAGGAGTAAAGCGCTATTGGTAAGTGGAATTGGTAAGGAGAACTTTTATTGTAAGTGATGTTTTTATTACTGTCTGTTGCTCTATATAATTATGGAGCCCTCTGATTTCGAAACGCTGTTTGGGACTAGTTTCATCACTTCTCTTGTTACAGCAAAGGATCCCCCACCAGCTAAAAGAATTCCGTTTAAGATACCTATGAGAATTGTTGAACGTGTTATAAATAACCGCTATTCAGGAGATGGAACTATCCATCCTGCTGATCACTTGCTTTTTATACATGAATTATGCGGGTTATTTAAGATTGCAGGTATCACCATGGAACAATGTAAGAGGAAATTATTCACTATATCGCTGAAAGACGGAGCATTGGATTGGTACAGGTTATTGAAAAATGCGGATTCATTCGACTGGGAAGGAATTGTACCTCTCTTTCACTCTAAGTTTTATCCTCTACATGAAATTCATAGAGATAGAAATTATATCTATAACTTCTGGCCTCATGATGGAGAAAGTATCGCCCAAGCTTGGGGGAGGCTGAAATCACTAATACTCAAATGCCCCATTCATGAGTTCCCCAGAGATATCATTATCAATAATTTCTATGCAAGGCTTACATTCCATGACAAGGATTTCCTTGATGCTTCTTCTAATGGGTCTTTCACAAGCAATAAGGAAGAAGTTAAATTGGATCTCCTTGAAAGGATCCAACGCAATACTGAAGATTGGGAAAATGATGAAGGTAGAGAATCAGGTATAAATTACGATTATGATTGCATTAAGCTCTTTGTTGAAACTGAAAGTTTTCGTAAGTTTAGTGCTAAATATGGTCTTGATTCTCAAATTGTTGTTAATTGTTGTAAGATTTTTGCTTCGTACATCAACATTCCTAAGCAGGAATGGGTGAAGTATCATGAACCATTTAAAGAGCATGTTAAAATAACTACACCTGCTAAAGAAGTTCAAGTTCATATGTTGATCATGTTTTACCTGAGCCTTATATTGAGAAAATGCATTTCCCTAAGGTAAAACAACGTTCTATTGTTGCTAGTGTGGTTAATAAAAGTGAAAAGAAAATCTTTGAACCTGAAGAACAGTTAAAGATAGAACCTGCTGTAGCAATAGTTAAGGATCTTATAACTGAAAATGTAGAAGAAAGCCATATATTTTTTTGTGAAGATGCTTCTAACATTGTTAAGCCATCTAAGAAGAATGTCAGGAAAATTGGAACTCCTGTCATTTCGGTTAAGATTGGTGATCATGGCTACTATGGTTTATGTGACATTGGTGCTAGTTCAAGTGCTATCCCCTATGAACTTTATCAAGAAATCAAGCATGAAATTGGTCCCTGTGAACTGGAAGAAATTTATGTGGTTATTCGACTTGCTAATAGAGAAACTATCTCTCCGGTTGGTATAGTCAGAGACGTGGAAGTTCTATGTGGTAAGACTAAATACCCTGCTGATTTCTTAGTGCTTGGTTCTGCTGCAAGTAAAACTTGTCCTATTATTTTTGGTAGACCTTTCTTAAATACTTGTGGTGTTGTAATAGATTGCAAAAAGGAAAAGATCTATACTAAATTTGCTGGAGAACCTTATGAGTTCAATTTTTCCAAATTTGCTAAAAACCATCACGAAAAAGATTTACCTAATGAGGATTTTCGAGTTGAACAACTTGCTTCTGTTGCTATTGCTCCTAACAATGCTTTGCAGCAATTCATGGAAGATCATGAGAGTGAAGTTTTTATGCAGGAAAGAAATGAAATAGATGACGTTTTTCTTCGACAACCTGCTATTCTTAAACATAATTTACCTGTGGAAGAGTTGGGACCTCCTTCGCCTCCCAAAGGAGATCCTGTTTTGAATTAAAAACTCTACCTGACATGCTTAAATATGCTTATCTTGATGAAAAGAAAATATATCATGTTATTATTAGTTCTAAACTTTCAGGTCAAGAAGAGGAGAGATTATTGGGAATACTTAGGAAACATCGAGGTGCCATGGGTTATACTTTGGATGATCTTAAAGGGATTTCTCCTTCTATTTGTCAGCATATAATTAATCTGGAGCCCGATGCAAAGCCAGTTGTTGAGCATCAACGAAGGCTAATCCCTAAGATGAAAGAAGTGGTAAGAAGTGAGATTCTAAAACTTCTCGAAGCAGGTATAATCTATTATCGCTGATAGTAGATGGGTGAGTCCTGTTCATTGTGTCCCTAAAAAGGGAGGTATTACTGTTGTTGCAAATGATAACGATGAGCTTATTCCGCAAAGAACAATAGTTGGGTATAGAATGTGTATTGATTTTCGAAAACTTAATAAAGCAACTAAGAAAGATCATTACCCTTTACCTTTTATTGATCAAATGTTGGAAAGGTTAGCTAAAAACACATTTCTGCTTTTTAGATGGATATTCTGGTTTTTCGCAAATTGCTGTTAGACATCAAGATCAGGAGAAAACCACTTTTACTTGTCCTTATGAAACTTATGCTTATAGACGCATGCCTTTTGGTTTATGTAATGCTCCTGCACTTTTCAGAGATGCATGTCTGCTACATTCCATGGCTTTTTTGAGCAAATTGTGGAAGTCTTCATGGACGATTTCTCCGCCTATGGAACTTCTTTTGACAACTGTTTGCACAACCTTGATAAAGTTTCGTAGAGATGTGAAGAAACAAACCTTGTTCTTAATTGGGAGAAATGCCATTTTATGGTAAATGAAGGAATCGTTCTTGGACATAAAGTTTCCGAGAGAGGTATTGAAGTCGATAGAGCAAAGGTTGAGGCAATTGAGAAATTACCTTGCCCAAGGGATGTGAAAGGTATTCATAGTATTCTTGGTCATGCGGGTTTCTACAGGAGATTTATTAAAGATTTTTCTAAAATTTCAAAACCACTTACTAATCTTCTTCAAAAAGATGTTCCATTTATTTTTTATGATGATTATAAAGAAGCTTTCGAAATTATGAAAAAGGCTTTAACCACTGCTCCTGTTGTTCAACCACCTAATTGGAATCTACCTTTTAAAATTATGTGTGATGCTAGTGATTATGTTGTAGGAGCTGTTCTTGGACAGCGTGTTGATAATAAACTGAATGTTATTCATTATGCTATCAAAACTCTTGATAATGCTCAAAAGAATTATGCTACTACTGAAAAAGAATTTTTAGCTCTGGTGTTTTCTTGTGATAAGTTTAGACCTTACATTGTTGATTCAAGGGTGACTATACATACTGATCATGCTGCTATTAAATACCTTATGAATAAGAAAGATGCAAAGCCTAGACTTATTAGATGGGTTCTATTGCTACAAGAGTTTGACTTGCATATTGTTGATAGGAAAGGTGCTGATAATCCCGTTGCTGATAATTTATATACAATAGAAAACGTCTCTTATGATCCTATTCCTGTTAATGAAAGTTTTCCAGATGAACAATTAGCTTCAATAGAGGTAAATACGCGTGATAGCCCGTGGTATGCTGATTATGCTAATTTTATTGTCTCCAAGTATTTGCCTCCAACTTTCACCTATCAGCAGAGGAAGAAATTCTTCTATGACTTAAGGCATTATTTTTGGGATGACCCACATTTATACAAAGTAGGAGTGGATGGTGTTATGCGACGTTGTGTCCCAGAGTATGAGCAAAATGAGATATTGCGCAAATGCCACAGCAGTGCTTATGATGGACATCATGCTGGGGACAGGACCGCACATAAGGTGCTTCAGTCGGCCTACCCTTTTTAAAGATGCTAAGAAATTTATTATGTCTTGTGATGAATGTCAAAGAGTAGGAAATATCAGTAGACGTAATGAAATGCCTATGAATTACTCTCTTGTTATTGAGCCATTTGATTGTTGGGGATTTGACTTCATGGGTCCTTTCCCTTCTTCGCATGGTAATACTCATATTCTTGTTGTTGTTGACTATGTTACTAAATGGGTAGAAGCTATTCCAACTCCTAGTGTTGATCATAAAACTTCTTTAAGAATGCTTAAAGATGTCATTTTTCCTAGGTTTGGCGTGCCTAGATATCTTATGACTGATGGAGGGTCTCATTTTATTCATGGTGCTTTTAGAAAAACACTTGCTAAATATGACGTGAATCATAGAATCTCTTCACCCTATCATCCTCAAACAAGTGGTCAAGTAGAATTGACTAACAAGGAAATTAAGTTAATCTTGCAAAAGACTGTTAATAAGTCTAGAAAGAATTGGGCTAAAAAACTTAATGATGATTTATGGGCTTATAGAACTGCTTATAAGAATCCTATGGGCATGTCTCCTTATAAAATAGTTTATGGAAAAGCTTGTCACTTACCTTTAGAATTAGAACACAAGGCTTATTGGGCAGTTAAGGAATTAAATAGAGATTTTACACTTGCGGGTGAGAAAAGACTGATTGCCATGAGTTCTTTAGATGAATGGAGAAGTGAAGCTTATAAAAATGCCAAATTGTTTAAAGAAAAAGTTAAGAGATGGCATCATGGAATAATAATAAATAGAGAATTTAATATTGGTGATAAAGTATTATTGTATAGGTCTTGTCTCAGATTTTTTGCAGGCAAATTACTCTCCAAATGGGAAGGACCGTATATTGTTGAAGAAGTATATCGCTCGGGAGCCATTAAGATAAACTCATTTGATGGTGATATACCACAAGTGGTTAATGGTCAAAGACTCAAGCATTATATTTCTGGTGATCCCATTGGGAAAAATGTTGATATCATACAAGTAGTGACTCCGGAAGATTTCATAAAATTCGAATACCGGAAGACTCCAGAATCAGTTTTGGAATAGGTATCAACTTTGGTAAGCAAAAGTTCGCGTTTAATTATATAAAAATGTATTCATTATTTTTAGGTAAAATGAAAAAATTACGGAACAAAAAGAGACGGAGACCGACTCCAGGTCGAGGAGGCGGCCTAGGGGCGCGGCCCACCCCATGGCCGCGCCGTGGGCCCGCCTGCCTCTCCTGGAACCCGTCTCCGATTCCGCTTTGGTCCGTCACCTTCCTTTTTGTTGGGAAATTTTTGCTATATATTCACCCGGATCTCTTGAGGTCCGTATCTCATGTTTTCGATGCGTTTTTGTTTCGAGTTGTTTCTGCCAGGATCCTCGGGAATCTAGAGCACCATGGTCTCCTCTAACAACGACAAGAGCAAAGAAGCCCTGAAGGACGATCTCATGGATCCGAAGCACGAAGAGGAGGAGGTCAAGAGTGAAGCTGATGATGAAGTAGAAGAAGACCCACGTTCGTATCCTCGTGCTACTGTTGCAAGTATCGGAGTGGTCGCCAAACCATTCAATCTCAAGAGGAACGCGAGGATGAGCACGGGTGGTAAGGCCCTGATGACCCACAAGTATAGGGGATCGCGTGTAGCCTTTTCGATAAGTAAGAGTGTCGAACCCAACGAGGAGCTAAAGGTAGGATAAGTATTCTCTCAAGTTCTATCAACCACTGATACAACTCTACGCACACTAAACGTTTGCATTATCTAGAAAATAAAACTACGGTAGCAATACGAGTATGAGAGGTAGTTTTGCAAGATAATAAATACAAGAAAGTAAATGTTAGTGCTGCAGCAATAAAATACACTAAGTAACCATATACTAACAGTACCATGAGTGTGGAAAAGTGGTGGTAATTGTGGTGGCTTTGTCCAAGATTAATTAGTGAAGGTACTTGGTTCATTGTCTTCGATGCAGTTTTCTATGTGGGAGAGGCTAAATATACATGCACTCCACTACTTGGGATTACAAGTACTATATGATTGGATTGTTAGCAAGCATCCGCAAATACTAACAATGCATTAAGGTTTCCCCAACCATAGCCTTAAGTTCAAGGTCCTCTTACTCCCATACGTGCAACTAATCGGTTCGCGTTCTCAGGTTTCTGTCACTCCGGCAGAACTTCCCCCGCTTCGTTACAAATACTACCAACCCTAGGGTGTTTGATCCATGCGCGCACAAGTATAATGGACACCAAAGGACAGCACCATATAGACATACAACTCTAATGAACCTCATGCATTCAATTAAGCAATCAAAAGACAAATAAACTACGGAAACATGATGTAAATCATAGGATAAATATTATAGCATCAAACACCATGTTTACATAGGACGGTACAGAGGTTTGTGGGAGGATGAACCACTGAATACAAGGAGGAGATGGTGATGGAGATGGCGGTGAAGACGGCGGAGAGGGGCAGCGCGGCGGCGCAGGGCGGCGCCGGCGCCGGCGGTGCGGGGAACTCCTTTCCCCGCCGCCGGCAAGCTTGGGGAGCGCCGCCCCTTAGCCTCCCTCCTTCATGGCTTCTTGGGAGCCCTCCCCCATGGAGATGGGATCCATGGGGGAGGCAAAAACGTGGCTTTTGGTGGCTGAAATTCGTGGGTGGAGGAGTCCTCCACGAATTAGGTTTCCTCCCTTTATATATCTTCTCGGATTTCCGTCACCCCCTTTTAGGGTTCCACCAAAACGGGCCTACAGGCCGCGTCCGAACTCCGATTGGGCTGATCTCGGGCTTAAAATCTTCGTATGGAAAATTGTGACAACTTTCGTAACAGCCAGGTCTCCAGATAACGTCATCTTCGAGGGTCAAACTGGCAATCTTCGTAAAAAGTTCTCAGACAGATTTCAGGAAAGTCCCAATTCGACTCCAACAAGGTTTCCTCTTGTATTCTTGATAATTTCTACACATCAAAGAGTAAAACAAGAACATTGTGCACTTTTGCAACTATTAGTAGGTTAGTCCAAATAAATAATAAACTTAATATAAAAACAAGTGCTAAAAGCATAAAAATGGCATGAAACAATCAAAAATTATAGATACGTTTTGGACGTATCAACATCCCCAAGCTTAATTCCTGCTCGTCCTCGAGTAGGTAAATGATAACAAAATAATTTTTGATTGTAAATGCTATGATCAGGTCTTTAACAATTGCATGATGTATGGATAATAAAACTTAGCAATCATGTTTCCTAATGAAAAGTATCAACGAACTAAGAGCTCATAACATGAAATTTCTAAACATCAACAAGATTGCAATGTTCGTAAAAAGATATGACAAAATGGTATCTCGCTTGCCTTAATTTGAAGGGCAAAACATAAATGCCAAGGCACCTCTGAAGTTCAAGTGAAGACTAGATATAGAGATATCAAAGATAAAAGCATCATAGTTATACCTCAATTAATCGTATTCTGGGACAAGCACATTACACTAAGAACGACAGCTATGCTCTCGAAGAAGTGCTCAAAGAAAGGATGGTGACTCAACATAAAAGTAAAAGAAAGGCCCTTCGCAGAGGGAAGCAGGGATTAAGTCATGTGCTAGAGCTTTTAGGATTTTGAAAACATATAGAGATTGCATAAAATATTTGATACTCCTCCCAACCTTGCTAACACAAGCCATGGCTAACCGAATCCTCGGGTGCCTTCCATCAATCACATACCATGGAGGAGTATCTATTTTTGAGAGGTGTTTGTTAATTGTCAACGAATGGTAGCGGGTGAGAACAGTATTCTACCTGTCAAACGGACTTTTAAGAGCGGCTCCCATGAAGGACGTTATTTCTACCAGTAAGGCAGATCATCCCTCTTTCTCTTTGGTTTACACACATGCAGGTATTTCACTGTTTGTCATTGCTTACTGATGAATCAGGGCAAAAGTGTGAAGAGAATTAATGGTTAAAGTTGTAATTAATTGGGACTGGGCACCCCGTTGCCAGCTCTTTTTGCAAGTTATTGGATAAGCGGATGTATATGCCACTAGTCCAGGTGTAAAAGTCCATTTGACAAATAGAATAAAGAATAACCACACTAATTCCTCATGAGCTAGTAAACATTGACACAAAAAGGGAATAATAACATTTTGAATAATTTAAAGGTAGCACATGAAAAATTTACTTGGAGTGGCAAGGAAATACCACATATAGGAATTTTTGGTGGACTCTTTGGGATAACTTGGTTTTAAGGATTTGGATGCACGAGCAGCATTCCCGCTCAGTACAAGTGAAGGCTAGCAATAGACTGGGAAGCGACAACCACGAGAGCGATAACGGTCATAATCATGCTTGCGACAAAATAAAATTAACGGAGGCATAAAAACGATACTAAAACTCTGAGGCAAAATAGATCATCAAGGCTTAATTGACTTTTATTTTTCAGTCATAACATGTGTGAGCATGTGCCAAGTCGATTCAAGTGAATGATTCAGAGGAGGATACCGTCCTGCCATACCGTTTTATGAAAAGAACAATGCATGTAAATATCTATATGACATGATATGCACTATTAGCTAGTTGAGCCAACCATAAGAAAACATAAACTACTAAACAATATCATTCACACATCATTTTTAAGTTTTAACAAATGATACATTAACCAAGTAAACGATGAGAACAGAGGATAAATAAAATATGTGACGATCCACTTATTAATGTAACCGGTGTTTGATGCTAAGATAAATAGATAATAAAATACAGCCGCTTCAAGTTTAGTCAAGTTCATATGTTGCTCAAAAAACAAAGTTTAAAGGTTTGCAAACCGAGGGGTTATTGATGAAGAGGGATGCGGGGACATCCCCAAGCTTATGACTTTGGTAATTCTTCAATATTCCATAGTTTGGTGTTCCTTCATTCTCTGTGAAAAAACTTCAACACAAAAACTTTCCCATTCTTTTCTGCGGTTAGACATTAGTACAATAGATAATATTTCCCAAGTGCTGCTATTAAACCAAATAAAATTTTGTTTTTAAGTTACAGAAAGGTTGCTTAAATGGCCAACTTATAAATGAAAGGTAAGAACCATTAAAAATCAAATGAAAACGAAAAGAGGCCACTCTTGCAACAAAAGTCAGAATCTGTCCAGAAAAACAGCAGCTGGAAAACGCAATTTTTAGGTGCACTTAAACATGCCCGAAATTTTAGCCAATTTTTGTACATGCAGAGGATTAGGTGCTACAACATCAGTAATTTTTTCGTGATTTTTAGAGCTTCCAGTAAAATATGAAAAATCGCGCAATAAGCAGTAGATACCGAAAACAGAAAATCACTTTTTACATATGTATCAACTAAGCTAAATGGATAAAACTTGGTACTTTATTTTTGATAAACTAAAAAACCAGAGGCTAAGCAAGACCTAAACATGCTAGCTACAGCAAGGAAAACTCTAAAAAAATCAAAAGTAAAACCAAATAAAGAACCAAACAAAGAAGCAAAACAAAAGAAAATATTTTTGTTGTTTTGAATTTATAAGTGAAAGTAAAGAAGCAATCGAAACCAAATAAGGAGCCTAATAAAACTAAAGAAGGTAAAACCAAGACATATAAAAGCAATTATAATACAAGTTAAGACAATACATATCATGTGGACGGGTAATATAGAGTATGAACGAGACAACCTCATGTTAGTTGATGAATAGGGGGATGACTCGGGCATCCCCAAGCTTAGATGATTGTATCTTCTTGAATATGTTCTTGGGATGCACCTACACATCCCCAAGCTTGAGCTCTTGCGTCTTCTTATTCATCTCATATCACCATATTGATTAGATCTTATAAGCTACATCCACATAAAACTTCACAAAACTCATTAGTAGGGTTAGTACTCATTAAATAAAATCCACTCATGTTCAAGCATTGACAAGTTTTATAATTTTTACTCAACATTAGCCACTGTATATACTAAGGTGTTCATGATTTCCGTTGTCCGTCGAAAAACTAATGAAACTAACAACACCAAGTACAATATTGAATAAACAAAGAAATCTGTCAAAACTGAACAGTCCGTAAAGATGGCATTCAACGAGATAGTTAAGTAGCTCAAATCGAAAAACTTTAGTCTAATGAAAGAAAGATAATAATCTCAGGTTTATGCACAAAAATTTTCAAGTCAAAATACTATTCTGAGATTTATCACGATTTTATTTACAGAGAAGCACAAAATCTGTCTAAACAGAACAGTCAGTAAAGATCGAATTTTTCGACCTATCTACGTACCTTAAATCAAAAAAAGTTAGTCTAATGAAAGAAAGCTAATAAGCATCACTTTGCACTCAAGAAATTTCAGATCAAGATCACGTTCTGGTGATTTTAAACATTTAATACGGTGGAGCACAGAAAATCTGTTTCTGGACAGCAAAGTAAAACTATCAACTTTCAATTAACTAAAGACTATAATTAGCATTTTATTTTTATGTACAGAGGTATATACACAATATTTACAATATTTACATGTTTTTAATGAAAAGCTTCCATGGAAAGATTTGTTTTGGTTTCATAGGCATGAACACAAGTGTTCAAGGTCGACCCCCATTTAACCATTACTCATCTTTCCAATCACTTTTCTTTTTGAAAACGTTTTTAGATAACAACTACACCTAATTTTTTTTGTAATTCGCATTCCCTATCCATAGTAAGATAAAGAACAACTTAATACTGAAAATAAAAACTACTTAGAGATAAAGCAAACAAGTGCACACAAGAACATTAACCTACGCTATGGCTCCCCGGCAACGGCGCCAGAAAAGGTCTTGATAACCCACAAGTATAGGGGATCGCGTGTAGCCTTTTCGATAAGTAAGAGTGTCGAACCCAACGAGGAGCTAAAGGTAGGATAAGTATTCTCTCAAGTTCTATCAACCACTGATACAACTCTACGCACACTAAACGTTTGCATTATCTAGAAATAAAACTACGGTAGCAATACGGGTATGAGAGGTAGTTTTGCAAGATAATAAATACAAGAAAGTAAATGTTAGTGCTGCAGCAATAAAATACACTAAGTAACCATATACTAACAGTACCATGAGTGTGGAAAAGTGGTGGTAATTGTGGTGGCTTTGTCCAAGATTAATTAGTGAAGGTACTTGGTTCATTGTCTTCGATGCAGTTTTCTATGTGGGAGAGGCTAAATATACATGCACTCCACTACTTGGGATTACAAGTACTATATGATTGGATTGTTAGCAAGCATCCGCAAATACTAACAATGCATTAAGGTTTCCCCAACCATAGCCTTAAGTTCAAGGTCCTCTTACTCCCATACGTGCAACTAATCGGTTCGCGTTCTCAGGTTTCTGTCACTCCGGCAGAACTTCCCCCGCTTCGTTACAAATACTACCAACCCTAGGGTGTTTGATCCATGCGCGCACAATATAATGGACACCAAAGGACAGCACCATATAGACATACAACTCTAATGAACCTCATGCATTCAATTAAGCAATCAAAAGACAAATAAACTACGGAAACATGATGTAAATCATAGGATAAATATTATAGCATCAAACACCATGTTTACATAGGACGGTACAGAGGTTTGTGGGAGGATGAACCACTGAATACAAGGAGGAGATGGTGATGGAGATGGCGGTGAAGACGGCGGAGAGGGCAGCGGGCGGCGCAGGGCGGCGGCGGCGCCGGCGGTGCGGGGAACTCCTTTCCCCGCCGCCGGCAAGCTTGGGGAGCGCCGCCCCTTAGCCTCCCTCCTTCATGGCTTCTTGGGAGCCCTCCCCCATGGAGATGGGATCCATGGGGGAGGCAAAAACGTGGCTTTTGGTGGCTGAAATTCGTGGGTGGAGGAGTCCTCCACGAATTAGGTTTCCTCCCTTTATATATCTTCTCGGATTTCCGTCACCCCCTTTTAGGGTTCCACCAAAACGGGCCTACAGGCCGCGTCCGAACTCCGATTGGGCTGATCTCGGGCTTAAAATCTTCGTATGGAAAATTGTGACAACTTTCGTAACAGCCAGGTCTCCATTAACGTCATCTTCGAGGGTCAAACTGGCAATCTTCGTAAAAAGTTCTCAGACAGATTTCAGGAAAGTCCCAATTCGACTCCAACAAGGTTTCCTCTTGTATTCTTGATAATTTCTACACATCAAAGAGTAAAACAAGAACATTGTGCACTTTTGCAACTATTAGTAGGTTAGTCCAAATAAATAATAAACTTAATATAAAAACAAGTGCTAAAAGCAAAAAAGGCATGAAACAATCAAAAATTATAGATACATTTTGGACGTATCAGGCCCCCCGTCACAGTTTAGCTCAAAGAACACCTCCACCAAACACCAATAATCCTTTCCACGCTCTAATCCATAAGCATCAATTTGAAAGAGTTCCAGAGGCTGAATTGCCTAGCCGTTGGAATATAGATCGTTCTAACAATGCAGGAAAAGGAAGTTCTAAGTCTGATGAGAAGTGGGGCAATAATTCCAAGAGCTGGGACTCACCTTTTGACAGAATAACAAGCCGCATCGAACACAACACAGAGATGATTCGTGAACTTACGTACAAGATAGATGAGTTAAAGGAGATTGTTGAGAAGCTTGTCAAAGAGCCTCATTCACCACCCAAGGATCAAGCTTGAACGTCAAGGGGTAATGGCACTCCCTTGGCTTGTTCCAAGCTTGGGGAGTGCCCTAGTATCATTATCTTTTATCTTTATAATTTCGTGGTTATATCATTGGTAGAGAGGTTATCATATAAGTTAGTCTGCAATGTGTGGTATCATTTTCCCTTTAGTGAGTTATCTTTGTATCCTTTGGTGTGAGTTTGTCTTTGATGGAATATTAATGAGAAGTTTCATCTTTACTTTCTTGCACCTTTATTTTTAGCATTGCAACCTCTACTATTTGGTGAACTTGTTGGAGTTTTGACCTCACATTGTGTATAACCAGTAGATCTTCTTAGTCATGGCAAACTTAGCATTGGTCATTAGCAACAGTTCTTAAGACACTTAAGTAAAGAAGAGAGAATTATATGCAAATATATTATCATTGTTAACTTTGATACTTGTTAACTAGCAAAAGTTTTATTCCTTGGTTTAAAGAGTATGTATTGACAAGAAAAGATGTATGATCTCTCATATTGCTTTTATATTTGCATGTATCTTTCAACACTAATGTTTGTTGCAAAGCCTTGCTAAGCCTAAAGCCTTGTACTGATAGGAAATACTTCTTGTGCATCCAAAACCTTGAGCCAAAACCCTCCAAAGTGTCCACCATAAACCTCCTATATGTGGTATTTCTCAGCCACTCCAAGTAAATCAGTCTTGTGCTACCTTTAAACTATTCAAAATTGTTACTACTCCTTTTTGTGTCTCTGTTTACCAGCTCATGAGGAAGGAGTAGATGGTCTTTATTTCACTTGTCAATCAGACTTTATCTTCAGACTAGCAGCTTACATCTGCTTATCTATAATTTTGTCAAAAGAGCTGGCAGCGGGGTGCCCAGCCCCCTTAATTTACAACTTTAACTGTAAACATCTGTATGTGTAAACAAAGGAGAAAAGAGGGATGATCTGCTTGCTGCAGAAATAACGTTCCTCAATGGGAGCTGCTCTTAAAAAGTCTGTTTGGCAAGGGTAATACTGTATTGTCTGCTGCCATTCGTTGACCATTAACATGCACCACTCAAAATATATTTTTACCCTCGATGCAATTTCCAAAACCTAAAAAGCTCTAGCACTTCACTTGATCCCTGCTTCCCTCTGCGAAGGGCCTATCTTTTACTTTATGTGAGTCAGTATACCTATCTCTCTCATACCCCAAGGCAAGCATTAGTGTTGTTGAGATTCATTCACTTATTTGTTACTAATTTGATTGATTATACCTACCTTTTCTTTTGTTATCACTGAACCTTTACCTGCAAGGATATAAGATTGAAAGTTTTCGGTAAATGCAAAGAACCTGTGATAGTTGAACATGTGACATCTGCAGTACACAGCTCTTTTATATACAAAGACTCCGCTTGAAAGAGCACCGTCAGGAGGGGATACCACGGAAGCCCCAAAAATCACCAGAAAAATATAGGAATTATTTCCTCATCAAAACAGGCAGGAGGCCAGAATACCTTGAGGAGGGTGCCACGAGGCCACCCGGCGGCCTAGGGGCGCGGCCCACCCCCTGGCCGCGTCGTGGGCCCGCCTGGCCCCTCTGGCCCACCTCTGGTGCTCCCCTTTGGTGATATACTACATCTTGACCTAAAAATCACGGGGACGGACTTTGCATAATTTTTCCGCCGCCTCTATGGGGCAGAAAACAGAGAGAAAGAAAAGCTCTCCGGCAGGGAGAAATCTGCCGGGGGAAATCATCGCCATCGCCACCGTCATTGCTCCAAGCTTCATCGGGATCATCATCTTCATCATCTCCACCGCCAGCACCATCATCCCCACCGCTCCACTTCGTTCCGCTGTAACATCTAGGGTGGTACCTGTTTAGTTTATTGGAGATACTCTCCCGGTATTTATTACCCTTCGTGGATTGATGCTATTGAGTTGTTTTGGTGAATTAACTTTATGACCATATTGTTATTACTCATCATATCACCTCTGATCATGATCCATATGATGTCTTGTGAGTAGTTCATTTAGTTCTTGAGGACATGGGAGAAGTCTTGTGGTTAGTAGTGGAATTATGTTGATGAGTATTTTATATTTGATATTTAAGTTGTGGTGTTATTCTTCTAGTGGTGTTATACTTCACCTTTATGGGCCTAGGGGATTGCATTGTGTATTTAGTTTAACTATTGTGGGGTTGCCGGAGCGACGGAAACCTAAACCCTCGTTGGTAGATTAATGCATGAGGGAGACTAGGATCCCAGAGCTTAAAGCTGTGGTTAGAGTTATCTTAATCACTTCCTTGCAGTGCGGAAGTCTGTAAGGGGTGTAATCACGAGTGTGTATTTGTCCAAGTATGGGTAGTGCACTAGCATACGCTCACCCACACAATACTAATCAAAACATTAAATATGAGTTAACGGTATGAAGCGAAAGCACTTGACATCTCTCCCGTGTGTCCTCAGGAACGTTTGGTAATCATTTGTGAAACAACCGGCTTGTCCTTTGTGCTAAAAAGGATTGGGCCACTTGCTGCAACTATTGCTGCTCTCTTTTATTTATCTGTACTTTATTTACTCGCATTTACTTTCTCGTACTTTATATCAAAAAACCCTAAAAACTTGTCTGCTAGCATTTACAGTGAAACCTTGCCTGAAACCGCTTGTCAGCACCTTCTGCTCCTCGTTGGGATCGACACTCCTATTTATCGAAAGTACTATGATAGATCCCCTATACTTGTGGGTCATCACCCATCCGGCACCCCTCTGGCACCTCTCGGGTGGGAAGCCACCCCGAGCCCTCCGGTTGTGCCGGATCATCCGGCGCCCCAACCGCCGGACCATCCGGTGCCCTCCTGCCTGCGCGCAGCAAAGGGTCTTTTGACCCATGTACCCCTTTTCCACCTACCCCTTTCCACCTAGACTATATATATAGGAGGTACCCCTCCACTTCTAGAGGGAGGAAGAGATGAGATAGAGTTGAGCTAGGCTCCTAGTGCCCCTTGGTGGATGCCTCCCCTTGTGGAGAAGATCCCTCTTATGGATTCAAGGCCTCTCCTTAGATCATGCATCTATTGAGTTGTATCAAGACCCTCTTCTTGTAGTTGCGATTACTTGCCAATCTCTCCACCTTGTTGTATTCTATTGGTTCGGTGGACCGTCCAGAAAGAGGAAACGGTTTCCCTAAGAGTTGAGTTGGTTTGGTTTCTTGATTCAAAGGCTTCTCTATTTGAGAGAGTTGTTGTTGTGTGGGGATCCTTGCAGGCTCTTCTAGTTATCCCCACTATTTCCCACGAATTTCCCCCTTGTGTTCTTCGTGTTCCTCGTGTTCTTGCGTGTGTTCGTCCCTTCGATCCATCAATCCGTGAAGATTGGGCCACCCTATAGGTCACCCCTCATCATATGGTATCAAGAGCAAGGTTGCCACTGATTGATTTGTGTTTCCACCCACAATCTACCCAAATTTTTCTTTGATTTTGAGTAATTTCAAAAATTTCCACCAAAAATAGCCCCAAATTGTTTTTGGATCTATCTGAAATTTTTGTGCGTTATGATAGGTTTTGATCCATAGATCTATTGCTAAACTTGTTGATCTACCTTACTTTGCGTTCCCATGGCCAAATTTCATTGATTTCCCCTCCGATTCGGTGCTTTTCGATGCGTTTTTACGCCCAAATCGTGAAAATCTAGATCTGAATCTGCATTTCACAGTCACCAGATCATCCGGCGTGGTTTTTGTCGGACGCTGGCGCGCCGGATGATTGCCGGACTGATCTGGCAGTAATCTGGCACCTCTCGGGTGCTTTCGGGCGAAAACGCCAGACCATCCGACAGGAAAAACGCCAGATGATCCGGCACCTCCCCTTCCCCCAGACAGAAAAATTCCAGCATCATTTTCTTGATCCTTTTGGCCATATCTTTTGATTTCGGACTCCATTTTGAGTGATCTTTGGCTCGTTTTGAAGCTACAAACACGGTCTACATCACCATTGTGGAAGATCCACCATATCTTGAAGCCAAATTCCGTGAGCAAGGACGGAACCTTCCACACCAAAGGGTAAAGATCGTCGAGCAAAGGTATAAACATCACGAATCTTTTCCCCTTGACATTCCTTTGATAGCCAATCAACCTTGTGATTACCTTGTCCTATTGAGGCTAACTCTTGAATATTGCTTGGGCTTTGCACCGTGTAGTTTCCGAGCAAACTTGCATGCGCTAGTTGATATATCTTGTTGTTGGCATCAAAGATGTGGATGAAGAGAAAAGAGTAAAGAATCAATAGAGAAAATAGAAAAGAAGCAAAAAGAGCAAGAAAAGAAAAAGAAGATCACCACTTGCCATATCTCTTGTATCGATGAAATTCTAGTAGGTGGTACATTTTGTGCAAATCTTGTAGCCCACCAATAAATTGCAATCGAGCTAGTGGCTCTCCTTGTACTTGTGCAACACGAGATTATAGTTTTCACTAGGATCATATGGTTCTTTATCTCACTTCTTGGTTGCATGAGTCTCATTTATCTCTCTGTGTGTGCGTTTCCATGAGCTTTGCTCAAATTTTTGGAGATTAACTTGCTTTTGCTTTGTGATCATCGTGGTTCTCTACTTGCCATTACAATATCTTGGTTTCGGGTTGTTTCAATTTGCTTTCCACATTTCATTCCTATCCACTCATAAGCCGTGTGTGTTTTGGAGTTTATTTTTGGATCTTTAAAACTCAATCAACTTTACGCTTTGTGTATCGGTTCCTCTTGGCTTGGTCCACTAATTCCAATACTATCCTCAAGGTGAGATTGAGCTCTTAGTTTATTTCCCCTTGTGGAGAAGATCCCTCTTGTGGATTCAAGACCTCTCCTTAGATCGTGCATCTATTGAGTTGTATCAAGACCCTCTTCTTGTAGTTGCGATTACTTGCCAATCTCTCCACCTTGTTGTATTCTATTGGTTCGGTGGACCGTCCGGAAAGAGGAAACAGTTTCCCTAAGAGTTGAGTTGGTTTGGTTTCTTGATTTAAAGGCTTCTCTATTTGAGAGAGTTGTTGTTGAGTGGGGATCCTTGTAGGCTCTTCTAGTTATCCCCACTATTTCCCACGAATTTCCCCCTTGTGTTCTTTGTGTTCTTCGTGTTCCTCGTGTTCTTGCGTGTGTTCGTCCCTTCGATCCGTCAATCTGTGAAGATTGGGCCACCCTAGAGGTCACCCCTCATCACGCGTCGTCTAGACCAGGCCCCCGAAGCAGGCGCGCGACGGCCCCGACCTCCCCGCCGCGACGCCAAGCTCACGTGCGTGCTCTCGCTTGCCGCTGAGGACGCCGTGTACGAGCCCAGGACCAAGAAGACGCGGGCCGCCGTGCGTCATCCGACGTGCTTGGCGACGCCGTGGACGAGGTGCTCGCCGCCCTCAGGAGCGGTGATACCAGGGACCCTGACAGAAGGAGGGAGGTCGAGAGGCTCATCAACCCGGTCTCGGATCATGTGTTCGCCCAGCTCATCTCCATCGGGAAGCTCATCATGGATTTCTACGGTTCGGCACCGGCATGATGGTGGATGATGATATTGGCGTTGCTGTTGAGTTCGAAGACGTATCGAGGTTGGAGCGCGACGGTTGCTGGCACACCGACGACGGCGACCGGCGACGATGACAACCACAGCGACTCGAATTTATGACAGAGAGAGGGGCTAACGGGTGGGGTCCACAAATTGAACAAAAACAGCCCAAATTTGCGCCACATCAGCCCGCCACGTGAACGAGCAAAACAACCCAAATGTGCCCAAAACCGGCTAAATCAAACAAAAACCACCTTAGGGGGTGATTTAGGTGGTTTTGTAATCGTCAGGGTTGAAATCAGACCAATTTATAGTTCAGGGCGAAATGTGTCCGAATGGTGACATTTGAGGGTGAAAACTATACTTGATCCTTCTTGAGACGAGCCGAGATGACCTTGGAGCCACGGACGAGAGTCGACCAGCCCACCTCTTCTAAACAGTCCGAGGAGAAATTCATGAAAAAACATAACTTTTATGACATGTGAGGAGAACAAATTTATGCTCTGAAAGTTTCTTTCTTGGACACCAAGTTTTTTTTTCATTAATACATGAAATATATATTTTCTTCGCGAAAATTTGCATACACATAAAAAACATGTATTTATCGAATCCCGGGTCAGCTTTTGCAAGCAAGAGCAAGGCATAGGGATGTAAATGGGACCATAAATGGTGCCATATAATCCCACATATTTTGGTCAACAGTTTTAAAAAATGTTTCACTTCCTAAGAAAATTAACTACCAGCCTACTTATATGGGATTACGTGGCGCCATTTACCTCTCCATTTACATCCCTAGCGAGGCATCATGTGCTTTTCCTTGCAAATTTTAAGTCTTGACGCCTCAGGCCCCATCATGTCAGCTTGTATACATTTTGTTTCAAGAAATACATGTATTTAGCGACACGAATACTGAAATAATTAAAGCATATACTTTTTTAAGAATTAGTAAATCAATTTTATCAGAGTATGAGTAGACGCCTGATTTGGGCCGTGAGAATTGAGTTGGGCCCAACTTTCTTGAAACGAGCCCAGATGACCTTAGAGCCACGGACCTCTCTGTCTAAAAAAAGGAGCCACGGACCAGAGTCGACCAGCCCACTTCTTCTAAACAGTGTGCTTACTCTCACGAGCCACGGACTAGTCGCTCAAAAAAAAAACAGTCACGGATGTGTTGCTGTCAGAGTTTATGACACTCGAAACAAAAGTATTCAGTTGAGACGATGCAATCATCACCGCCGATAACTAATCAGTCTCGTACAGCGTCGATCCATGCATGCATGGACCCTTAATTCCTCTCTTCTTGAATTATTGCCCCCAACATTGCACGTTCAGCTCATCTCTAGATTGAGCCACTTCAGCTACCAGACCAAAAATGAGAGTCCCCGGTCATGTGAGAGATACCTGATATGCACTTGGTCATGAGATATTTGTTCCTCTTTGCGTTTTGTAGCATCATGCATACGGCTCGAGCTCAGAGCAATTCACATAGCATCTAAATCTAAAACCTCCCGATGCTCTTTAAGACACAATATGATTAATTTTATAATCCCTAATATTCTTGTCATGATAGGACATGGTAAGACGTCGATATTAGGCTCTCCGGCGTGTTCACTCGGTTTCACTGCTATGTACCTCTTTTGTTCCGTCGAAGTCGGAGCTAGTTGTCAAGATTTCGTCGAGGCACTGAAGATGCCAAGTGATGGAGTGTGTGTCTGCGGTGATCCTCTTCGTCGTGAAGCTTACATATTTCCCTCACAAAGCTTGTTGTCAAGAACGGAGCTTCCACGTGCAACCGACTATTTTGCATGACAGATGCGGGTTTCGTGTGACTTGTTGAGACGAGGGCTTCGTCGGTGCTCATTTGCGGTAAAGTAGGAGTCGTTGCCTAGCGTACAAGTGATGACAAGACCCATGTAGAATCTACAACAGTCGTCTTTGTTGTTGCGCATGTGGAGTTTATATCGGTGGTCACGTCTGTTGTCACGTCCCATCACAACCGGGTTTTGGCAAGTTGTAATTTCACCTAATTTTTTTGAATTAACCAAACATTTTCCGACTTTTTTTCAAGGATGCGCGTTTTTATTTAACTCGAAATAAGGAAAGGCTCTTGCGCACCTTATAGTTACAAAAAGGCAATATGTTTTGTACTTTGTCCTCGTGACCTTTCCATTCCGTATATCTTATACTCACTTCATCTATAGTTATAGGAAAGGACCGGATTTGGCAGTAGAACACATTGCTATAAACGTCAGCACTCTCCATTTGGCCCCTCATAGTGATACAGCATAGACGTATTATGTACACAGTTACGTGCGTTTAGTCGTTCATGCATATACACAAAATCCAATCCACGAAATCAACTAAGTGTTGACGAACTTTCAGTCCTTCCTGACCTCCCCCTTGTCGCCGGTGAGCGGGGCGTTCTCGGACATCTTGACCAGCGCCGCCGCGAACCTGTCGTGGAAGTAGTCGTTGTCCGCCGCCATCTTCCTGACGAACGGCGCGGTGCGCGGGTCGGTGGCGAGCCTCTGGTCCACCAGCAGGAGGCCCCTGCCTTTGAGCAGGTTCTTGTGGTACATGTTGTCGATCACCATGGGCGTGTTCCTGTCGTTCCGCGCGTACGCCACGTCGCGCGTGTCCTCCTTGGCGTCCGCCGTCGGGCACCGCTCCCGGAGGTACGCGCCGTACGCCGGCTCGATGCTGCCGTCCACCGCCGGGTAGAGTCGCCCGACGAGGTTAAAGCAGTGGACGCGGCCGACGGAGTGCGCGCCCAGCAGCGCCACCACGCCCTCGGCGTCCACGCCCATGGACACGAACCGGGACAGCACCGCCGACACGGTGTCGTTGTGGGTGGGGAGGTACCGCTCCACCTCTCCGTAGTAGCTCTCCGTGGCGTCCCTCCGCCCCGTCCGCATCGGGATGCCGGCCGGCCCGCCGAGCATGGCGACGCCGTCCCTGGCGGCGAGGACGAGCAGGTCGGCGCAGGAGACGGTGCCCGGGCACGCGTGCTCCAGGGCGGACTTGATGTCGTCGATGTACTTGAAGTTCCTCATGCCGAAGCTCCTGGTGGCGGACTGCTCGGAGACGACGCCCCTGGCGGCGTCGGACTCGAGGAGCAGCGACGCGTCGCAGGATTTCACGGTGCAGTCGTGGAAGAGCGCCCTGAGCCACGACACCGCCGTGTTGCCGTGCTCCTCGTAGTGGCTCCTCACCTGCTCCCTGACGATCTCTTCTGCCCTCGGGCAGCTCTTGGAGTAGTAGTTCAGCTTCAGACCGCCAGCGGCAGCATTCCCTGCCATGGCAGCAAAACTAAGCTTGAAGCCATCGGCGGCAAAACTAAGCAAGGAAATCTGAAGATAGTTAATTACCAGTAGCGAAGCAGCACAAGAGGAGGAGCGCACAAGCAGCCACGGGCACTAGTCTTGATCTCAGACCCATCTTCAGCTCACGGACTCGGTTCAGTCTGATCCCAATTCAGTCGCATCTGATCGTTCTTTTATAATAGGCGGCAAGCGGGAGGGGAGACGGGGTGTGTCTGAAAGTGACCCCTGACTGGCACACACCAGCTCAGTGAAGTGGAGCTGAGTGGCAACAGTAAACCCCAGTTATAACCTTAGCTGAATGTGATCAAAGCTGCCACGGAGTAGTACTAGCACATTACTTCAGTGTGTTAACCTAAACGAGCGGAGCGGTCGATCAGGGTGATGCCAAATAAGAGCATCTCCAGCAGTTCCCCTATTATAAGTTCAGGCTTCAGACGACTGACTTTGAGTGCATCACAGCAGGCAATCAGAGAAAAACCTCTCGAAGAACTACCCATAACAGGCACGCTGGTATGGCAGACTCTTGTTTGTTTCAGCGTCGCGTGCTAGTATAGTACTTGTTCTGTCTTCAACACCAACAGCTAGTATAATGGCAGTTTGATATTGCAAACTCACATGAGAAGTATAAGTTTTTTACCAGGACCAGCAGGCGCTCTGCTTTTTCATTATAGAAGAGGGAAAAAAAAGGGTTACACGTATAGAGGAGTTCATAGAACTCAACTCAAATCAACGCTGTGGCTCACC
The DNA here is from genome assembly GCA_947311845.1 of Poa pratensis. Lineage (NCBI taxonomy): Eukaryota > Viridiplantae > Streptophyta > Magnoliopsida > Poales > Poaceae > Poa > Poa pratensis. Next base: position 29,039,966 of record CAMZMU010000098.1, on the reverse strand, counting down.
ACGGTAGACGCCACAGCACACACACAAAAGAGAGAGAAAAACAGTGGCAATCCAGAGATCAAGTCGTGGTTGCCAACTCGAACATGCCAACATCGTCGCGCACCAACGTGGCCAAAGCCTGGGGGCTTAGTCTCTGCTGCTGGAAAATTCTGCGTCCCCTTTCCTTCCAGATATTCCAGACGGAGTAAATGGCACTGGCGGTCACACAACTCATCCGCTATTTGCACTTAAGTCACAAAACTGGAAAACGGGATTTTTTTGGTCACACAACTGGACTTTTGGTGCACGCAGGTCACAAATCACACATGTCAGTCCGTTTTCCGTTGGTAATTTTGCAAAAAAAAAAACCTGTATTTTTGGACATTTTGCAGAAAACTCCCTGTAATTAGACCCAAATTTGGGTTTTTTGCGAAATATCCCAAAATACAGGGGTTTTCTGCAAAATTACATGTCCACGTCAGCACTCCTGCAACGGAAAACGGACTGACATGTGGGGTTTGTGACCTGCGTGCACAAAAAATCCAGTTGTGTGACCAAAAAATCCCGTTTTCCAGTTGTGTGACTTAAGTGCACATAGCGGACGAGTTGTGTGACCGCAAGTGCCATTTACTCTTCCAGACGACATAAATTGACAGAGTTGCGATCTTCCAGACGACATAAATTGACAGAGTTGCGATCTTTCGCAGTGCCGGCTCCTTTGGGCGAACCAGCATTCTCCAATCGAAGAGGAGGTCAGAGCTGTGTGAGCCACGGCAGGGTGGTCACTGTCGAACTGAAACCAAACCTCCTTGGCGTAGGGGCAGTCCAGAGCAAGGTGCTGTGCCGTATCGAGCTCTTGATCACAGAGGCAACAAGCGTCATCATGTGGCCACCCTCTCGCTTGCAACCTGTCAGCAGTCCAATTGCGATTCTGTAGCATTAGCCAGGTAAAAAACTTCACCTTGCCCTCCACTTTCATGGACCAAACTGACTCGAGCTCCGGTTGCTTAATTCTGCCCTCAAACTGTGCCTCATAAGCAGAACATGCCGAGTAAACTCCTGTAGCCGAAGCGATCCAGACAATCTTGTCTGGCTCCTCTGAAAAGTGAACCCGTTGGACAAGAGTCCATAGATTTATAAATTGGTCGATAAGCTGCTCAGAGTTCATCGGCTGATGAAGTCCGCACATCCATCTCCCATTTGTCAGGGCAAGCTTAACCGAAAGGGTTTTTCGTAGGAAACTACTAGGCGTCCCAGGGGATCTTTCCGTCCGATCCCCGGGTCGCCAGCCGTCCGATCGGATTGACCGGAGCCGTCAGATCCCGCGTGACCTCCACCAACCCCGCTTTTGCTACCGTGTAGCAAATAATTGTTAGAGTTATATTATGTGTCCATGTATACCTATATAGTTTCCCCGTTATATGAGGGGTTTCCTGCATATTTGTCACCTGTACATGTACTATATATTGTGGACTTTGGCCCCTGAAAATACAAGTTGCGTATTTCCCTAACATGGTATCAGAGCTCATGGTTTAGGTTTTCCATGCGACGCGGCAACTCGTCGTTCCTCCGAAAAAGAAAAAGAAATGGAGTTTCTGGTCGCCGTCCCCTGCCACGGCCGCCTCACCTCTATCCCCTGCTCTAATCGCCTGCCACGGCCTTCTAGTCGCCGTTCCCTGGCCGCCGCCCCCTGCCAAGGTCGCCGCCGTCCCCTGCCACGGTCGCCGCTGTCTTCTGGCCGCCGTCGCTGTCTCCGGCCGCCGCCGACCACGTTCCTCCGCCACCGCTCCGATCTTCGAGCCACCGGCCACGTTCCCCTGCCGTGCTCAGTCCCTCCGATCGGTGGTTCCCGAGCGTCTCTGATCTGGTCGTTCCCCTGCCGTGCTCAGCCTCTGCGATCTGCCCTCCGATCGGTGGTTCCCGAGCATCTTCGATCTGGTCGGGTCACTCGATCGATCTGATCGATTGATTCTGCGTTGACTCCAGCGGTTCCAAAAAAAAAAGAACCATGTCTTCGTCGTCGGGCTATGTCTCCATCCCTCGCTGCCCGGTGATTTTTTATGGTGCTAACTACACCGAGTTTGCTGGTTTCATGCGCATTCACATGCATGGTCTTCGTCTATGGGGTGTTCTTACTGGAGAGGTCCCCTGTCCGCCGCGCCCGGTTCCACCTGTGGTTCCTACTCAGCCGACGCCCCTGGTTCTTGCTGCTACTGCTTCTCAGGCTGATAAGGATGCAGCCAAGGATACTGATGCTACCGCGGTTCGCGCTTATGAGCAGAAGGTCGAGGCGTACGATGCTTCCCTTGCCGCTTACCGTGATGATTTGGTTGCCTACACTCAGTGGATTGATGAGGATGCTCGTGCTGCGGCTGTTCTTTCTTCCAGTGTTCTTCCTCAGTTTGCCTCTTAGTTTATGGGGCTCGGTACTGTCTCTGAGATGTGGGCTCACCTTCGCCAGCGCTACCAGCCATCTGGCGATGATCTCTACCTTTCAGTGGTCCGTCAGGAGCATGCCCTTCAGCAGGGCGACTCCACTATTGATGAGTTCTACACACAGAATTCTGCTATCTGGCGTCAGGTCGACTCTCTTCGCACTGCTGTTTGTGGTACCTGCCCGTGTTGCCAGATTGTGAGGTCTGACTTGGAGTTCCAGCGCGTCTATGAGTTCTTATCTCGGCTCCGCTAGGAGTTTGAGCCCCGCCGTGTTCAGTTGCTTGCTCGTGGCCGTGTTCCTATTTCGGCTGTTCTTTCTGAGCTTCGTGCTGAGGAGACTCGCCTTCGTGGTGTTGGTCTGCTTGCGGTTCCCTCCGTCTTTGCTGCTCGACCTCCTGCTACGCCGTCTACAGCACCAGTGCTTCCTCGTTCCAGTGCTCCGCCGCTTCTACCCACTCCTTCTGGTGGAGATGGTCGTTCTCGTGTTCTTCCTCATTGCGGCTATTGCGACAAGGATGGTCATGCTGAGTCTGATTGCTGGAAGAAGCAGCGCAAGGAGCGTACTTCTTCTACTAGGCCTCGTGCTCCTTCTTCGACACGCTCCGATTCCTCCTTCACTAAGCAGGATATTATGAGGCTTAAGCGTCTGCTTGCTGCTTCAGGTTCTTCGACAGGTACTGCAGGCTCTGTGACTGATGCTTCTAGCTCTGAGCGACCACCATCTACACAGTCAGGTACATCTCGTTGGGTTCTGGATTCTGGAGCTTCTTTTCATATGTCTTATGATTCTTCCGCTTTATCCTCTCTTCGATCTCTAGATTCTCCTATTAATGTTCTCACTGCCGATGGTACTCCTCTTTCGGTTACTAGTCGTGGTAATCTTACCACTCCTACTTTCTCTGTCCCTGACGTTTCTCACGTTTCTCGTCTTACCATGAATCTTTTTTCTGCTGCCCAGCTTACTGATTCTGGTTGTCGCGTCATTCTTGATGTTGATTCTTGTTCTGTCCAGGATCGTCGCACGCGTGCTCTGGTTGGGGCTGGCCCTCGGCTCCGTGATTCTCCGGGGCTCTAGGAGTTAGACTGGCTTCGTGTTCCTTCCGCTGCCACCACTACAGCCAGTTCTTCTGCTTTTGTCGCTTCAGCTACCGGCTCCTTCCAGCAGTGGCATCATCGACTCGATCATCTTTGTGGCTCACGTCTATCGTCATTAGTTCGTCGAGGTCTTCTGGGGTCTGTCTCAGGAGATGTCTCTTTACAGTGTCAGGGTTGTCGTCTTGGCAAACAGATTCAGTTGCCTTATCCTACTAGTGAGTCAGTGTCTAAGCGTCCTTTTGATTTAGTTCATTCCGATGTGTGGGGTCCGGCTCCCTTTGCTTCGCAAGGGGGCCATCGCTACTATATTATTTTTATAGATGATTTCTCTCGCTACACTTGGCTTTATTTTATGTCTTCTCGCAGTGAGGTTCTCTCTATATATAAGCGTTTCGCTGCGGTGGTTCACACTCAGTTCTCTACGCCTATTCGTGTGTTTCGTGCTGACTCTGCTGGCGAGTACATTTCCAAGATGTTGCGAGGTTTTCTTGTAGAGCAGGGTACTCTTGCTCAGTTCTCTTGTCCTGGTGCTCATGCCCAGAACGGCGTTGCTGAGCGCAAGCATCGCCACCTTCTTGAGACGGCTCGTGCGATGATGATCGCCGCCTCTCTTCCGCCTCACTTTTGGGCTGAGGCTGTTTCCACTTCCACCTATCTCATCAATATTCAGCCTTCTGCTGCTCTGCAGGGTGGTATTCCTCTCGAGCGTCTTTCGGATCGTTCTCCTGATTATTCGGCGCTTCGATTGTTTGGCTGCGTTTGTTATGTTCTTCTAGCTCCCCGTGAACGCACCAAACTAACCGCTCAGTCTGTTGAGTGTGTTTTTCTTGGATATAGTGATGAGCATAAGGGTTATCGGTGTTGGGATCCTGTTGCTCGTCGGATGCGGATTTCCGGGATGTGACCTTTGATGAGTCTCGTCCCTTCTACCCGTGTCCATCCTCCTCGACATTTTCGGTAGAGGACATCTCTTTTCTCACCTTTCCCGATACACCTCCCTCAGTGCCTCGTATTCCTACTCCTCTTCGACCCACTGTTGATTCGACTCCATCCTCTCCTACATCACCGGCGTCTTCTTCTCCCTTGGCGCATGACTCTCCACCTCCATCACCGCCGTCTTCCCCGTCCCCACCTCCATCACCTCCGGTCATTCCTTCTCGTCCCTCTTTTCAGTTCCATTACACCCGTCGTCCACGTGTTGTGGATGAGTCCACTGATGCACCGTCTACTTCTGGTGTGTCTTCTTCCTCTTCTCAGCCGACTTATGGTCTTCGGGCTCGGCCTTGTCCTCCCCCTGGCCGCTACTCTCCTGACCGCTATGGTCTTTCGGCTGTTGTTGAGCCGACCTCTTATCGTGATGTTGTTGTTCATCCTGAATGGCAACTTGCGATGGCAGAGGAGATTGCTGCCCTTGAGCGCACTGGCACATGGGATCTGGTTTCTCTTCCTCCCCGTGTCCGTCCCATCACATGCAAGTGGGTCTATAAGATTAAGACTCGTTCTGATGGATCTCTTGAGCGTTCTAAAGCTCGTCTTGTGGCTCGGGGTTTTCAGCAGGAGCATGGTCGCGATTATGATGAGACATTTGCTCCTGTGGCCCATATGACCACTGTTCACACACTTCTCGTTGTGGCCTCTGTTCGACACTGGTCTGTGTCTCAGCTTGATGTTAAGAATGCATTTCTTAATGGTGAGCTGCGTGAAGAGGTTTATATTGTGGAATTTGGCCCCTGAAAATACAAGTTGCGTATTTCCCTAACAATAATCGCCCGCTTTTGCTACCTATGTAGCAAAAAACGGTTCGCCCAGAAAACAGAAAAAAGAAGACTGACTTCGCCGGAGATTTCGTAGCAACAAAAAAAATGCTACTGTAGCAAAATAGACTTCGCCGGAGACATCACCGGAGACATCGACGAAGACCTCGCCGGAGACATCGTAGCAAATGTTTTGTTCTATTATAGCAAGACAACAAAACAATAATAGCAAAAAAAATGTTATATTGCAGCATCGTAGCAAAATTCTTCCGGCGAGGTTTTCCGATAAGACTTATGATGCAAAACAGCAGGACAAATTGTAGCAAAAAAATTCTTGCTACAAAGCCTTCAAAAATTTGCACCATATCAAATAAAATTGCATCATGTCAAGAAGAAACTTGCTGGAATAACCTTGTGGACTTGCATCAGAAAGTGGAAATTCTTGCTACAAAGCCTTCAAAATTTTGCACCAGGTCATGCATCATGTCAAGAAGAAACTTGTTGCAATAACTTTGTGGATTTGCATAAAAAAGGGAAAACAATTGCTACAGACCTCATAAAAATTTGCACCGCATGTAGCAAAATAAAAAATAATAAAAAAATGCTCTCTGAATAGGAGCACCTGGGGGAGAGACGGGGCGCCGTCGGCGCACAGGACGCCATCGAGCACCGCCAGGGCCTTCTCGCTGGTTCCCTTGTCGGCGTCCACGAGGAGCTCCGCGAGGACGTGCACGGCGCCGAGCTCGGCGAAGCGGGCGGCCGCGCGGTCGCTGGCAGAGACGAGGTAGTACGCCGTCCCACGGTGCCCCAGCCGGCGGAGGACGCGAGCTCGCGGTGCACTACGGCGGCGCTGGCCCGCGCGGCGAGGTCGCCGTGGGAGAGCACGGGCGGGGCAGGGCCTCCCCGACGGCGAGGCAGGTAATAGGGGTGGTCGTGCGCTTGCTCGCCGGCGGCGGCGCATGGAAGCGACTAGAACGTGGTTGTGGAGGAGAGAAAGCTGGGGATTAGGCGGCTGCTGGCTCTGGAAGTCTGGATCGACGGTGATCGAGTGGAGGGGAAGACGTAGCTGAAGGGATAAGGGAAGGGAGGTGGGGCCCACCGTGGGGACGCGTGTCGCACGCTCGAAGCGGAGGATGCTGAGCGACCGAACCCCCGGGTGATAGCTATCCTTTTCCTTTTTCGTCTCGCAAGTTTGAACAGGTCCGGTGCTAATTGCCAAGGGGATTGTCCAAACAGCCAGTGATCACTCCAAAAGACCCAGAAGTATAAGTTTTCGGCACCATGTTAGATCGACTCTTCCATTTATTCCGAGACGATGTCAAGAGAACACGTAACAAGCTCACACAGTCATACTTGTCCTCGAACAGAGATCGAGTTCAGTGCCCGCAAGGCAGTTACACAGAAGTTCGGACTGTAAAACGAAACAACATCGTGAATAAAATGCCCTTGACATTTTGGTCACATCCAAAGCATGTTCTCTGTCTGCTGCTTTCGAGCGAAACAAAATATGGATTTTGACGAGGCAAAGGTACGAAGGAACGTACATATAGTAGCAACTTTAATCGAAGATAGCAGAACATGTTTCAACAGCACAGCCTAACAAAAGCAAGCACAATATGTTCACGGAGTTAAAAAGGCACATTTACCAGTGAGCAGAGAGAAGTTAAAAATAGTAGGCAACTACAACTGTCCTCAAGAAAGCAAGAGATCAGTTGTCGAGCTCCCAACGCAAAAATAAGAATCAAACGCTAAACTGACACAGATAATATGACTCCAAATTTCTCACGTATATATATAAGAGTAGCGACTTTAATCGACCATAGCAGGACATTGTTTCACCACCACAACGGAAAGATGGAATGATAAGGAGCACGAACAGTGCTCGACGCACATAACCAAGACGGGGCAAGTTCCCAAATGTACTAACACGACTACCATCACCATAAACCGCCACCACTACAGGTGTAGTAGCGGCCAACCACCCTGTATCATCTCATTTCTTCTTGGCAGCAGCCTTGGTCACCTTGGCGCCGGTGGGGTCCTTCTTCTCCACGCTCTTGATCACACCAACGGCGACGGTCTGCCTCATGTCGCGCACAGCAAAGCGGCCAAGGGGAGGGTACTGAGAGAAGGTCTCCACCACCATGGGCTTGGTGGGAATCATCTTCACGAACCCAGCGTCACCATTCTTCAGGAACTTGGGGAAGGCCTCAATCTCCTTACCAGACCGCCGGTCGACCTTGGTCTGGATCTCAGAGAACTTGACGGCGATGTGGGAGGTGTGGCAGTCCAGCACTGGGGCGTAGCCGTTGCCGATCTGCCCAGGGTGGTTCATGATGATGACCTGGGCGACGAAGTTGGCAGCCTCCTTGGCAGGGTCGTCCTTGGCGTTGGAGGCGACATACCCACGCTTGATATCCTTCACAGCAACATTCTTCACGTTGAAGCCGACGTTGTCACCTGGCAGAGCCTCCAGCAGGGACTCGTGGTGCATCTCCACAGACTTCACCTCAGTGGTCAGCCCAGTAGGGCCAAAGGTGACAAGCATGCCTGGCTTGATCACACCAGTCTCAACACGCCCAACTGGCACAGTTCCAATACCACCAATCTTGTAGACATCCTGAAGGGGAAGGCGCAGGGGCTTGTCTGAGGGCCTCTTGGGTTCATTAACCTGGTCAAGAGCCTCAAGAAGGGTGGGGCCCTTGTACCAGTCAAGGTTGGTGGACCTCTCAATCATGTTGTCACCCTCAAAGCCAGAGATTGGAACGAAGGGGACCTTGTCAGGGTTGTAGCCCACCTTCTTCAAGTAGGAACCAACTTCCTTGACAATTTCTTCAAAGCGGGATTTGGAGTACTTGGGGGTGGTGGCATCCATCTGCACAAGAAGAAGATGATATTTATTAGAACATACTGCATAAAAAACAATTGTGTATTGAACAAAAGGCAGCAGAGTATGTCAATGCAATACAGAGAGTTACATGTAAAAGAAGGTGTCCATGCAAAACTACAGTACACAAGAAAAGGTTACTCAAAGGAGAGCTCAACAAGAGTAAGTTAAATACTAGACTGCTCAATCTGGTAAGATACGATTTAAGTGACATGTGAACACATGAGATTACTGGATCAGCTGACACAAACATAGAGAAATTTCGGCAAATGTATGCCTAATGCAAAATACACAGCATCTCCGAGGGGGACGGGATTTCCGGTAACCACGGTAACTGAAAAATTACCGGCGGTTACCGGACGAGATTCTCACTCAAAATTTGAAATTCAAACTTAAAACGATAAAAAAAAATTAAAAACAGATTTTGAGAGAAAGAATTTGACCCAAATTTGAACGGTCCGGAATTTTTTGCCCGGTAAACTCATTTACCGGAGGGGGCCGAGAAATCCGGTTCCGATAACCGTGGTAATTCGACCGGTAACGAAATCCCTATTCTGAACCATTCAAAACTGTAACAATACTAGGAGCAGTACATCGCACAAAAATTTACTTGCAGCATAATAAATAGAAGATGAGTATCCTATTACCAATTCAAGTAACAAGCTCAATTTTATCTAGGCAGTAGCAAATAACAGACAGCTATATGTACAAGCACAAGCAGATTATTCAGTGAAACATATAACCAACAAGACTTCACTGGATTAATTCATAAAGAAGCAGGATATAAAAATCACGGACAGATAACCATTTCTGATAACATACCTTGTTGCAACAGCAAATCATCTGCCTGACACCAAGAGTGAAAGCAAGGAGAGCATGCTCACGGGTCTGGCCATCCTTGGAGATACCAGCCTCAAAACCACCAGTGGTGGAGTCAATGATAAGCACCGCACAATCAGCCTGGGAGGTCCCAGTGATCATGTTCTTGATGAAGTCACGGTGTCCAGGGGCATCAATGACAGTGCAGGAGTACTTGGTAGTCTCAAACTTCCACAAGGCAATATCAATGGTGATACCCCTCTCACGCTCGGCCTTGAGCTTGTCAAGCACCCAGGCGTACTTGAAAGACCTCTTGTTCATCTCAGCAGCTTCCTTCTCAAACCTCTCGATCACACGCTTGTCGATGCCTCCAAGCTTGTAAATGAGGTGGCCAGTGGTTGTTGACTTGCCAGAGTCGACATGGCCAATGACCACAATGCTGATGTGAATCTTCTCCTTCCCCATGGCTGCTAGAGCTGTTAACTAACTGCAGACACACAATTAGGGGTTATGAAAAAGTTCAATTCGTCCAGTCACACTTCACAAATGACAAGAGATAATTTAGAACAGAACATTGTTAAACCATGCAAAAACAGTTGACAGCATGCAAATCCTAACCAGACTCCAAATAGCCAAAATTAATATGATTCTTAACAGAATATTAGATACCATGTCAAGCATGCAAGCAGGTATGGTAAAAACAGATGAAATAAATCAATCAATTATAATTACAGAATTATTTTTTAATAGGACAAATAAGGTCAAGAGTATGATGAACATAGTTAAACCTTATCAGACAAAATCATAGTATGATAAAGGAAATCGGACTCCAACAACAGCGAAGAAACAGACTATCCATTTGATTCTTACAAGAAAACTAGAATAAATCTATGGACCAGAATACCATGTCAAGTAGCCAAGCGTGATCTAATCCAAGTATACAAGATTAGCAGGCAAGGCACATACTAGACAAGGTAATTCAGGACCGGAGCAAAGTGGAGATGCAAAGGGACGTCTGTAAAAGCACCCAATAGGAATCGAACCTATATCAGAAGGCCCCGCAAGGAGGCCTTCAGTCTTTACCATTAGACAATGGGCACTCGTTGCATCTCCAAATTGCTATCACGCGAATAGGACACCAACCATCTCTATTCTCTAAACTAGAGGAGCAGACTCGCAGATGATGAGCTTTAACTAACGATTAAAGATCGGTTAACAAGCTAATACTGACCACAAATCTCTGCAGTATTGTTAGGCAAATCTAAACAAGAGCCTAATATAAACTGTTGCTGCCTGATGAATAATACGAATCGAGACATATCTAATTAGATTTACCCAGTGCGTCGATTTCAGTTAAACTCTACGGTAAATCAAGCTTAGCAAAGCAGATATAGAGATCGTATCAAGGTATCAATTAACTGTAAAAACGTGGTGATTACCGTAGAAATTCGAGCAGACTAAGATACCGAGAACAATTAACTGCACAAACATGGTGATTACTGTGGAAAATTGAGCAGACTAGGCTACCGAGAGAACCAGTCCATAAGAGGCTCGAAATCTAACCAAACAAGCAAGCGAATCGATTCGATCTACACAACCAATTCATGCCACACAGGGGCCCAAAACCGCGCGATCTATCTACACATGCAACAGCTCACGAACGCGAAACGCAATCCTCCACGGGAAGGAGGGCGGCGGCGAGGAGCGGTACGCCGGTACCTGGCTGGCTTGAGCTCCGAGCAGACGAAGATGATGAAGTCAAAGTGGCGGCAGGGGAAAGGGGGTGGATGAGGGATGATTTAGTTCGCCGTCATTATATAGGCGGCTGTGATTGCGAGGGTGTCCCGTCCATTCGATTCTGATCGTACGGTTCTTGCTGCCGCCTCAGGCAGGCTTTTCGTGGTGCCTGCGCTTCCGAGCTTTCGTAGCGAACCGCCTACGTTCGCCTTGAACGTGAAGGAATTTTATCTGTTGTTTAAAACTAGATCGCATTTTTTTTACAATCAATACCACGATATATTATAGTATCGAATAGTACATGGTAGAGATACAAAAGCTGACTACAACGATTACAAAATAAACACTAAAATAAACGAGATCTTCGCAATATTCAAACTCTTTCTTGTTTCAAGACTTTTCTGAAGACAGCCGTAAAACGACAAAGATACCAAACCATTACGATCGTTGGGTTTCAAAGACATGGGTTTCATTTTTCGAGCTTCTTATTACCTGCGGGAGTCCCATTATCGTTAGCATCTTTCTTAGTACTCCTTGAGCTAATATCTCATTGTTTTCGCGCATTAAGCTCAGGAATACGTTTATTTGCTAATATGATGGCGCTTCTAATAGGCTTATGTAGCTTTATAAAAAAAAGATGCAACGTAAAGAATCTAATTGCATGTTCTCTGAACTTGATGAAACGATATACCATATGTCCTTGGCTAGATATCTTTGGGGTTATCAAATGCACTTTTTGTCTAACTAGTGTTCTAGGAAATTCTTAGAGATTGGCGAATGGATATGGAGATTCCCTAGTAAAGTTGGGAACTTAGTTTCTCTAGGTGTTTCTGCTCCGATTTGGATCATGAAAACAACTAAACAAGAAATGTTGCATTGTTTGACAAAGTTTTCCCTAAAGACCGTTGCAGTATTGTCTGCAAGACGCCGTGCTGGATGACTCACTGGTTGTGTTTGCATATTCCAAGTGCTCGTCAACCTTAGTCTCCATGGCGTCGCTGCTGTCTAGGACGATCACCCTGGAAGCGGTAAACACTCGTCATGGTGGGCCCGTCAAGACGACGGATTGGAATGGGATGAACATGGGAGGAAGAGTAACTGAAGCATGTTTATGAGACAGTTTGCTGCTGTAGCTGGATGGGGATTACGTTGATCGCTTCTGTAATATTTTCTGTATGACCGGTTGTAAGGTATCACCTAGTTATTCTGGGATGTGTAGTCAGTAGAAAAACATGCTTAGTTCACGGTAGCTTGGGTTTTGTTGCAGGGTTGGTGATGTTTAAACTGAACTTATGCGATTCTGTATTGTCGGTTTCAGTGGAAACGAGGGGAAGTATCAAGGAGATCATGGCAGACATAGTCGAGTTGAATGTACACTATACAAACTTCACATCAGGCGATCAGAGTAAAATGGTAGAATGACAGGCTTGTTTCAGATTTGCGTGCTATTACATGTTCTTTCCCCACCTACAGTAGTATAATGGTAGTTAAATTTTACAAACTCTTAGTAAATTTAGTAAAGAGAGCTCAGAACGGTTGTCAAGGAATTGAGCGAGTGTCCTCAATAAACAAGAGATTTTGAGATTTGAGGTATATACAGTAGTAGGAGATATAATGGAAGATGGCACGACATTTGTTTCACCAATGAACAGTATTGACAGGTAAGTTAAAAGAGGAAATTCAACAATGAACAGATAAATATCAGGCTATTGCAAACTATAGGGCAACAGAAAACAGAAGATAAGCAACTCACACAAATAATATGGCTTGAAATTTCTGACATATATGTATGGCTCGAAATTTCTGACATATGAGTAAGATCCCAGGAAATTGTTTCACCAACACAAACGAAAGACAGAATGATAAGAAGCACAAATGCTCCAAAACGGGCAAGTTCCCAAATGCACTAACACGACAACCATCACCAGATACCGCCAACACTAAGGATGTAGGACTGGCCAACCAGTAACCATCTTCTCATTTCTTCTTGGCAGCAGCCTTGGTCACCTTGGCACCAGTGGGGTCCTTCTTCTCCACACTCTTGATCACACCAACAGCGACGGTCTGCCTCATGTCACGCACAGCAAAGCGACCAAGGGGAGGGTACAGGGCGAAGGTCTCCACCACCATTGGCTTGGTGGGAACCATCTTGACGAACCCAGCATCACCGTTCTTGAGGAACTTGGGGAAGGCCTCAATCTCCTTGCCAGACCGCCTGTCGACCTTGGTCTGGATCTCAGCGAACTTAACAGCGACGTGGGAGGTGTGGCAGTCCAGCACTGGGGCGTAGCCGTTGCCGATCTGGCCAGGGTGGTTCATGATGATGACCTGGGCTACAAAGCTGGCAGCCTCCTTGGCAGGGTCGTCCTTGGCGTTGGAGGCGACGTAGCCACGCTTGATATCCTTCACAGCCACATTCTTGACGTTGAAGCCGACATTGTCACCTGGACCAGCCTCCAGCAAAGACTCGTGGTGCATCTCCACAGACTTTACCTCAGTGGTCAGCCCAGTTGGGCCAAAGGTGACAAGCATACCAGGCTTGATCACACCAGTCTCAACACGCCCAACTGGCACAGTTCCAATGCCTCCAATCTTGTAGACATCCTGAAGGGGAAGGCGCAGGGGCTTGTCTGTGGGCCTCTTGGGCTCAGTGACCTGGTCAAGGGCCTCGAGAAGGGTGGGGCCCTTGTACCAGTCAAGGTTGGTGGACCTCTCAATCATGTTGTCGCCCTCAAAGCCAGAGATTGGGACGAAGGGGACCTTGTCAGGGTTGTACCCCACCTTCTTCAAGTAGGAGCTGACTTCCTTGACAATTTCTTCAAAGCGGGACTTGGAGTACTTGGGGGTGGTGGCATCCATCTGCACAGAAGGAACATGGTATACATTAAAACATATACTGCATTCAAACAATAGCGCATTTAAAAAAACAGCATAGTCTATCAAACAATAGAGTTTTTAAAGATGATTGTGTCCATGCAAATACAAACAGTAATAAGCAACTAAAAAAGAGTATATTTACAGCTAGACTGCGCATCAAGAAAAATAAATTGTACGTAATATATGAAAATGAGATCAGCTGACAACTTTTATACATTTCAGCAAATGTAAGGTTAATATAAAATACACATCTCATCATCATTCAAATAATATAACAATAAAAGTAGCAGCACATGGGATAGACATAGTAAATAGTTAGTACCAGACAGCAATATTTAAAAGCATAAGCAGATCATTTAGTAAATGAATTCAACGTACCAACTAACAAACAAGCAGCACAAAAAAAGAAGACAGATAACAACTTCAGATATCATACCTTGTTGCAACAGCAAATCATCTGCTTGACACCAAGAGTGAAAGCAAGAAGTGCATGCTCACGGGTCTGGCCATCCTTGGAGATACCAGCCTCAAAACCACCAGTGGTGGAGTCAATGATAAGCACAGCACAGTCAGCCTGGGAGGTCCCGGTGATCATGTTCTTGATGAAGTCACGGTGTCCAGGAGCATCAATGACAGTGCAGGAGTACTTGGTCGTCTCAAACTTCCATAGGGCAATATCAATGGTGATACCCCTCTCACGCTCAGCCTTGAGCTTGTCAAGCACCCAGGCGTACTTGAAAGACCTCTTGTTCATCTCAGCAGCTTCCTTCTCAAACCTCTCGATCACACGCTTGTCGATGCCTCCAAGCTTGTAGATGAGGTGGCCAGTGGTTGTTGACTTGCCAGAGTCGACATGGCCAATGACCACAATGCTGATGTGAAGCTTCTCCTTACCCATGGCTGCTGGAGCTGTTAGCTAACTGCGCATATACAATAAAAAAGGTGGTGAAAAGTTTCAATTAGTTCAGTCCAATAGCACAAATTAGAATAGATAATGTAGAACAGAACATAGTAAACCATGCAAAAACAAAACCATGAGTAGTTATCAAGTTGACAGCATGCAAACCTGACAAGGCTCCAACCAGCACAAACTGACATGATTATTAACAGAATAATCACAATATTATGGACGCAATCAGGTGTGGTAAAACAGTAAAAAACAGTTATATTACACTAACGAAACCATCAGTGATTATCAAGTAGACAGCAAGCACAACAAAATGAAAGTACAAACAGCACAAACTGATACGACTCTTAACAGATGAGTAGATATCACATCAAGTAACCAAGCAAGTGTGGTGCAAACAGATGGTATAGATCAATTACAATAAAGAGCTTATTAATAGCACAAATGACTTATGATTGAATATATTTAAAACCTTGACATATTTTCCATCACATGAAAGTAACAGTATGAAAAAATATGACTCCATTAACAGCTATGAAACAGACTATACATGTGATTCTAACAAGACCAACTAGAAAAATCCTACGGACCAGAATACCATGTCAAGTAGCCAAGCGTGATCTAATCCAAGTAGATAAGATTAGCAGGCAAGGCAAATACTTGACAAGGTAATTCAGGATCGGAGCAAAGTGGAGATGCAAGGAACGTCTGTAAAAGGCACCCAATAGGAATCGAACCTATATCAGAAGGCCCCGCAGGGAGGCCTTCAGTCTTAACCATTAGACAATGGGCACTCGTTGCATCTCCAAATTGCTATCACGCAAACAGGACACCAAACCATCTCTATTCTCTAAACTAGAAAAACCAGACTTGCAGATGATAAGCTTTAACTAAACAATTACAGATCGGATTAACAAGCTAATACTGGCCACAAATTTCTGCAGGATTGTTAGGCCAATCTAAGAAGAGCCCAATATATATAAACTGTTGCTGCATGATAAATAATACGATCGAGAGATATCTGATTAGATTTACCCAGCACGTCGAAAGCAGTTAACCAGATCGATCTACGGTAAAACTAGCTTAGCCAAGTAGATATACAGATCGGAAAACGGTACCAAACCATAAAAACATGGTGATTAACGTGGAAATTCAAGCAGAGTAATCTACTGAGACAACCAGTCCACAAGATAGGCTCGAAATCAAACCAAGCAGCGCAAGCGAATCGACTCGATCTACACAACCAGTTCATGCCACGGGCTCAAAACCGCGCGATCTACCGATAGATGCAACAGCACACGAACGCGAAACGTAATCCGAGCCGGGAAGGCGGGCGGCGGCGGCGAGGAGCGGTACCTGGCTGAGCTCCGAGCAGACGAAGAGGATGAAGTCAAAGCGGCGGCGGGGAAAGGGGTGGGAGGTGGATGAGGGATGATTGTTTCGCCCTCTTATATAGGCGGCTGTGATTGTGAGGGTGTCTCGTCCGTTCGATTCTGATCGTACGGTTCTTGCTGGCGACTCAGGCTTTCGTGGCGCCTGCGCTTTCGAGCTTTCGTTGCGCCTACGTTCGCCTTGACCGTGAAGAAATTTCTGTTGTTTAAAACTAGAGCGCATTTCAATTTTAATTAGTGTGGTATAAGAGCATCTCCACTCGCGCTACCATATATTAGGTTTTATTAAGAGCATCTTCAATTTTATACGAGCGCTACTGGATGCGATTGTTGCCGCCTATGGGGCGTCACTTCCCAAGTCACGTCCCAGTAGGTTTATTAAAAAATATGAACACGAAAACATTCGAAAGGAATTCGTATTTTTAGAAATATTTACATATTAGAATGAAATTTAAATAAAATCTAACCCTAAACCTAATCTAGAGATAATGGAAGGCACGGTCCTCCGAGCCCTAATCGTCACCCCCACTGGTGTCGCTGGGCCTGCGTCGTCGTTGTCGTTGTCCTCACCGCAGAATTCGTATTTTAGAAATATTTACATATTAGAATGTAATTTAAATAAAATCTAACCCTAAACCTAATCTAGAGATAATGGAAGGCACGGTCCTCCGAGCCCTAATCGTCACCCCCACTGGTGTCGCTGGGCCTGCGTCGTCGTTGTCGTTGTCCTCGCCGTCTTTGCCGGTGAGGTCGATGAAGGGGCGCCCGGTGGCCTCAGTGTGATCGCACGTGGACCACACCAGAGCGACATCTTAGGAGCCGCTCGAACGATGTTCTGCGACTCCTCGAGGCGCGGCTCATGTCCGGGAACTCCGCGGGGTTGAGCTCCGGGTCGCGTCGCGCCTCTTGCACCCGGAGTACGGTGTCCACCTCCGTAGGCTTCGGATTCACCTTCTTCGGCGGCGGCACGTGCTCGCGTATGACGATGTCGCCCATGCGTCTCCTCGGCAGCGGGATGCGCGGCTCGGCCTTGACCTCCGGCTTGGGGTGAGGAAGGGGCTTCACGAGCACACCGAAGACGAGCAATACGACGCAATGACTGGGACGTCGTCCTCGGTGCTCTGAATGTGGGTGAGGGACCACGAGCGGCGGGCCGCAGGAGGCGATATGCTCCATGACGACGGGGAGGGTGCGCCTTCGCCCACCCCACCGCGTTCCTGTCCCACGACGCCTACCACAGCGTCCCAGCGGTTGACCTTGTCCATGCGCCGACAGCGAAAGACCTCGACCCAGTGGTCGGAGTTGTAGTAAGTCCCAGCGATGGTTGGCGTGTTGCTCATCGGCGTGCATGCCCCAGTAGTACTCATGCACCTCGGTGTTCAGTGACAAATCATTTTCTCATTACTTTGGCTCTTTCATTTTCATTTTTGTAAGCATTACGATTGTTGGATTTCAAAGACATGGGCTTCATTTTTTGAGCTTCTTATTACATGCGGGAGACCCACCGCCGTTACACCTTTCTTAGTACTCCTTGAGCTAATCTCTCATTGTTTTCGCGCATTAAGCTCAGGAATACATTTATTTGCTAATATGATGCGCTTCTAAAAGGCTTCACTCCCAAAACAAAGGGATTGTATCAAGCAAGAGTTGGGGTTGTGCTCCCGTCTATCTATGCTATGATTATTGTGAATCCATCCAATAAAGGGAAAGCTGATTCTTCCCCGTTGGCCGTGTGCACCATCATTATCTTTTTCTCTGTCCGTCCCGTGCCCTTATCTATTGTTCCAATTGCGGCTCATCGTTGTTGGCGTCTGAGCGCCCACGTACCTAGGCACCGCAAGTCCAGCGGTGCCGGTATCAATTTGTCATCAATTTTTAGGTTCTTATTGCCAATTTATTCGATATGTCGGTCCCAAATACAAGGAAGGATTTGTTTCGGTGAATGTTGATGCGGCCTATGACTCAGAATCAAGAACAGGCGCAACGGGAGCAGTTATTCGCGATGATAAAGGAAATTTTCTTGCAGCTAGCAACAAAAATGTAAACTAAATTGGGGCGTACAAGATTGTAATCCAATCAATTGTCTGGAAGTCATTCAAATCTAGGAAGATGGAGGTTTTACGGCTACTGCTGGAGCTCGCCGACTATTTGGATATTTTATCCAATTCACTAGTTTCACAAAATTAAGTTTAATTATTGCCTTAGGACTGCAAATGTTGTAGCACCTGTTTTAGCTAAAGATTGTGCTAATCGACCGAATGTTTGGTTTGAGGATCCACTAGATTTAATAGTTCATAAGACATCTTCACCGGTACTTCTAAAATGTGTCCGCTTAGGGCGGGCGAGACATGTCCAACACAACGAGGAATGTTGCCCTCAGCAGCGCCCCCCCCCCCCCCCCCCCCCCCCCCCCCCAAACAAATTGGACAGGCGCTAAATTATCAAATTCTCTATGTATTTATTATTGTAACCAGTGAAAAAACATGCCACATGAGGACTCCCACCCCCAAAAAGTCATACGAGTGTATTGCTTTAGAGTGGGCTGGCCAATGGTCCACTGGATCTTCCGTAGCCATATAGCTTTTAAAAAAGATCACACATGAATTTGCATAGGTACTCAAAATCCTAAGAGTGGACAGCTTGACAATGGGAAGTCACTCGATCCCTTCTGTGGCCATATAAAACATAAAAAATATAACACATTAGTGTGTCTAGGCACAAAAAATTCTCTCAATGGATCGCTCGTCCTTCTGGTCACGCACTATAATGAGTGACATTTGGGTATGGGCATCTCCGGTCATTGTCCAGTGCCCCCAAGCCGGCCTCCAACTTGGGGGTTGGCTCGGTGGTGATGGACAGTTTTTTTAGGTGCCGAACCGATGTGGGCTGTCGCTGGAGGTGTTTTTTGTGTCCGCACTCCCACTTCCATTTAGCATTTGGGGGCTGCTTTGGGGTACCGGTGAAGATGTTGTAAGTTAATTGACGATGTAAGTATGATTTAATTATAAAAGTCGCAGTAGAGTTTTGTTGCTTTATAAAAAAAGAAAGATGTCCTATTGCATAAAGGAGGCAACGTAAAGAATCTAATTGCATGTTCTCTGAACTTGATGAAACGATATACCATATGTCCTTGGCTAGATATCTTTGGGGTTGTCAAATGCACTTTTTGTCTAACTAGTGTTCTAGGAAATTCTTAAGAGATTGGCGAATGGATATGGAGACTTCCTAGTAAAGTTGGGAACTTAGTTTCTCTAGGTGTTTCTGCTCCGATTTGGATCATCTGGGAAACAAGAAATGTTGCATTGTTTGACAAAGTTTTCCTAAAGACCCTTGCAGTATTGTGTGCAAGATCCCGTGCTGGATGACTCACTGGTTGTGTTTGCATATTCCAAGTGCTCGTCAACCTCAAGTCTCCATGGCGTCGCTGCTGACTAGGATCACCCTGGAAGCGGTCAACACTCGTGATGGTGGGCGCCATCAAGACGACGGATTGGAATGGGATGAACATGGGAGGAAGAGTAACTGAAGCATGTTTGTGAGACAGTTTGCTGTTGTAGCTGGATGGAGATTACGTTGATCGCTTCTGTAATATTTTCTGTATGACCGGTTGTAAGGTATCACCTAGTTATCCTGGGATGTGTAGTCAGTAGAAAAACATGCTTAATTCGCGGTAGCTTGGGTTTTGTTGCTGGGTTGGTGATGTTTAAACTGAACTTATGCGATTCTGTATTGTCGGTTTCAAACTTTCAATGGACACGAGGGGAAGTATGAAGGAACACGCAGCAGCTGCATCTCCTTAATAAAGCAACCATGATACTTCTGCCCAAGCATACTGGTGCAAATTCTCCTAAGGATTTCAGACCCATCAGTGTAAGCTTCGCAAAAGTGGCTGCTAAAATACTTGCTTCTAGACTGCAACCTAAGATGGATGCCCTAATCTCTCAGTGTCAAAATGCATTCATGAAGGGAAGAGTTATTCATGATAATTTCATTTATGTGCAATCGATGGCAAGAACTCTCAGTCAGAAGAAGATACCCTCACTGCTGCTCAAACTTGACATCTCAAAAGCTTTCGACTCGGTTTCCTGGGAAATTTATTTGAAACTGATCCAGTTCAGAGGGTTTGGTCACATATGGTGTGGCTGGATTGCTGCTCTATTCCTAACCTCATCGACTAAGGTGTTAGTTAACTCGGTGCTTTGTGCTGGTAATGGATTGTCTAGGCAGGCTGATGGACAAAGCACAAAATGTGGGGGTTCTAGCACCTCTAAACTCTCAACATATTCATCACAGGGCATCGATCTATGCAGATGATGTTATGGTTTTTATCAAGCCAGCGCAGCATGTCATCGAAGCTGTCACTCAGATTCTAAATCTGTTTGGTGATGCTACTGGGTTGCACACCAACCTGAGCAAAAGCAAGATCTTACCAATACGCTGTGAAGGAATGGACCTTCAGCAGCTACAATTGGCTCTTGGTTGCCAGCTCAGCTCCTTCCCTTGCACATACCTTGGTATGCACTCTCAGACAGAAAGCTCAGGAAAAATGATCTGCAGCCCACTATTGACAGTCTGGCCAAGAAGGCTGATGGAAGGGCGAATGGATCACCATTGACGGAAGATTGATCTTCGTAAAATTTGTCATGGCAGCTTTGCCCATCTATCAGTTGTTGGTCATTGACTTCCCTGCTTGGACCATGAAGCAAATTGAGAAATTGCAACGCGCCTTCCTCTGGTCCGGTTCAGACAAGGTCTGTGGTGGTAAATGCCTGGTTAAATGGTCCCAAGTGTGCACACCTATGCAATTTGGCGGTCCTGGATGTTGAAAAATGAGCAACTGTATTCTGAGGAGGCCAAAGGTCAATACATGTACATGTGGTAAAGTGCAGTAAACCCTTATACAATGGGGATATACAGGAAAAGGACCTATACACATCTAACACCCCCCCCCCCCCCCCCTCAAACTCATGGTGGATCAACAACACTGAGTTTGGAGAGAAAGAACCCATGTTGCGCTCGAGTCTGTGCCTTCGTGAAGAAATCCGCCAACTGTAACTCAGAGGGCACATAGTGAAGAGCAAGAAGCTGGTCCTGCACAGCAGCACGCACAAAAGAGGCATCCACACCGATATGATTGGTGAGCTCATGCTTCACCGGGTCACGCGCAATGCTGATGGCACCTGACAATAGAGGAGTCGGTGCAGCAGCAGAAACACCAAAATCCTCGAGTAGCCATCGCAACTAAGTCACCTCAGTTGTCAACATAGCCATCGCTCTCAACTCAGCCTCTGCACTGGAGCGGGAAACTACAGTCTGTTTCTTCGTCTTCCAGGCTATGAGAGATCCTCCAAGAAAAACACAATAGGTAGACAGCGAGCGGCGATCAGAAGGATCACTAGCCCACGTAGCATCAGAGTAGGCTTGGAGCTGGAGAGAGCTGGAGAGAGGAAAGAAAAGACGGCGAGAGATCGTGCCACGAAGATATCGTAGAACACGGAGGAGATGACTATAGTGGATAGAGCTGGGAGCTGAAACGAACTGACTCAGAATGTGGACATGATATGAAATATCTGGACGAGTGACAGCTAGATGGACAAGGCTCCCAACAAGATGGCGATAGCGTGTGGGGTCTGTGAGGGGATCACCATCAGTAGCACGAAGCTGAACATTAAGCTCCATAGGAGTCTCAGCAGTGCGCTCAGCACCAAGAGCGGCACGAGCAAGAAGATCCTGAATATATTTTTCTTGGGAGATGAAGAGGCCATCAGAAGTCGAAGAGACCTCAATACCGAGAAAATAGCGAAGTGGACCAAGATCAGACATCAGGAACTGCTCACGAAGGCGGGCCTTAACAAAGGCAATATACTCAGAGTCGTCGCCAGTAATGATCATGTCATCAACGACTTAATATTATTGAGATATATGAAGCTGTGTCTCCCTCTCTCATACTGACCATTAGGTCTTAAAGCAAACATCATATAGAAGCAACACAAGAGAAAGCTCAAAACTTTCATCATAAAGAGAGGAAATTTAATAACATGAAGATTTCTATAACCATATTTTTCCTCTTTCAAAATAATTTTCAGTAGCATCATGAATAGACTCAACAATATACCTATCACATAAAGCATTCTTATCATGATGCACATGCATAAAAGTATCATTACTATCCGCACAAGCATAATCAATTTCATGAGTAATAGTGGGAGTAAAACTTGTACAATCATTATAATCATCATTAAGTGGAGGCAAAGTATCATCAAAGCAAATTTCCTCCTCCAAGCTTGGGGGACTAAAAATATCTTTTTTATCAAAACCAGCTTCCCAAGCTTAGAGCTTTCCATGGCATTAGCAATAATGGTGTTCAGAGAATGTATGCTAATAACATTGCTACTATCATGATTGTTATGCAAATAAAATTCCATAGGCTTTTTAATTTTCTCTCCAAACACTTCATGTCCCAACTCAAGATAAATTTCATAAAGCTCTCTCATGTTGTTTTCAGCCATAGGACTAGTTTCAAGAAAAGTAACCATTGCTAGCAAGTAAAGGACTAGACATAATAACTAAAACAAGAAACAAAACTAGATGCAGGAAACTAATTTTTTTGTGTTTTTGATAATTAATAGCAAACAAGATAAAATAAAATAAACTAAGCAAGACAAAAACAAAGTAAAGAAATTGGAAGCGTGAAACTCCCCTTGCAGAAGACTGCTGTCTCCCCGGCAACGGCGCATGACAATAAAGATAACTAACATGTTGGGTGAACAAATTACAGCTGGGCAATTGACAAATAGTGAGCGCATGACAATGCATATATATGACATGATGATTACTATGATATTTAATTGGGCATTACGACATAATACATAGACCGTCATCCAACAGCGTCTATGACTAATAATCCACCGCCGGGTTGTCATCCGAGTCCCCCGTTGGTATTAAGTTGCAAGCAACGGATAATTGCATTAAGTAAAGTGCGTAATGTAAACAAATACATATGACCGTGGACATAGCATTGTTAGGTTATCCCTAGTGGCAACAGCACATCCGCAACCTTAGAAGTTGCTGTCACTCTCCCAGATTACCGGAGGCATGAACCCACTATCTAGCATAAATACTCTCTCTTGGAGTTACAAGCATCTACTTGGCCAAAGCATCTACGAGTAACGGAAAGCATGCAAGATCTTAAATAACATAGGGCATAGATTGATAATCAACTTGACATAGTATTCAATATTCATCGGATCCCAACAAACACAACATGTAGCATTACAATAATATGATCTTGATCATGTAGGGCAGCTCACAAGATCTAAACATGATGACACAAATTGGAGAGACAACCATCTGGCTACTGCTATGGACCCGTAGTCCAAGGATGAACTACTCACGCATCACTTCGGAGGCAGGCATGGCGATGTAGAAGCCTCCGGTGACGATTCCCCTCTCCGGCAGGGTGCCGGGAAGAGGTTCTGTACCCTCCCGAGCTAGGGTTGACGGCGGCGGCGTCTCTGGAACTTTTCGTGGATATTTGCTCAGGCACTTAGGGTTTTCGCATCGGGGGGATAAGTAGGCGAAAGGGCGGCGGCTGACGACCCCCGAGGGGCCCACACCACCCTAGGGCGCGCCAGGGGGTGGCCCGTGCCCTGGTGGCCCTCCTCTGTTGCTCCTTTGCTCCGTCAGGTGTGTTCTGGTAAAATAGGGATCCCCGTGAAGTTTCGTCCAATTCCGAGAATATTTCCAGACTAGCTTTTCTGGAATACAAAAACAGCAGAAAACAGGAACTGGCACTTCGGCATCTTGCTAATAGGTTAGTCCCAAAAAATGTATAAAAGTGATATAAAGTAGATGCAAAACATGTAGCAATTGGTATAAAACAAGCATGGAACATCAAAAATTATAGATACGTTTGAGACGTATCAGCAAGATAGGTGGATGCGGAAACAGTCTCAGCCCAAAAGTGGGGAGGAAGAGAGGCGGCGATCATCATCGCACGAGCCGCCTCTAGGAGGTGGCGATGCTTGCGCTCAGCAACGCCATTCTGAGCGTGAGCACCAGGACAAGAGAACTGGGCAAGAGTACCCTGCTCGGCAAGAAAACCATGCAACATCTGGGAGATATACTCACCAGCCGAGTCAGCACAAAAAACACGAATGGACATGGAAAACTGGGTGTGTACCATGGCAGCAAATCGCTTGTATATAGAGAACCTCGCTGCGAGTTTTCATAAAATAGAGCCAAGTGTAGCGAGAGAAATCATCAATAAATAGAACATAGTAGCGATGACCCCTTTCGAATCGAAGGAAGCAGGACCCCATACATCAGAATGAACAAGGTCGAAAGGACGCTGAGAGACTGACTCACTCATAGGATAAGGTAACTGAGTCTGTTTGCCAAGTCTACAACCATTACTATGTAAAGAGACATCACCCAAGATAGACCCTAAGACACCTTGATGCACTAACGATGACAAGCGAGAGCCACAGATATGACCAAGTCGATGATGCCACTGCTGGAAGGACGCAGAAGAGGAGGCAGCAAGAGCATGTGAACTGGCGTGTGTGGTGGCAGCGGAAGGAACACGAAGCCAGTCAACCTCCCAAAGGCCCTGAGCCTCACGGCGCCGAGGGCCAGCTCCAACTAGAGCCTTGGTGCGACGATCCTGAACAGAGCAAGAGTCGGTATCAAGAATGACACGACAACCAGAATCAGTAAGTTGAGCAGCAGAAAAGAGATTCATGGTAAGACGGGAAACATGAGAAACACTAGGAACAGGGAAGGATGGAGTAGAAAGGGTGTCACGACTAGCAACAGGAAGAGGTGTACCATCGACAGTGAGAACATTGACAGGAGAATCAAGAGGTCGAAGAGAAGATAGGGCGGAAGAATCAGAAGATATGTGAAAGGAAGCTCAAGAATCCAGAACCCACGGAGATGTACCTGACTGTGTAGGCGGCGGTGGCAGAGCAGCAGTAGTGGAAGCAGTCAGCGAGGCAACAGTGCCCGTCGAGGAAGAGCCCGAGGAAGCCAGTATACGCTTGAGCCGCACAATATCCTGGTCAGTGAGTGACGGGGTCGACGAAGGCGCACGAGCCGTAGTAGAGGAGCGACTCAGGTCGCGCTGCTTCTGGTGACAGTGAGACTCTGGGTGACCCGGCTTCTTGCAGTAGCCACAGAAGGTGTGAGAGCGAGGTCGGCCTGATCGTGCATAGGTAGGGCGCCCGCCCACCCCCCCCTCCCCCCCCCCCCCCCGAGGGAGTGGGGAGCAGCGGTGGAGCATACGGCACAGGAGCTCGGGCAGCTAGCACAGTGGGAACCGCAAGAAAACTAGCAGAACGGAGGCGTGCCTCCTCAGCTCGAAGCTCTGCAAGCACCTCTGATATAGGGACCCGACGACCACGGGCAAGCAAGTGAGTACGCCGAGGCTCAAACTCGGCACGGAGGCGAGACAAGAACTCATGGACACGCTGAAACTCCAAATCTGACCTCACTGTCTGACAGCATCGACAAGCACCACAAACAACAATCCTCAGAGAGTCAAGCTGACGCCAGATGGCAGAGCACTGTGTGTAGAACTCATCAACAGTGGAGTCACCCTACTGAAGATCATGCTCCTGACGCACCACAGATAGGTAGAGAGCATCACCAGAGGGCTGATAGCGCTGACACAGATAAGTCCACATCGCAGCAGCAGTGCCCAATCCCATAAACTCAGAAGCAAACTGGGGTAGAACACTAGTAGTGAGGACAGCAGCACGAGCATCATCATTGCACCACTGAGCGTAAACAGACAGAGCATCCCGATAAATGGAGAGAGACTCCGAGTAATCCGATACCTGCTGGTCATAGGCTTCAACTGCAAGATCATCAGCATCTTTGGCGGCAGCCCGATCAGCTTCAGAAGCATCAGCGGCAAGAACGGGTGGCACCGGTGGAGTAGGAGCCACAGGAGCAACGGGGCACAGCGGACAGGATACCTCGCCAGAGAGAACACCCCACAGCAGGAGGCCGCGCATGTGGAATTGTGGATACGCATAAAGCCCACAAACTCGGCGTAGTTGGTGCCATCAAAGATCACAGAGCACCGAGGAACAGCAACATAGTCCGAAGAAGACATGGCGGGCTCTCTGTTTTTTTTTTCAGGAAGTCAACTCAGGAGAGAGAATGTAGATCGAACCGATGCGCACGACGGCTCGATGAACGCGAGCAAGCTCGACAGGGAGACGGCCGGGATGGGCTTCGGCGGCCCAGCCGGAGCAGGGTGGCGACCGGCGGCCGGCGGCAGACCGGAGTGGGGCGGCAGGCCCGTGTGGGGCGGCGGCAGGCCGAAGCAGGGCGGCCAGCGGCAGGCCCGGAGGAGGGCGGCGGCAGGCCGGAGCTGAGCGGCCGGCGGCAGGCCCGGAGGAGTCGGCGGCGCAGGCAGGCCCGAGGGTGGCGGCGCGGCAGGCACGAACGGGCTCCGATTTGAGCTCGGGAGAGCTCGATTTGAGCTCGAATTTGCAAGGAGGAAGAAGAAGGCAGCCGGCCAGCTCGATTTCGAGCAAGAAGGAAGAGAAATCCGGCCAGAATCAGCAACGGTGGTGGTGGAGAAAGCACGGAGTTGCAGCGTGCGGGAGAGACCCTAGCCTGGGCTCTGATACCATGTTGGAGAATGAGCAAATGTATTCTCAGGAGGCCAAAAGCCAATACATGTACATGTGGTAAAGTACAATAAACCTCTTATACAATGAGGATATACAGAAAAAAGACCTATACACATCTAACACTGAAGTCCCTAACCTGCTCTTCCAAAGCAGAGCTTTAAAACTTAGGTGGTTGTGGCAAAGTAAAGCAAACCCTAACAAACCGTGGCAGGGACTGCCAATTCAGGTCTCTCAAGACATCAGATCGATGTTCCAGGTTGCAACAACTATCTTTGTCGGCAGTGGCGCGGCAACTTCATTTTGGTTTGACCATTGGTTGTGTGGGATACCTCTCTCGGTTCAGTTTCCAGCACTGTTTAAACACAGCTCCAGCCGGAAACTCACGTTGGCCAGCGCAATGATGAATAGGAGATGGATCAGTTGTATAAAGAAGAACCCAACTGTTGAGGTATATTCAGCTATGGCAATTAACTCAGAATTTAACCCTCTCGGAGGCTCAGGATACCATCACTTGGAACTGGACCGCTAATGGTGTTTACTCTGCAAAGTCAGCTTACAATATGCAACTCATGGGCAGAATCGAGTCTGATTTCAGTGAACTCATCTGGCAGGTCAAGATCCCAGGAAAAGTGAGGTTCTTTGCATGGTTGGCGATCCAAGGCAAATGTTTGACCGCAGACAATCTGGCAAAGCGAAACTGGCCGCACAACTCCAATTGTCCCCTATGCAACTTGGGCGATGGATCAGCCACGCAGCTGCTTGCTACCTGCCCTTTTGCTGCTTGTGTTTGGGGTTACTGCCTAACTAAGTATGGATTCTCGATGAACCTGAAGCCTAACCAAAACTGCAGCAGACTTAAGGAGTGGTGGTTAAACGCTAGAAATAGCTTGGAAGCACAGCGAAGGAGTCACTTCTCTTCTTGTCATGACGGCTGGTTCATCTGGCGGGAACGTAATAAGAGGATTTTCAATCAAAACGCAAAGAGCTTCTTTGCTATCTGTGATCTGATTACTGATGAACTGAAGACTAAACGCAGGCCTAAAAGGAGCAGTTTGGGCTGGCGCCCTGTAGTTTTTACTAGCCGTTGGCCGCTGTCTGTATAGTTTTTTCTACTTTCTTTGCCTTCCGTTCTTGCTGTAACTCTGTAATTTGCTTGAATGTACACTATACAAACTTCACATCAGGCGATCAGAGTAAAATGGTAGTATGACAGGCTTGTTTCAGATTTGCGTGCTAGTACATGTTCTATCTCCACCTACAGTAGTATAATGGTAGTTCAATTTTACAAACTCTTAGTAAATTTGGTAAAGAGAGCTCAGAACGGTTGTCAAGGAATTGAGTATCCTCAATAAACAAGAGATTTGAGGTATATACAGTAGGAGATATAATGGAAGATGGCACGACATTGTTTCACCAATGAACAGTATTGACATGTAGTTGAGCAAATTCAACAATGAACAGATAAATATCAGGCTATTGCAAACTATAGGGCAACAGACAACAGGAGATAAGCAACTAACACAAATAATATGGCTCGAAATTTCTGACATATATAGTAGATACTTTAAGCGGACATAACAGGAAATTGTTTCACCAACAAACGAAAGACAGAATGATAAGACAGCGCAAACACTCCAAAACGGGCAAGTTCACAAATGCACTAACACGACTACCATCACCAGATACCACCAACACTAAGGATGTAGGACTGGCCAACCCGTAACCATCTTCTCATTTCTTCTTGGCAGCAGCCTTGGTCACCTTGGCACCAGTGGGGTCCTTCTTCTCCACACTCTTGATCACACCAACAGCGACGGTCTGCCTCATGTCACGCACAGCAAAGCGACCAAGGGGAGGGTACAGGGCAAAGGTCTCCACCACCATAGGCTTGGTCGGAACCATCTTGACGAACCCAGCATCACCGTTCTTGAGGAACTTGGGGAAGGCCTCAATCTCCTTGCCAGACCGCCTGTCGACCTTGGTCTGGATCTCAGCAAACTTAACAGCGATGTGGGAGGTGTGGCAGTCCAGCACTGGGGCGTAGCCGTTGCCGATCTGGCCAGGGTGGTTCATGATGATGACCTGGGCTACAAAGCTGGCAGCCTCCTTGGCAGGGTCGTCCTTGGCGTTGGAGGCGACATAGCCACGCTTGATATCCTTCACAGCCACATTCTTGACGTTGAAGCCGACGTTGTCACCTGGACCAGCCTCCAGCAGAGACTCGTGGTGCATCTCCACAGACTTTACCTCAGTGGTCAGCCCAGTTGGGCCAAAGGTGACAAGCATACCAGGCTTGATCACACCAGTCTCAACACGCCCAACTGGCACAGTTCCAATGCCTCCAATCTTGTAGACATCCTGAAGGGGAAGGCGCAGGGGCTTGTCTGTGGGCCTCTTGGGCTCAGTGACCTGGTCAAGGGCCTCAAGAAGGGTGGGGCCCTTGTACCAGTCAAGGTTGGTGGACCTCTCAATCATGTTGTCGCCCTCAAAGCCAGAGATTGGGACGAAGGGGACCTTGTCAGGGTTGTACCCCACCTTCTTCAAGTAGGAGCTGACTTCCTTGACAATTTCTTCGAAGCGGGACTTGGAGTATTTAGGGGTGGTGGCATCCATCTGCACAAGAAGAACATGATATACATTAGAACATATTTGCATTCTAACAATTGAGTATAGAACAAAAGTAGCAAAATATGTTATGGAAACACAGAGTTAGAAGTGAATGATGTTTGTGTCCATGCAAATCCAAAAAGTAGTAACTAATAACAGAAGCATGCTCATTCTTGAAAATAAAATATAATATAAGTAATATGTGAAAAAAGAGATTGCTGTATCAGCTGACAAAATACATTCACAAATCTATGCTGAATATAAAATATACAGCTTCTCAACAATTCGAATAATATGTGAATACAAGAAGCAGACATGGTACAATAATTTATTTGCAACATAAGTTGATAGTAAATACCATTTTATATTCAAGGACAGAGATAGTATTTAGTGAAAAACAGACATCAATATTTAAGAGCATAAGCAGACCACTGAGTAAAAGTCGCTGTATCAACTATTATAGAAGCAGGATATAAAAGCAGAGACAGATAACAAGTTCTGCTACCATACCTTGTTGCAACAGCAAATCATCTGCTTGACTCCAAGGGTGAAAGCTAGGAGAGCATGCTCACGGGTCTGGCCATCCTTGGAGATACCAGCCTCAAAACCACCAGTGGTGGAGTCAATGATAAGCACGGCACAATCAGCCTGGGAGGTCCCAGTGATCATGTTCTTGATGAAGTCACGGTGTCCAGGAGCATCAATGACAGTGCAGGAGTACTTGGTCGTCTCAAACTTCCATAGGGCAATATCAATGGTGATACCCCTCTCACGCTCGGCCTTGAGCTTGTCAAGCACCCATGCGTACTTGAAAGACCTCTTGTTCATCTCAGCAGCTTCCTTCTCAAACCTCTCGATCACACGCTTGTCGATGCCTCCAAGCTTGTAGATGAGGTGGCCAGTGGTTGTTGACTTGCCAGAGTCGACATGGCCAATGACCACAATGCTGATGTGAAGCTTCTCCTTACCCATGGCTGCTGGAGCTGTTAGCTAACTGCAAATACACAATTAAAGGTGGTGAAAAGAATCAATTAGTTCAGTCCAATAGCACAAATGACAAGAGATAATTTAGAACAGAACATAGTTAAACCATGCAAAAACAAAACCATCGGTAACTATCAAGTTGACAGCATGCAAAGCCTAACCAGACTCCAAACAGCACAAACTGATATGATTCTTAATAGCGCAAATATAATTGCAGAGATACTTTTTAACAGCACAAATGACATCAAGAGTATGACGAACACAGTTAAACCTTATCAGACAATATTTCATAGTATGAAAAAGGAAATCGGACTCCATTAACAGCTATGAAACAGACTATACATGTGAATCTAACAAGAAAACTAGAAAAATCCTACGGACCAGAATACCATGTCAAGTAGCCAAGCGTGATCTAGTGCAAGTAGACAAGATTAGCAGGCAAGGCAAATACATGACAAGGTAATTCATGATCGGAGCAAAGTGGAGATGCAAGGGAAGTCTGTAAAAGGCACCCAATAGGAATCGAACCTATATCAGAAGGCCCCACAGGGAGGCCTTCAGTCTTTACCATTAGACAATGGGCACTCATTGCATCTCCAAATTGCTATCACACGAATAGGACACCAACGATCTATAAACTAGAGGAACCGACTTGCAGATGATGAGCTTTAACTAAACTATTACAGATCGGAATAACAAGCTAATACTGACCACGAACACCTGGGATTGTTGAGCAAATCTAACAAGAGCCTACTATAAACTGTTGCTGCATGGTGAATACTAAGAATCAAGACATATCTGATGACGTCTACCCAGCGCCTCCGTTTCAGTTAAACAGATCGCTCTAAGGTAAAACTAGCTCAGCCAAGTAGATATACAGATCGGACCACGGTACAAATTAACTGTAGAAACATGGTGATTGCCGTGGAAATTCGAGAAGAATAGGGTTTAGCCAACCAGTCCATAAGATGGGCTCGAAATCAAACCAAGCAGCGCAAGCGAATCGACTCGATCTACAGAACCGGTTCATGCCACGGGCTCAAAGTCGCGCGATCTACCGACAGATGCAACAGCACACGAACGCGAAACGTAATCCGCACCGGGAAGGCGGGGGACGGCGAGGAGCGTTACCTGGCTCGAGCTCCGAGCAGACGAAGATGATGAAGTCAAAGCAGCAGCGGCGGCGGCGGGAGGAGAGGGGTGGGAGGAGGATGAGGGTTGGCTCCTTGGCCCTCTTTATATATACAGGCGGCTGTGGTTGTGGGAGCGTCCCGTCCGTTCGATTCTGATCGTACGGTTCTTGCTGGCTCCTCAGGCTTTCGTAGCGCCTACGTTCGCCTTGGCCGTGAAGGAAACCTAGACCGCTTTTTTTTTGTGACCTAGACCTTTTTTTTTTAATTTTACCATATATATATTAAACCAGCAAAGAGTACACGATTACATTAATTACAAAAACAATACTAAAAGAGACGAGCAAATCTATGAGATCTTCAAACCCTTTCTTCTTCCATGACACAATCTTGTACTTTTCTGAAGGCAGCCGTAGAACAACGCCGAATACACCAAACCACAGACATGTGAATACCAATGAAGATTCTCCCCTTTTAATTTTGAGCCGCAATGCCAAGACTTTGTGCACGCACTCAGCCATTAAATTAATCAAGCAACATCGGCAAGAGTACCACCACTGATATTTCAGGGACAAATAACCGAACCATTTTGTCGACGTCGTTGGGAGCCGAGAGAACGAATCACAATTGCCGAAGACGTAGTAGCCGGGATAGATATTGCGAGGACAATCCTCCTCGCGGCAACCATAAGAAACAATCCAAGATTGATCTAGCGAAACAAGATCTGAAGAACCATACCTAGACAAACTTAATCTTCCAAAGCCACAATTGACGTCGGGAAGGAGATCACGCCGTCGAACGAAGCGCGGAAGATCACTTATTGCCGACGAAGCCATCTCCATTGACGAAGAAAAAACAACCAAAACCAAGATCTAACATTAAGGACCTTTGTATAGCGCCCTGCGCAGGTCCGAGGTCCCCACCCCTCCTAGTGCCAGAGCGGCAACTAGAGGAGGCGAGGACCCGTCAATTCTTAGACGAAGGCGACGATGAAGATGCAGATGGCGCCGGCGGCGACAGCTAGGGTTGAAACCCTAGGCCGCCGCCTCTCTTTCTTTCTTTCTTTCCGTAACGATTCCACTTCTCGTATTTATTTACGATCCAGACCGCTTTTTAATTAGTCAGGTAAATGAACACAAGGCGACGCATCAAGGCCGTGGTTATTCAGTGAGCAAGCGCTGATCATCGAGGAATATGATGGTTTCATAAACCCTATATCGATTAAGTTAAAATAAAATTGGGTTTTCTAAAAAAAGATTAGAAAAAATTGGTGAGGCGCATATTGGTAAACTTCCTAACAATTAGCTTAAGGAGCAAATCATAAGAGGGATAGCCCGTGGAGTTGGCGAGATAAAGGAAGTTCAAATCAAGCTCTCCGGGTTCATTGTAAGTTTTGTCAGAAGAAAAGTGAAAGTGGATGTGAGTAAGTCGCTTTGTCTCAATCACACAAGATAAGAAAGAAGCAGTATTATTTCTACTATCTTAAAAAAGAATTTGATTCCACTTTCTGTCCACCTTCATCCGTCGTCCGTCGCCTCTCCGGTTTTGGTCAACAGCTTTTCGCTTCTTTTTCTCAAGCCCCACGTCGGTTTTTTTCACCCCTCCTGATTTTCCGCCCGTGATGATCTCCTCAGATGTGGTCACCCAGGAAACATAAATTCTCTATCTCTATCTTCTCCCATCTCGCACATGGAACCAATCTCCATGCCTCCTCGCTGCGGCGCCGCCCCACCTCCACACCAGTCGTTGATGCCTCCGTCCTTCTCACCTCCACGCCCACTGCGTCTCTGCACCAGCTCCCCATCGCGCGCGTCCCAAGCCTCGATCCTCCGCTCCACCGATGACTGGTCGCAGTTCAGTAGGAGACCACGACCCGGTGTCACCCGCTCGCCGCCATCGCTGAGAAGGTTAAGACCTGATGCACATAGATGTCCCTTAGGCTGCATAGATGTCCGCGCTTGATGTCCACGAGGTCCGCATCGACAAGGAGACCATTGAGCCCCGCCGTCGACTGCCTCCCCGAGGCCATCTCATTTGCAGCCCCACTACACCGAGCCTCTTCGGCACCACCTCCACCGGCCAACACCATCAGATACTCGACACGAGTTCATGCTCTGCTTATGAAACGAGTGCTATAACACAGTCCAACTCTTCAAGGCAGAGTGTTAATTGTGGAGAACTGGTGATGCATCACGTCAAATTGATTCGGGTTAATCAAAATGAATCAATATCTTCCTTAAGTGCCTTGAGCTAAAATTGATTCAGGCTGATCAAAATGACATATAATACCGTCATAGTATTGACTGGGCTATTTTAGTTAATGTCTTTTTGTGCATTTGGTACTTTTCCATCATGCATTGCTTGCTAACTGAATTGACTCTCTTAGGGATATATTTTTGTAGACAATATGTAGCGATTGGAAAATAATCGAAAGAAATTTACGCCTAAAAATTTAGCATAGTCCTGACTATTCTGACCAGTTAGGAACCGACAATCCCTCAATTTTTGCCCTCGCTGGAAAAATAATATTTGTATAATCTTGTTCCTCTGTAATTTTGTAGGCCAGACTATGAAGCTGGATGGTAGGACTATTTTGGTACATTTCTCCCATGCATGGCCGGACTGCCCATCTCGGCGCGCAAGGGCATGTTAGTACTTTACTGGGTAATTCTGTTCAATTTCTATGTGATCACAAAAACGTACACCGAAATAAATTACTCACATTTTGCAGTTTTTTTCTGCAGCGAAATTTTACATCTCTGAGAGATTTTTTTTTTTTGACAGAGATACCGTAGGGAAAAATCCCTACGGTGTAGATTTTATATTAATAATCAGAGAAAAACCAGCGGTTTTTCAATACATGAATCTTACAACTCTGTCAAAAATTCAGGGTGGTTGGAAAACAAAAGGAGCTAACATAATCACAATGAGAAGTTTCTAATCCACTCCAACCAAGGAGTTTTTGACCCTGTATTGGTGTAACAGAACATTGCCCTGGAATTTGATCTTCCATTTGCTCCCCACAGGCCTAATATCTCTGAAGATGAAGTCATTACGAATGTTCCAAATATTCCAGGTCACGCATGCAAAGATTTCCATGAAACAAGGGCCAGTGAAGAGATGTTTAGCATTTCCGAATCTTGCAGACAAATCAGCGTTACTGTTCCAGATCAGTCCAACAGAATCCCAGCATCTTTTGGCAAACGGACACTCAAAAAATAAATGATCTCTGGTCTCTAGGATGGCTAGCTCACAGAGCAGACAATTCGGACCATCTTCAATCTGCCAATGCTTCCGACACATCAAATCTTTTGTATTTAGTCTGTCAAGTAGCAGTAGCCAAGCGAACACTCTAAGTTTGGGAAGACATTTGGATTTCCAAATAGATTGAATCATTGCGTCTTGAGGAAACTGAGCAAACACAAACTCATAGTATTTTGCGGAAGTGTAATTTTTGTTACCCCAAACAAAGACGTGAGAGTCATGTATCGTAGATTCATGATTGACAGTATCAAGGATGTGGGCAAGTTGTTCATGTTCCTCAAACGCTTGCACTGACAAGGGAAGAGCAAAGTGTTGTCCTGGCGCCTGAACTGATGCCGACTCGGCTACTGATACATCTTCATTCAACACATAGGAGTAGAGGTGTGGAAATCTATCACACAGCAGAGTATTGTCATACCAGAAATCCTTCCATAGGAGTGTCATTTTTCCATTATTAACTTCGGATTTGGTGATGCTCCTGTATATATTAACCATTTTGAAAATGTCCCGCCACCAAAAAGAACCCCTGGGGTTTTGGGCATGGGGAGGAGCGCCACCATATAAGGACCACACTAGTTTAACCCATGGGACGTTAGCTTTGCAAAAAAAATTGTGAAGCTGCTTCAAGAGAAGGGCACAGTTCTGAATTTCCAAGTTCAGGACGCCGAGTCCACCATATTTCTTGGGCCTACATACCACAGGCCAAGCCACCAGTGAGTGAGACATTCCTGTGGTCTCATTCTTGCCCCAAAGACAAAGCCTTCTGCCACGATCAAAGAATTTAATGGTTGATTTTGAGAGTTTCAGCGAAGCCAAGTAATGGGTTGGAAGTGATGATAATACCGAGTTCACCAATTGCAGTCTACCTCCAGAGTCAAGAAATCTTGCGCTAGCATTCAGTCTCCTCTCTAATTGATCAGCTAGGGGAGACATATCATTGACTGTTGGTCTAGTGGTGCCAAGAGGAAGCCCTAGATAGGGGAATGGCATTGATCCAGTGACACATCCGAATGTTTGTGCTAGCTCATTTAACTTTGTGTCATCAACATTTATAGGCATCATGCAAGTCTTATCATAATTTACTTTCAGTCTGGTAGCTTGTCCAAATATTTTCAGAATCTCTTTTAGAACTAACAGCTGCCTCGGGCAAGCTTGCATGACAACCAGAGTGTCATCTGCGTATTGAACAATTGGAAAATCTGTCTCTGCTAGAGGAATAGGTGCCGTGAGTTGTCCACTTCTGGCTGAATGATTAACCATCGTCTGGAGCAAATCGGCACCTCCACAAATAGAATTGGAGACAGAGGATCCCCTTGACGAACACCTCGCTTGCAGGGAAATTTCTTTCAAGGTACACCATTCAGTAAGACCGAGTAAAAACCAGTATTAAAAATGGAATTGATCCACATGATCCACTTGTCATCATATCCCTTGCATTTCAGAATTTTGATAATTGCCTCATGTCCAATTGTGTCAAAAGCTTTGGTAAAATCCAATTTTAGTACAATTGATTCTCTCTTGGAATGATGACATTGGTGTATGTATTCATATGCCCAAGCAATGCAGTCCTGGATGGTCCTAGTTTTAAGGAAACCATATTGATTTGCATGAACAAGCTTTAAGATCTTTTCCTGCAATCTATTTGCCAACAACTTCGTGAGCAGCTTAAAAGAGGAGTTAAGAAGCGAAATCGGTCTGAAATCATTTGGGTTCTCAGGAGAAGCAGTCTTTGGAATGAGAGTTATAAAAGCATCATTGATACTCTGCAAATTAACTGTTCCTGCCCTAAAATCATGACACAATCGGTAGAAGTCCCATTTGATTATTGGCCAGCAAGTTTTTATGAATAACCCATTAAAACCATTAGGGCCTGGAGCTTTATCAGAGGGAAGATCATGAACTACTCCATCAATTTCAGAGATAGAAAAGGGAGCAGACAAAGAATCCAGCTGGATGGACGGCTGTAAGAAATTTCCAAAGTTGAAAGAACGGTCGAGAGGAACTGAAACACCTAGTCTTTCTTGAAATGCTTGCTTGAGAATACTTGCTTTTTCATGATGTTCATACGTTGTTGTTCCATCTGTTCTAGTAAGGGAGGATATTGTATTCAGTCTATATCTGATAGTAGCCATCGAATGAAAATATGAAGAATTTTCGCTACCGAATTTAGCCCGTTTGGCTGTGCACCTTTTTTCCAGTACTCATGTTTGCAGTGTAGCAGCTGGCTCAATTTTTTTTTTCACAGTAATTCTAAAGTTCCACTCGGTGATATGGAGTAAACGTTGATCCTCCAACTCATCCATCATGAGAATAATCTCATTACAATTACTGATCAGCTTGTTGATGACGGATAGACTAGTACTCCATTTTCTCAGTCCTTTACGAAGGAGCTTGAACTTAGCAGACAGAGATTTTGCACTATCGCCAGGACAATGTATTTCCCAAATATTTCTGACTACTTCCATAAATCCAGGCATATTAATCCAATAATTTTCAAACCTGAAGACACTTGCTTTTGGAATAGCTGTACCAATGGATATAACACATGGTACATGATCTGAAGTAGGACGAGCAAGAGGGTGCACTAAGGTATTGGGGAATTTCAGTGTCCAACTAGGGGAGGTGAAGAACTAGTCTAATTGTTCAAGCAAAGGCTCCGACTGCATGTTACTCCATGTATAAGCACGACCTTTTTGGTGGCAGCTCCACCAGGCCTTGAGTATTGATCAAATCATTGAAAATGGCAATATCAGCGAGATTTGATCCAGGTCTGTTCCGACTGTCCGAATAACGGTAGAAGTTATAATCACCAACCAGTAGCCAGAGGGCATCATCCTCAATCTCAAGACTGTACAGCCAAGCAATAAAATTCTCACGAGCCTCCCCCTCACAGGGGCCATAAACATTCACTAGATAGAAAGAATCATCAGATATCATCGATTGGAATTTAATAACAATCCCAAATATTTCAGACTGGACCACTTCCCCCTGGAAATTATTACCTGCCCACATGACCAGAAGGCCTCCGGATGCCCCATCCGAGGGAACAAATGCAAACTGATTGAACCGCTTGGGAGCAAAGTTTTTCAAATAACCAATGTTAAAATCCCCTCTTTTTGTTTCTTGAAAGCAAACAATTGACGCAAGACTCTCATCAATTTTGTTACGAATAAGCGGCCACTTATCAGGCATATTGATGCCGCGGATATTCCAACATAACAATCTCCAAATACGATTTAACAAATCCATTTAACAAAGTGCAAATAGGCAACCACACAGTGCCTCATGACTAAGCGACATATTAGTCTTGACGTGGGCGGCGAAGGCGATCTTCAGTGAGCACCTCAGGATCAATGTTGCACATCTCAACACCAAGACGTTGCATCTCCGTGATCTGCAGAACCGCAGGTGGAGTGGCACGAGGAACAGATGAAGCACGATGACGTGGATTGCGATCAGGGAGGGCAGAGTGCATGAAGCCTTCATTATTATTGCGGGTGCAACGTTTCACTTGAGAGGTCACAGTGGGGGATTCAGTCTTTCGTGGGCGTCCACGACCACGACGGGGAGCAACCACAATAACATCAGAGGCTGCAGCTTCCACGCCCACAGCACCATCAGAGGAGGCAGCCTCTAAATCCACAGCAGGCGGTACAAACATAGCGGCTGGTTCATCGCCAGCATGAGTGACTAACTGTTCGTCTGCATTGTCATCTGCAAGGTCCAGCACAAAGGGCCCGTTTGCCCCACTGATTTGTTGTTCTTCCGAAGGAGCAGGGGGGCCAAGAGCAGAGGCCCAGAATGATCAACAGGATTATCAACAGACTCTTGCATATTAGAAACAGTGCTCAGACCAGGAAGACTAACTTGGCATGAGATCCTCCTGGGCACCCTCCTATAGCTATCATCTTGAGCAACTTCCATCAATAGTCTTTTTCCAGCAGACAAAGCTAGCATTTTTAGTTCTAGGTATGGAAAAAAGGAAGTATTATCCATCCAAGGGTTGGGTTTAGTGAAACCATCCACAACCGAAGCAGTTATTGAACAAGACACTCGCTCAAAAAAATCTGCCTGAATGCTCACAGAGTTGATGATTATCACATTATCCACAGCTTGGACCTTCATCTGCAGCTCAGGACTGGTAACAGGAGTAATGCTATCATCCCATGCCCGCATCGGGCTGCCAGTGAGTCTACCCATCGGAGGAGTCACCCCAGCTTCAGAAGAAACCCCTATTCTGCAACAACAGTTTTCAGAGGCGAAGAGACCAGAGTATCCGGAGTCTGTTTAGCAACCCAGATTTTCCGCATCGGTCGATTCTTAATTCTCCATTGCCAAATCCCAGGACACTCCTTTTGTCGATGGCCCAGAGCCTTACAGGCCCGACAACGCCATCCAATAGTACAGGAATTAGCCAGGTGTCCAGAGTCAAAGCACTTGAAGCAGTATTTTGGCCCAAGCAATTTCTGCGGACAAATGCAGTTGGGTTTTAATTCAGAGCATGCCTCACATCGCCTAGGGCAAGTAGCACGAGAATAATCCGTCAAACCACAGCGTGAGCAGCGGCCCAAGAATTTGAAAACCAGCTCCCTAGGCGGGACTATCGGAATATTCAAATGAGTCATAATATCCTGATCCGTATATTTCGCAAACCGAAGATCCTCGATCTGTTCAAGCACATTTTTGGAAAGATTTGAACAAAGATTTGACGCAAAGTTTACTCCGTGAAATACTCGTCTCTTAAAGGCTGTCAGATCCTCAGGAATCGGGCAATCAAGCGTGCCTACTCTCACTGGCAAAGAACCTTGTCCCGCCGGCGGCGAAGAGGACCGATCAACTGAATCAAAAGAACCAAAGACTAAAGAAGAACCTGGATCTTTAACTGACCGATCATGAGAAGAACCATTAACAAACCCGAATTTGGCCAATTCTGAAGCTGAGGAAATAGGATCTTTCCGGGCACTGTTTGTCAAGAACGCCAGATTAGGGTTCAACCTAGTGGGGCTGCGGAGTGCAATGTCCAGATTTTCAGAACAAGAATTCCAGATATAATTGCCAGTAGAAAAAGATCCCTTCATAGAAGAGATATCACCATGAAACAAGCTGAAGTGACAAATGAAATCTGGCCATATGCGATCCCTCAAACCATAGACAAAATGCCCAACTTTATTCGAGGCTAAAGAAAACCTGAACCGGCGATCGCTCAACTGCAAAACTCTGAACCCCAGACGATCACCTCCAATATAGCATTGAAGGGCAAGACCAACTGATTCTTCATTCAGAACAAAGGAAGCCGACGAAAACGAAACCACCAGAAAGAACTCTTTCGAAGAAGACCGAGGAGAAAAAGGAACCGAAGATCCGAACCGGTGACGCACCTGTGATTCAAACGCCAAACCAGGGGAGAAATCCTAGTGTAGTAGCCCCTCCATAGCCACCGATCAAAGGGAGACGCCATTGGGGGATGCGCAAGGGATGGGGTGGAGAGGGCGGTGGAGGAGAGGGAGAGGAGAGGGAGACGCCATCCGAGGGAGATCCCACACTCTTGTGTTGAACCAAAATTCTCTGAGATATTATAATTCTGTATGAACTTTGCATGTTTCAGGAAAGGATCTTTGGCACCGAAGATGGGAAAGGAGGACAATGATCTTTAGGCGACGGTGGAGAAGCTGATGTGTGGTGATCTCCGGAGTCTTATTTTCTGCCACATCATGTGCTTCTACAAGTAACGTGGGCAAATTGGAAACAATGAAACTTCACTGCGATCCAGCTTCAATTCTAATCTCAGTATGGACAAATATACAAATTCTATAAAACTACTGTTTGGAAAAATAACAAGGCTGATTTTCAGGTATCCTTCAGTTCTGGTTTCAATCTTAACTATAAGCAAGAGCTCATATGCGCGAACATATCTTACGGAAATTGAAATTTAATAGTGTAAAATTTTCGTTTTGGTAGTCCTCGTACAGTTGATGATATGGGTATTGTTGCGAAATGCAGATGGTCAATTAGAAAAATTAAAGGTTTATGAATGCAAAGCATACTTGAGGATGCACGGTTGAGATTGTGATGCATGTAAAATGCATACATGAACTTTGCACTTTAATTGCTTATATTCCAATCATATTTGCATCATATAAGGGTTATATCAATGTTTTATAATGATTTTGGGAATATTTCATAGTTTTCCCATTTATTTGGAATTAACCCTGTTTTTCCAGAAAACGTCTTTTTTAGTGTTTCAGACTTTCCGGGAGCTTCGGGACTCCAAAAAGGGCAAGGCCAAAGAGCACGGTTCAGAATTTTCGAGACGAACGCAATGGGCTTAAATTGAAGACCGGAAGCCCAACAGGCTGGAAATGGGAGGGTCCCACGTGGCCTAAAATACCTGGCCGCGTGGGCCCAGCTCTTTTCCCCCTCGGAGCTCCGTGGCCGTCGATCTTTCGTCCACCGACTCCTTCTTGACCTAAAAACGCCTATAAAAAAGGTCCCCTGGCGTTTCGCGAAAGGAGGCGGCGGAGAAACACAAAACCACGAAACAGAGAGACAGAAGGCTGCCGCCGGAGAAGATCGGAGGGGGGAAACGCCGCCGGAATCGCCTCCGGAGGGCTCCACCCCCCTCCGGCGTGTTCATCATCAACATCTACAGCAAGAACTTCTCCACCATCATCACCATGATGAAGGGGGAGTAGTCCACCCCCTGGACTAGGGTTTGTGGTGGTAACTTTTGTATCTCTCCTCTCTCTTGAGCTTCACTAATTAGTACCGTATGAGCTGCCAAACATGATTACGGTCATCTATGTAATACCTTTGTGGTGAATATTGTGGTGTGAGATGATTTGTTATGCATTTACCGTTGTGTTGGAGCTTTTGTGATTTGTCATACTTTGAAGTATGATGTATGTGGGTACGGGATGGCCGATGTGACACGGCATAGGTATTGAGTGACACAGTACTGCCCAACATCCTTTATCTGGGGGTAAAAAGATAGAGTATGATGTGGGAGTGAGAGAAACCACGCTAGCCTTACGAGGGGTGACCTAGCAACACAAATGAGTATTTCTTTCAACTATGTGTTTTAGGACATATAGCCGTCATAAAAAGCTACCATTAAAACATGACAATTGTGTGTACTTTATCTATAACATGATGATCACCGTAGATGAGAGAGAGAGAGGATTAAGTGAACCCATGAACCATGTCCATTGTTCCTATAAGAAACACACACTTGAGCTTGTCCTCTTGCTACATAGAGGATTGGGCTTTCTCTCTTTGAGAGGTTTCACTTGCTACTACCTTTGTCTTGTCCTCTTGCAAAGAAGAGGATTGAGACACTTTTACATCCATCAAACCAACCATCTTGTTCTCTAAACTTGTTTAGTGCATAATCAACTAAAACTCGTGACACTTTAGTTGTAGGGAATAGATAACTTTTCCTTCTTGCTCCTGCGGATCGATACCTTACTTCCACATTGAGAGTTGCTACAGTGATCCCTTGCTCTTGGGGGTTATCAGATTGTCAGGCAAGGAAGAAGAGCTTCTAAATCGTATTAGAGAGAATAATTGAGGATGCACAGTTGAGATTGCCAGGCAATAAAGAAGAGCTTCTAAATCGTATTAGAGAGCATATTGAGTATGAACTACATCTATTAATCATGTTACCTCTCAAAATACTTTCTCTTTTAATATTTCATAAAATAAGGGAGCTATGGCTTTGTTTCGATATTTCCTATCCCTTTCACGTATTTACACTTTGTGTTTTACAAACATTCTGGTGAATATTTCGGGTGAGGTGAAGTATCCATTGTCAAGGTTTGTTCTGAACTGTAAAGGTGAAAAAGCTATTTCTAACATAACACAAAACATGGTGCATTGATGAGAATTAATTTCAACACAAGAAAGTGTACTTATGCTTGGGCTGTACCAAAGAACTGTCAAATTTATTTTTGCTTGAAGGATTTGAAAATTTCATTAGTAGTAATAGAGCATGCAAAATTTGTCAGTACAAAGGTTTGGTGAATTAAAAAAAAGTGGTGATGGCATTATTAGCTAATGTCTCTCAATCCAACAAGTATCAGATTTGTGATAATTGTTGTAATTTTATTTGGGCATCAAATGGATTCCCAAGGCCTGCATTTGGAGTGGTGTTGTAAAATTCATTTTATGGCTGCTTGTAACTAAGTAGAAGTGTCATTTAAAGGGTGT
The DNA here is from genome assembly GCA_947311845.1 of Poa pratensis. Lineage (NCBI taxonomy): Eukaryota > Viridiplantae > Streptophyta > Magnoliopsida > Poales > Poaceae > Poa > Poa pratensis. The sequence goes on along the minus strand of CAMZMU010000098.1, from coordinate 28,997,248 downwards.
ACTCTCTGTACTCATCTCCCTTGGCTTTGTATTACTTCTTGGATGCATTGCATTGGCATCATTGGTACTTTGAAATGGATATTTGGGTGCAATATCACGAAGATGGGGCTATAGCCGTGACAGAGAAATAGTCTGCTTCGGAGGAGGCGGGGGCACATATGCGGTCTTGGTGAATACAAATCATGTAAGTTTTCCTTCGTTGCTATATATATTGAAGGACTATATAATTTTGGACTAAGATGTTCCTGTAGATTGAGCTGATACTTTTATTACCACATGTAGTTCTACAAATGGTTTACTGAACATGAACCAGCTACGAAATCTGAGGTCTGTGCACATCTGTTTCCTTTTTGTAGTGGACAACTTGCGATGGCACGTTGATATTTTACTCCTGTTTTTTCTGTAGACAAATGAAAAGTATCGCCTGTATGGGAGTACCTCAGAGGAATGTGTTAAAACATGTGATTTATATCCTTCGCCTAGTAGATTAACAAGTGTGTGATACGTCCATTTTGCATCACTATTTTATATCATAATTTACTGCTATTCATTGATATATTTCACATTTGGATGATATACTTATGTTATTTTATCTTGTTTTGCATGTTTGATGATTATTGGAGAATTAACTGCCGGAGTCAGGATTCAGCTGGAAAAAGCATCGTCAAGACACCCTATTTCTGAAGATCAACAATTCACGGAAAATATACAGATGTTCCTATTTTGTCAGATGCCGGAGCCAGCCAAAAGGGGAGGCTGAGATGGGCCACGAGGGGCCCACACCACCCCACGGCGCGGGCCCCCTCTGCCGCGCCGGGGCATGGTGTGGCCACCCTGGCCCACCTCTGGCGCTCCCCCTTCGCGTACTTCATCCCCCAGAAACCCTAAGACGGGAGTCATCGAGGAAATATTCCGCCGCCTCCACGAGGCGGAAACCACAGAGAGAGAAAAAGCTCTCCGGCAGGCAGAAATCTGCCGGGGAAATTCCTTCCCGGAGGGGGGAAATCATCGCCATCGTCATCGTCATCACGCCGGACTTCATCGGGATCATCATCATCATCTCCATCGCTCACCATCATCTCCACCGCTCCACTTCGTTCGCTGTAACATCTAGGGTTATACTTTGTGTAGTTCATAGGGGAAACTTTCCCGGTGTTGATTACTACTTGTGGTTGATGCTATTAAGTTTTATCGGTGAATTGAAGTATATGTCCAGATTGTTATTCATCATTATATCACCTCTGATCATGATCCATATGATGTCTTGTGAGTAGTTCGTTTAGTTCTTGAGGACATGGGAGAAGTCATGCTGTTAGTAGTGGAACTATGTTGAGTAATATTTAATGGTTTGATATTTAAGTTGTGGTGTTATTCTTCTAGTGGTGTCGTGTGAACGTCGACTACATGACACTTCACCTTTATGGGCCTAGAGGAATGCATTGTGTATTCGGCTACTAATTGTGGGGTTGCCGGAGTGACAGAAACCTAAACCCCCGTTAGTAAACCGGTGCATGAGGGAGTGTAGGATCTCAGAGTTTAAGGCTGTGGTTAGATTTATCTTAATTACTTCCTTGTAACGCGGATGCTTGCAAGGGGTTTAATCACAAGTATGTATTAGTCCAAGTTAGGGCAGTGCATTAGCATAGGTTCACCCACACAACACTTATCAAAACAATAAAGATTAATCAGCTGTAGGAAGCGAAAGCACTTGACGAAATTCCCGTGTGTCCTCAAGAACATTTTGCCATCATAAGTAAACCAACCGGCTTATCCTTTGCTCTAAAAAGGATTGGGCCACTTGCTGCAATTATTATTACTGTCTTTTATTTACACGTATTTTATTTATCTGCAATATCAAAAACCCCTAAAAACTTGTCTGCTAGTATTTACAGTGATTCCTTGATCAAAACTACTTGTCAACACCTTCTGCTCCTCGTTGGGTTCGACACTCTTATTTATCGAAAGTACTACGATACACCCCCTATACTTGTGGGTCATCAAGACTATTTTCTGGCGCCGTTGCCGGGGAGTGAAGTGCTATTGGTAAGTGGAATTGGTAAGGGAAACCTTTACTGTAAGTGCTGTTTTTATTTCTGCTTGCTGCTTTATTTTATTATGGAGAGATCTCCATTCGAATCCCTATTTGGGAATACTACTGCCACTGCTAAGGTAGTAGATGAACCGCCGCCTGCTGAATTAGATCCATTTAAAATACCTATGAAAATTGTTGAACGTGTTATGGATAACCGCTATGTTGGAGATGGAACCATCCATCCTGGTGATCATTTACTATTTATACATGAATTATGCGAGTTGTTCAAGTGTGCAGGTATTTCAATGGAAAAAGTCAAGAGGAAGTTATTCTCTATATCATTGAAGGGCCGAGCTGCGGAATGGTATAAGATGCCGATCTATTGGCTGGGAGGAAATTGTACCTCTCTTTTATTCTAAATTCTATCCTCCTAGTGAGATTCATCAAGATCGAAATCGCATATATAATTTTTGGCCTCATGATGGAGAGAGTATTGCCCAAGCGTGGGGGAGATTGAAGTCACTAATGCTCAAATGTCCCATTCATGAGCTCCCAAGTAATATTGTTATCAATAATTTTTATGCAAGGCTTTCTCTTCATGATAAGGATTTATTGGATGCCTCTTGTTCTGGATCATTTACACGTACTGAAGAAGAAGTTAAATGGGACCTTCTTGACCGTATTCAGGAAAATACTGAAGGATGGGAGAACGACAAAGGTAGAAAGTCAGGTATAAATTATGATTATGAATGCATTAAATCTTTTATGGAGACTGATGATTTCCGTAATGTTAGTGCTGTTTACTGTCTTGATTCTCAAGTTGTTGCAAATTATTACAAAGCTTTTGCCTCTTATCTTGATGTGCCTAAGAAGGATTTGAATAAATATCATGAACCTTATAAAGAAAAACCAATTCGGCCATTGGCAGAAGTATTGAAGTTCATACTGTTGATCACATTTTGCCAGAACCTTATATTGAAAAAATACCTTTTCCTGTTAAAGTCAAGCAACATTCTCTGATAGCTAGTGTGGTTAATAAAAGTGCCAAGAAACCTTTAGAGCCTGATGAACAAATAACTGTTGAACCTGAAGTAGCAATTATAAAGGATTTGGTAACTGAAAATGTAGATGGAGAACATATTATCTTTTGTGAAGATGCTTCTAATATTGTTTCGCATCCTGGTAAATTAGGAAAACAAGTGTTCCTGTGCTTTCAGTGAAGATAGGAGAACATTGCTATTATGGTTTATGTGATATTGGTGCAAGTTCTAGTGCTATTCCTTTTGAACTTTATAAAGAAATTATGCATGAAATTAGTCCCTGTGAACTTGAGGATATTGATGTGGTTATTCAACTTGCCAATAGGGAAACTATCTCTCCATTGGTATTGTGAGAGATGTTGAGGTTTTATGCGGTAAAACTAAATATCCTACTGATTTTCTAGTACTTGGTTCTAAAGCTAGTAAAACTTGTCCTATTATTTTCGGTAGACCTTTCTTGAATACATGTGGTGCTATTATAGATTGTAAGAAAGAGAAAATTTACACTAAATTTAATGGAGAATCTTATGAGTTTAATTTCTCTAAGTTTGGTAAGAAACTTTATGAAACTGATTTGCCTAATGAGGACCGAAAATTGAACAACTTGCTGCTATTGCTATTGCTCCTAACAATGCCTTGCAGCAATTTATGGAGGAACACGAAAGTGAGGTCTTTATGGAGGAAAGGAATGAAATTGACAATATCTTTCTTCATCAACCACCATTACTTAAGCATAATTTGCCGGTGGAAGATTTGGGTACCCCTGCACCTCCTAAAGAAGATCCTGTTTTTGATTTAAAACCTTTGCCTGATAACCTTAAATATGCTCACATTGATGATAAGAAAACATATCCTGTTATTATTAGTTCTAAACTTTCAGGTACTGAAGAGGCAAGGTTATTGGAAGTGTTGAGGAAACACCGAGGGGCTATCGGATATACTTTGGATGATTTAAAAGGGATTTCTCCTGCTATATGTCAACACGCCATCAACATGGAAGATGATGCAAAACCTGTTGTGGAGCACCAGCGTCGTCTAATCCCTAAAATGAAGGAAGTGGTAAGAAATGAGGTATTAAAACTCCTCGATGCTGGTATAATTTATCCTATTGCTGATAGTAAATGGGTAAGTCCTGTGCATTGTGTTCCTAAGAAAGGAGGAGTTACTGTTGTGCCAAATGAAAATGATGAACTTATTCCTCAAAGAGTAGTTGTTGGATATAGGATGTGCATTGATTTTCGAAAGGTTAATAAAGTTACTAAGAAAGATCACTATCCTTTACCTTTTATTGATCAAATGTTAGAAAGGTTGTCTAAGAAAACTCATTTTTGCTTTCTTGATGGTTATTCTGGATTTTCACAAATTGCTGTTAGAGCGAAGAGATCAAGAGAAAACTACTTTTACTTGTCCTTATGGAACTTATGCTTATAGGCGTATGCCTTTTGGTTTGTGTAATGCTCCTGCTACATTTCAAAGATGCATGTCTGCTATTTTTCATGGTTTTTGTGAAAAAATTGTGGAAGTATTCATGGACGATTTTTCCGTCTATGGAACTTCTTTTGATAACTGCTTGCAAAACCTTGATAAAGTTTTGCAGAGATGTGAGGAAACTAATCTTGTTCTTAATTGGGAGAAATGTCACTTTATGGTTAATGAAGGGATTGTTCTTGGACATAAAATTTCTGAAAGAGGTATTGAAGTGGACAGAGCTAAAGTTGAAGCAATTGAGAAAATGCCCTGTCCCAGGGATGTTAAAGGTATTCGTAGTATTCTCGGTCATGCCGGTTTCTATAGAAGGTTTATTAAAGATTTCTCTAAAATTTCAAAACCTCTTACTAATCTTCTCCAAAAAGATGTACCTTTTTTTTTGATGATGATTGTAAAGAAGCTTTTGAGTCTCTAAAAAAGGCTTTAACCACTGCTCCTGTTGTTCAACCTCCTGATTGGACTTTACCTTTCGAAATTATGTGTGATGCTAGTGATTTTGCTGTAGGTGCTGTTCTTGGACAGCGAGTAGATAAGAAGTTGAATGTTATTCATTATGCTAGTAAGACTCTTGATGCTGCTCAAAAGAATTATGCCACTACTGAAAAAGAGTTTTTAGCAGTAGTTTTTGCTTGTGATAAGTTTAGACCCTATATTGTTGATTCGAAAGTTATTATCCATACCGATCATGCTGCTATTAGATACCTTATGGAAAAGAAAGATGCTAAGCCTAGACTTATAAGATGGGTGCTTTTATTACAAGAGTTTGATTTGCATATTGTAGATAGGAAAGGTGCTGAAAATCCTGTCGCTGATAATTTGTCTAGATTGGAAAACATTTCTTATGATCCTGTTCCTGTTAACGATAGTTTTCCAAATGAACAATTGGCTGTGATAAAGGTAAGCTCGCGAGAAAGTCCTTGGTATGCTGACTATGCTAACTTTATTGTTGCCAAGTATTTGCCTCCAACCTTTACAGCTCAGCAAAGAAGGAAATTCTTTTATGACTTGAGGCATTATTTTTGGGATGACCCACACTTATATAAAGAAGGAGTGGATGGTATAATGCGAAGATGTGTTCCAGAATTTGAACAAAAAGAAATATTGAGAAATGCCATGGAAGTGCTTATGGAGGACATCATGCTGGAGATAGAACTGCACAAAAGGTTTTACAATCAGGTTTTTATTGGCCTACTCTTTTTAAAGATGCAAGAAAATTTATTTTATCATGCGATGAATGTCAAAGAGTTGGTAATATAACTAGACGCAATGAAATGCCTATGAATTATTCTCTTGTTATTGAACCTTTTGACTGTTGGGGATTTGACTTTATGGGTCCTTTTCCTCCTTCTGATGGTTATACTCATATACTTGTTGCTGTTGATTATGTTACTAAATGGGTAGAAGCTATACCAACATCTAGTGCTGATGGTGAGACATCATTAAAAATGCTTAAAGATATTATTTTTCCAAGGTTTGGTGTGCCTAGATATCTCATGACTGATGGTGGTTCTCATTTTATCCATGGTGCTTTTAGAAAAACCCTTGCTAAATATGATGTTAATCATAGAATTTCTTCACCTTATCATCCTCAAACAAGTGGTCAAGTAGAATTATCAAATAGAGAGATTAAATCTATTTTGCAGAAGACTGTTAATAAATCTAGAAAGAATTGGGCTAGGAAGCTTAATGATGCTTTGTGGGCTTATAGAACTGCTTATAAAAATCCTATGGGTATGTCTCCTTATAAAATGGTTTACGGAAAAGCTTGTCATTTACCTCTAGAATTAGAACATAAAGCTTATTGGGCCGTAAAAGAACTTAATAGAGATTTTAAACTTGCCGGTAAAAAGAGGTTACTTGACTTGAGTTCCTTAGATGAATGGAGAAGTGAAGCTTATGAAAATGCTAGACTTTTTAAAGAGAAAGTGAAACAATGGCATGATAGGAGAATCCTAAAGAGAGAGTTTAATGTTGGTGAGAAAGTTCTATTGTATAGGTCTCGTCTCAGATTTTTTGCAGGTAAATTACTTTCGAAATGGGAAGGACCTTATGTTGTTTCAGAGGTTTACCGTTCAGGTGCAATCAAAATTACTTCGCTTGATGGTGACAATCTCAAGTGGTTAATGGTCAAAGACTCAAGCATTATATTTCTGGGGATTCTTATAACGAAGACGTTGATATTATTCAAGTAGTGACTCCGGAAGATTTTATTAAAAGTCAAATTCAGAAAACTGCAGAGTCTGTTTTCGAATAGGTAACAGTTTTGGTAAGAAAAAGTTCGCGTTTAACTTCCCAACTTATTTTTGTTGTTTTTATTAAATATGGAAAATTACGAGCCGAAAACGGGGAGGAAACGGTGCCCGAGGGCACCACACCACCCCACGGCGCGGGCCCACCCTTGGCCGCGCCGTGGCATGGTGTGGGCGCCTCGGAGCCCGTCTCCAGCCCGGTTTCGACCTGGACTTTCCTTTTGTTATGAAACTTTTTGCTATATAATCCCCCGAGGTCCGTATATCGTTTTCTCGTCGTGTTTTCGTTTCGGGTTGTTTCTGTTCAGATGTCGTCCCAGGGTTCATCTCAGAGAAGTACGTGCTGCGACGTCGACGTGAGCTCCTCCGTGACCTCGATCAGGGGACTTTCGTAGGATGGTCAGAAGAAGAAAGGATCACAGCTAGGCGCAAGGATATGGATCAGAGCGTCAAGGAGGAAGTAAAGGAGATGTCGTCAAACAAAGAGGGACAGATTGCTGCAAGATCAAGGACAAGCAAACCTACTTTTGTGGGATCAATTAATACTCAACGTGCCTTTTCTCATAATATGCAGGGAGCGACACCGCCTGTTCCAGATTTTAGCTCTTTTCCTGCAGTAACTGAGGCTCTTCGAGTCACTGATGAGTTTTGTGATCAATATCGAGTTCTGAGGATGGAGGTGGAGATACTCCAAGAGGAGAACGATAGGCTTCGCCGCATGCTAGAGCGGTTCCTGTCCCCAATCAAGATCGTCCCACCATCACCACCGAAGGAGTAATTCATCATTGGTATTGGCATCCCCTCAGCTTGTTCCAAGCTTGGGGGGAGTGCCGCGGTATCATCACCATTATCTTTTACCTTTTACTTTTCAGTCGAGTCATATCATGAGTAGAGAAGTTATCATATAGGATGGTTTGCAGTGTGGAAGTATCTCTCCTTAGTTGGTTATCTATGTATCCCTTGGTGTGAGTTGCCGTTATTGGAATATTAATGAGAAGTTTTATCATTTACTTTCTGCACACTTTATTTTACTTTGCAAATTTCTGTCATATGAATGATCTTGTTGTTAGTGTTGGCATCACTTTGGGAGCATCAAGTAAATCTATTTGGTTTTGGCAAACTTAGCATTGGTCAGTAGCAACAATACTTTGAGGCTTAAGTAGAAAAGAGGGGATTGCATGTAGATACATTATCTCATATCTTTCTTTCTTGTTGGCTCATGAGCTTAGTATTCTCAAGTTAAAATTATTTGTGTTTACAAGGAAGATTGCATGATTGTTCTATTACATTTATATTTGTTTGTATCCCTCCACTCTTATGCTTGCTACCCAGCCTTGCTAGCCAAAAACCTGTACTGAGAGGGAATGCTTCTCGTGCATCCAAACCTTGAGCCAAAACCCATGCCATTTGTGTCCACCATAACTACCTATATGTGGTATTTCCTTGCCACTCCAAGTAAATACTTCATGTGCTACCTTTAAACTATTCAAAAGTTACTACTCCTTATTTGTGTCACTGTTTACTAGCTCATGAGGACGGGGTGGATGTCTTTATGTCAACTGTCAAACAGACTTTACCACCGGACTAGCGGCATATACATCCGCTTATCCATTAATTTTGCAAAAAGAGCTGGCAAATGGGGTGCCCAGTCCCAATTAATTACAACTTTAACCGCTTAATTCTCTTCACATTTTTGCCCTGATTTATCAGTCAAGCAATGACAAACAGTGAAATATCTGCATGTGTAAACAAAAGAGAAGAGGGATGATCTGCCTTGCTGGTAGAAATAACGTCCTTCATGGGAGCCGCTCTTAAAAGTCTGGTTGGCAGGGTCATATTGTACTTTCCATTTTCTGATTCGTTGACAATTCTCATACACCACTCAAAACTTATATTTTTATTCTCTATATGATTTCAAAAACTTAAAAAGCTCTAGCACATGATTTAATCCCTGCTTCCCTCTGCGAAGGGCCTTTCTTTTACTTTTATGTTGAGTCAGTAAACCTATTCCCTTCTTTCTTAAGCAAGCATTTGAGTTGTTGTGATTCAACCATCTATATATTAATATTATCAATCATGTTTGTTATCCTTCCTTGTTTTGCACAAGTCTTTTATCTGAAGGAATATAACTTTGAAAGTTATCAATGACTGTAAAGAAATTGTGATAATTGAGCATGTAAGTTCTGCAATATAGCTCCGATATAAGGACTCTACTCGAAAGATAAGTACAATCTGTTAATTGTTCTCTGACCAAGAACGAAGTTTGCCATCACCAAACTATGATTTTCTTTATGCACCTTTATTGTGATTTCCATTACTCGTTCAAGATAAGTTATATGAGGGGAAGTTGCTGTCTAAAATGATTGTGTGTTAGTACATGTTGATGCTTCTTGTCCGTATTCTTTATTATCGACGCTTCACTCCATAAACCTGTGGTCTTGTTTACTGAGTTCAGCTTTCGCTTGGGGACAAGCGAGGTCTAAGCTTGGGGGGAGTTGATACGTCCATTTTGCATCACTATTTTATATCATAATTTACTGCTATTCATTGATATATTTCACATTTGGATGATATACTTATGTTATTTTATCTTGTTTTGCATGTTTGATGATTATTGGAGAATTAACTGCCGGAGTCAGGATTCAGCTGGAAAAAGCATCGTCAAGACACCCTATTTCTGAAGATCAACAATTCACGGAAAATATACAGATGTTCCTATTTTGTCAGATGCCGGAGCCAGCCAAAAGGGGAGGCTGAGATGGGCCACGAGGGGCCCACACCACCCCACGGCGCGGGCCCCCCTTCTGCCGCGCCGGGGCATGGTGTGGCCACCCTGGCCCACCTCTGGCTCCCCCTTCGCGTACTTCATCCCCCAGAAACCCTAAGACGCGGAGTCATCGAGGAAATATTCCGCCGCCTCCACGAGGCGGAAACCACAGAGAGAGAAAAAGCTCTCCGGCAGGCAGAAATCTGCCGGGAAATTCCTTCCCGGAGGGGGGAAATCATCGCCATCGTCATCGTCATCACGCCGGACTTCATCGGGATCATCATCATCATCTCCATCGCTGTCACCATCATCTCCACCGCTCCACTTCGTTTCGCTGTAACATCTAGGGTTATACTTTGTGTAGTTCATAGGGGAAACTTTCCCGGTGTTGATTACTACTTGTGGTTGATGCTATTAAGTTTTATCGGTGAATTGAAGTATATGTCCAGATTGTTATTCATCATTATATCACCTCTGATCATGATCCATATGATGTCTTGTGAGTAGTTCGTTTAGTTCTTGAGGACATGGGAGAAGTCATGCTGTTAGTAGTGGAACTATGTTGAGTAATATTTAATGGTTTGATATTTAAGTTGTGGTGTTATTCTTCTAGTGGTGTCGTGTGAACGTCGACTACATGACACTTCACCTTTATGGGCCTAGAGGAATGCATTGTGTATTTGGCTACTAATTGTGGGGTTGCCGGAGTGACAGAAACCTAAACCCCCGTTAGTAAACCGGTGCATGAGGGAGTGTAGGATCTCAGAGTTTAAGGCTGTGGTTAGATTTATCTTAATTACTTCCTTGTGACGCGGATGCTTGCAAGGGGTTTAATCACAAGTATGTATTAGTCCAAGTTAGGGCAGTGCATTAGCATAGGTTCACCCACACAACACTTATCAAAACAATAAAGATTAATCAGCTGTAGGAAGCGAAAGCACTTGACGAAATTCCCGTGTGTCCTCAAGAACATTTTGCCATCATAAGTAAACCAACCGGCTTATCCTTTGCTCTAAAAAGGATTGGGCCACTCTGCAATTATTATTACTGTCTTTTATTTACACGCATTTTATTTATCTGCAATATCAAAAACCCCTAAAAACTTGTCTGCTAGTATTTACAGTGATTCCTTGTTCAAAACTACTTGTCAACACCTTCTGCTCCTCGTTGGGTTCGACACTCTTACTTATCAAAGTACTACGATACACCCCCTATACTTGTGGGTCATCAGCGTGTTACTAAAGGTTTATTTGCATTGTAATTTTTTCCATATTAGTGCCTCTTCTGGATCAGGGAGGTAGCCGCCGGCACCCATCTCCCCTGATGAGTTTGGAGCCGCGTTGGGATGTGTATCAAATGCTCACGAACGAAACTCACCTGGTTCCGAAATTTTGTGATATAACTATCTCTGCATTTGTCATATGTATGTGATTGTCAAATAATAGTATTCTTTCATGAAATGCTAAGATCTGGGATTATGGTGACAATTTGTGCTCTTCAGTTGATGGATCAGTGGGTTTTTCTGGTTGTATTTCACAATTCGAGTCAGAGTGGAAAGCCCATCAGATTACGTGTTGAAAGTGGGATAATGATTGTTGCAAATAGAATAATTTATACCCCGTTGCAACGCACGGGCGATTAGCTAGTCAAGTAAAATATGAGAAGATGCCAGATTTTTGTGGGAGCTACGACATAATAGGTAAGTGGTATGAGGAGTGTGGTACGGGTAAGAATGATCCAGGAAATTTAGAATCTGGGGTTTAATTTTGGCTGACGGATGACGTGGTCCTAGAAGAGGCGGGAGTACTGGTCCCGGCCGAGGAAGAGGAAGAGATCAGGGACCCTCGGTCGAGGGATGGGTAGAGGCTATTCTAATCCACTCTACGATGATGGTGCGAAAAATAAGGGGGTGATGAAAAGTGTGGATACAATAGAATGCTTAAACTCTACTATAAGTGATGGAAGAAGTGGAGGACTACTTATGATGTGGAAGAGTGACATGAAAGTTACTGAACTTAGTGTTACAAATAATCATATTGGTGTGCTAACTAATCATGGAGAGAAATTGTGTCTAACTGGCTTTTATGGAGAACCAAGTTGGGAGAATAAACACAGGTCACGGACGAACCTCAAATACATGCATGCTCTGTTTAATATGCCAGGGTTGGTTATGGAAGATTTTAATGTGATCTTTTGAATAGTGAAAGGAGGGTGGGAATTCTAGACCTAATTAGTTCATGGAGGCCTTTCAAAACTATTTGGATGAGTGTGGTCCTATGGATATGGAATATACTGGAGATAAATTTACTTGGAGGAGGAGAAGAATAAGGGGAAAATAGATAGATCTTTATTAATGTTGATGGAAAGTATCTTTTTGTTTTTCCAACCTTAATTAATGAGGGGATGACAAATTCAGACTACATACTCATTGTTGTTGAAACAAAAATTTACAAAGCCCCGATGACATAATTAGTGAAAGGAACAAAATGTTTTGAAGCATGATGGCTGCAAGCCTGCAAGAACCATCGGTGGAGGATGTGTCAATAATTTACGGGGAAAGGCGAAAGAATTAAGACAATCCCTATATAAGACCCTAGGAGTGGTTCACTGCGATTTACATAAGAAAAGGTGGGAGGAGTGTCAAAGTATATGAAAGTACTTCGTATTTGTGCCACTGTTTTCAGCTCATGAGAAAGTAGTAGTTGAGTTTATTATCTTCCATGCTAAATTAAGTTACTTGCATGATGCATCTGCTTGTCTTAATTTTTCAAAGAGCTAGTAAAAAATAGACACTCTTCCATGGATATGTTGAAAGTTGGCTGACACTCGAGGATTCGGTTAGCCATGGTTTGTGTAAGCAAAGTTGGGGAGGAGTGTCAAAGTATATGAAATACAAAATATAAAATCTCGGAACCGCTCTCAAACTTGTTTAGCATGGAAGATAATAAATACTCTATTACCAGTCGTTGACGTAGACAACCACTTCTCAAAACATTTTTTTGCTTATGTTTACAAAATTCAAAAAGCCCTAGCACATGATTTAATCTCTGCTTCTCTCTGTGAAGGGCCTATCTTTACTTTTATGTTGAGTCAGTATACCTATCCCTCTGACTCTCCACAAGAAAACACTTAGTGTTGATTTGAGATACAATCACTTATATTCCAGTATTATGCTTGATCATGTTTCTTTGCAATTGCATTTTCCTCTGTGTTGGCACTAGAACTTTTATTGCAAAAATATGACCTCGAAAGTCCCAATGATTGTAAAGGATCATCGAGTTGAACATGTGACATATGCTGAATAAATAGCTCTTATATATAGATTCTTCTTGAAAGAGAAGTTTGAAATGCTAATTGTTCTCTGACCAAAACATAGTTTGCCAGTACTCATTAAAGCTTTTTCTTGATATAACTTAACATGTAATTGTTTCATCACTCATTTCAAGTAAAGTTATATGAGAAGGGTTGCTATGTAGAATGCATGTGTGTTGGTGGAGTAAATAATGATGCTTCATGTTCGTATTCTTTATTATCGACACATCACTCCATAAACATGTGGTCATGTTTACCGAGCTCAGTGCTCGCCTCGGGACAAGCGGAGTCTAAGCTTGGGGGAATTGATACGTCCATGTTGCATCACTATTTTCATCATAATTTACTCTTATGGATTGATATATTTCATATTAGAATGCAATACTTATATTATTTTATCTTATTTTGCATGTTTTCCAATTCCTCGGATTTATCTGCTGGAGTCAGAATTCAGCTGGAAAAGGCGTCGTCAAGATACCCTATTTCTGGAGCTCCAAAAATTACGAGAAAATACAGAAGTCATTTATTTGTCAGATAAGAGGAGGAGCCAAAAGATGGACCAGAGGGGAGCCACATGGCGCCCAGGGGAGCCACAGGGCGCCCAGGCGACCCCTGGGCGCGGCCCCACCTCTGGCCGCGCCCAGCTACCGCCTGGGGCCCCTGGCCCACCTCTAGCGCTCTCTTTTGGCGTATATCTTTGTCTTGACCTAAAACACTTCGGGGAGGCTTCGAAGAATTATTCCGCCGCTGTCTCAGGGCGGAAACCATAGCGAGAGAAAAGGCTCTCCGGCAGGGAGAAATCTATCAGGGAAATTCCCTCCCGGAGGGGGAAATCGTCGCCATCGTCACTGTCATCACGTCGGGCTTCATCGGATCATCATCAACATGATCTCCACCACCAGCACCATCATCACTGCCGCTCCACTCCGTTCTGCTGTAACATCGAGGGTTGTACCGTGTGTAGTTCATGGTGATTACTCTCCCGGTGTTGATTACTCCGTGTAGTTGATGGTGTTGAGTTTTATCGGTGAATTCTTGTTATGTCTAGATTGTTATTCATTCATATATCACCTCTGATCCTGATCCATATGATGTCTTGTGATTAGTTCGTTTAGTTCTTGAGTACATGGGAGAAGTCTTGTTATTAGTAGTGACATTATGTTGAGTAATATTTAATGGTTTTATATTTAACTTGTGGTGTTATTCTTCTATTGGTGTCATGTGAATGTCGACTACCTGATACTTCACCTTTATGGGCCTAGGGGAACACATTGTGTATTTGGTTTACTTATTGAGGGTTGCCGGAACGACAGAAACCTGAACTCCTGTTGGTAAACTATTGCACGAGGGAGCGTTGGATCTCAAAGATTAAGGCTATGGTTAGATTTATCTTAATTACTTTCTTGTAGTTGTGGATGCTTGCAAAGGGTTTAATCACAAGGGTGTACTGATCCAAGTAAGGGCGGTGCATTAGCATAGGTTCACCCACACAACACTTATAAAAACAATAAAAATTATTCACCGGTATGTAATGAAAGTAACTTGACGATATTCCCGTGTGTCCTCGGGAACGTTTTAGTCATCATAAGTAACACCGCCGGCTTGTCCTTTGTGCTAAAAAGGATTGGGGCACTCGCTGCAACTATTCTTGCTCTCTTTTATTTACTCGTTCTTTATTCATTCGTTAGTACAAAAACCCATAAAAACTTGTCTTTTAGTATTGACAGTGAAACCTTGCTCAAAACCACTGGTCAACACCTTCTGCTCCACGTTGGGTTCGACACTCTTATTTATCAAAAGTACGACGATAGATCTCCTATACTTGTGGGTCATCAGGACCTGAAGCGCCATATTTTACAAGAGATTTCAGCCGATGGTTGAGGAGGATTTGGTGAGTGGTGACGGAGGTTTGGAATGTTGTAAATCTTGGAATCATTTTGGAGGCGTGGAATGATACGACCATTTTTATGATCCAAAAATTCGAACATCCGGAGAAGGTAACTCGGTATCGCCCGATCAGTGTGTGCAATGTCATCTATATCTTGTGTATGCAATGCCTCTATGAAATATTTCTATGACGATTTTGTCATAATTAGTAAAAGTAAGTACAATTTAATCGTTGTTCCAACTGTAATTTGTCCACCCAACAGTGTTATGTCTTTATGGGGAGATGCCTCTAGTAAACCTATAGCCCTCTTTTTATCTTTTTACTATTGTTTACAACCTCGTTTCACTTGTTTTCTCGCTGGTCCAATTTTACTTTGATTGTATTTCATCATTTTAAGCCATACGTTTAATCCTTGTAACTAGCTGGACGGGAAGCTTGCTAACCTTATTGAACGTTGGAGACAAGTTAGTTTTGTGTTTTGTGTGCAGGGACCATATACTTGGTTGACGTCATTGTTGTCTCCTACGTGTTCAATTAACCTGGTTAGTAATCGAGGGAAATACATACTATTGCACTACATCGCCCTTCATGTTCAGGGCACCCAACAAGTCAGCAAACCCCAAGCTTAATCCCTACTTGTCCTTGAGTATATAGATGATAACAAGATAATTTTTGATTGTGAATGCTACCTAGCATGATCTTGATCAATTGATGTAATCTTTATGAACTCAATAATAAAGTGATTCAAGACAATGGTCTATAGTTAACATCAAACAAACAATAGAGGAACAATATGAATAAACAAGTTGTCTATTCCTTTCGTAAATATATGTGTTGGGTACATGTTTCCGTACATAAGGTTTAGAAGAAGATTGTCAAGTTGTGTCAAAAATGCAATAGTATTAATCGTTCTACCTAATATCAAGCAAATCTTGTCATGAAAAAATTGGGAGCAAACCAAGTGATCTAATCCTAACTGACCTGCGTCAAATCTTTCAAGATCCACGCTAAAAATTAATGAGTGTGAGGCTTGGTGTTTGCACTTAAGGGGCACATAGAATGATGGAGACTTGGAAGAACAAATGGAAGCACACCAACTTAGATGTTGATGTGCCTGAAGAACTTGACTATAGCAATACTCCTACACCCAACTAAACGACTGAAGATCATTTTTTTTAAGTCTTCAGCCAAATTGGGTTCCAACTTTCGTGCAAACTTTGTAAGAATCATCGTTTGGTCTCTACTGTGTTGGCCAATTGTACTTGCACGGTCCTGGTCCCTTTTTCTGGAGAAACTTCAAATTAGTTCTAATAACACCAACCTTGTTGGTTAGTTGACCAAGGTTTGTATCATGATTTTCAGTCATTTTTATAAAAATATTGATTTGCTCGGTTTGAGCAATAATAAAAGCTTTGAGGGTTTCCTGAAGTGTCTCGCGGTTATTAGTATTATTATTGTTGTTGTTGTATTTTTTATTGTTTGGAGCTCTTGTATGCTTATATGGTTTCTGAAAATTTGAGTCATACTTTTGACTCCTTCATGCAAGGCTAAAAGTACGGGTAGCTACAAAATAAAGAAATCTAACTTGGTAGCGGTGATGACATTAACCTGAGCTTCTTCTTCACCTTTGATAATACCAGTCAGCTCATCTACCTTTGCTCTAAGCTCTTCATTCTTTTCCTCGGTAATTAAGTTCACCTTTCTTGTATTGGATCTTTCTACATGCCATTGGGCATGATTATCTTGCATATGAAAGGAGATTCTTTTCTACTTTAGTTTATGTGCATTGAATTTTTCTCCTGCATCAGTGTCAAGCATAGAGTTTGTCATAGGGTTCAGTGCATGATAAAAATAAATGAAGTATGAGCCATTCTTCCGTTCCATGTTTAGGACAGCTTCTAACATACTCGTTCATTCTTTCCCACAAGTGATATTGGCTCGTGATATTCCTGTCTAAACATGTGATAGTAGAAGGCAATTGCATGGTTTTAGGAGGTGGAAAAACTTAGCCATAAAGATGTTGCAGCAGCTATCCCATGAAATATAGTGCTTTTAAGAAAAGCTAGTGACCATACTTTTGCTTTCCATCTAAGTGAAAAGGGAAATAAATGCAGCTTGACCGCACTAGGTTCAACATCATTTATGTGCATCATTTTGCATAAGTCGGTGAAAGTGTTTAGGTGCATACCTACATCCTCAACATGCACCAAATTAATTTTGTTGAATCAGGTTCAATAAGTTGGTCCCGATCTTATAGTTTTCTATTGTGACATCGGGCTAGGTGATGGGTGCACACAAGTAATCATCGTTGGGAGTAGCAAACTCCCCAACCTTATTGTGTCAGCAGCTGTGTAGTACTTTTGTACTAGCGCTGTACATATTCCGCGACACTTATAGCAGACCGGAGGTAGTAGAATAAACTAGAAAAATAATAAACTAAAACTAAGGAAACTAAAAAAAGACTTAGTGACCTTACCAGGGTAGCAAAAATTACTTTCTGGGCAACGGCGGTTTTGGGTATCTGACAAGTTCTAAGAGCATGGCATCGACAAGACAATATACATATGCAAAATAAATAATTATTTAACCTAGTATCCCCTAATTAAAAGTGCACAACGTTGTGAGGCTAGGCCTCGGCACTTAGCCCGAGTAGATTACTCACACGTCACGATCAGATGAACAATAGAAAACCCTGTATGAACTAGTACTTGAATATGAATAAATTATAGTCTTACAATGTCGCTAATCACGAAGTGATCAAAATTACAAGTACGAATATCAGAATATGGCTATGGAGATGCTAGAGAGGAATAACGATGGAGATGGACCGGTGACGGTGGCAGCACTTTATATTGAACTATTTCGGGTGTTCGCTCATGTGAATCTGACGGAGAGCACTTTGACGGAAGTTTCGCGGTTTGATCCGACGAAGCCACCAACGCACGGTATGGTCGCATGCGAACGTACCTTTGCTCGTTAAATCTTCTATGACTTTCTTTCAACGCCCCGTTAATTTGGGAAGCTCCCCATCACGTGATTCTTACCATATATGCTCTGATTTAATTATAAATATGTCCATTTCTGATGGGACATAATTTTCAAAGAGATTTGGAAATCGGTGATTAGTGGCAGCTCTAGAGTAAATATCTTGCCATTTTCATGAATCATAAAGTTGTTGCTGAAGCAACTCCAACGTACACAATGTCTGTTTTTTAAACTCCGTAAATATTCAAAGGAATTATAGATACAATATCGCAATGTTGGTGGGGTGATGATAGCAAACAAGAAGATGCACCGATTTGTGTGGTGGAGATTATGTGTTCCAAAAAAAAAGATAGGATAGTCTTTGTGCGAGGGTGTTGAGGAGTAAATACTATCCGGATGGCAAGATCATCGAAGCAAAACTGAAAAAAGAGATCTTCCGTCTCGTGGCAGGGTATCATGGCTGGTCTTCATACTTTCAAAAAAGTTTCTATTTGGCACGTAGAAGATAACAAAAAAAAAAAAAAGATTACGGAAGATGTTTGGATGCCATTAAGTAACATTGGGAAAATTTATACGCCAAGAGGACAATGCTTACTGAAATATGTTGAAGAGCTTATAGATGCATCAGGTAGTTGGGATGGAGCTCATAGAAAATTTCTGGCCAACTGATGTGCACGATATCTTGTCAATTCCTATTAGCAAAATAGCATGGAAAATGTTGTTGCATGGAAATTGACAAAAATAAAAGCCGGTGTTCAGTTCGGTCTGCATACCATATGGAGTAGGATATGTTGAGAATTTAGGCAATTGTTCGATTAAATTAATCCAATAATAAATCATGAACATGACGTGAGCAGTGCTAATGACATACTGAAATTTTATGATAAAATCATGTACTTAGACAAATAGTAGATACATCTACGCAAATAGCTAGTACGGCAAACATGCAAGTAATCAGGAGAGGGATAAACGTGTACCCTCCAGTAGGCCAGTTGGCCGCAGCAGCGGAGGCGTTAACCTCGTCGGCGATCCTCTTGTCGGCAGCAGCCTTCTCGATGTCGGCGTCGGTGGCCATGACGAAGAGGAAGGCGGCGCGGACGTAGTTGATGCAGATGTAGTTGAAGCAGATGAAGTAGAGCGAGCAGTCGCGTAGGAGACGCTCCCCAAAAACCTAATCGCCCCTCTCCCGTACAGGATCTAGAGAGGCGGAGTTTCGGAGGCCTGCTCTCCCGTCAGCCGTGTACGCGGTGGACGGGATGGGATCAGCGATGACAGCAACAGCGGGAGGAACGACGATGCGAGGAGCAAATGCGATGTGGTGTCTGTTGTGTATTTCCGAGAGAGGAGTGACCTCTCTTATATACACACGCAGGCGGAAGACCAACGGAAACACACACAATTAAGAGGAGAATTAAGAGACTGGTAACGGCCGTACTTAAGAGCACTTAAGACAAAACGTTTCAGCTCAAATTTATTCTCCATTAAGCGCAATGAATTCTGAAAAGTCCCGTACTTAATAGCACTTAAGACGGACGTTTCAGCTCGCAATGAATTCTGAAAACTCCCGTACTTAATTGTACTTAATACAGACGTTTCAACTCATATTCATTTTCCATTAAGGCAAATGTTTCAGTTGACCGCATGACAACATGGGCCTTTAGGGATTTTTCTGGAATTGTTATATGCTAATATTTCAACAATATTTCAGCAATCCCCCACCAGATCCCAAAGACCCATGATGTTGTTCTCTGTTCCAAACACTGTTTTGATATACCAGTATTTTCAGTGGAGACCTGTTAAGGTTGAGCTCCACCTAGAACGAATAGCTACACTCCTTCACAACTGACAATGGACTATGCCTTGAATTGTCAATTTGGCGTAAAGTAGTTTCACCAAACGTCTTACCAGTACTAGGCTGCATAAGGCTGACCCCTCGGGTGGAGCATATTAGTCACACTCCTGACCTATTCATGAACTTACTAGAGATCAACCCAATCTCATAGACTGTGACCAGCAGTCAGGCTCATATAGGTGTGTTCCTCAAAAGATCGCTCTGTAGGATAGCATCTTGCTTGTGCAAAGCTTTGGAACACATTAGGACAAATGTCAACCTGCCATACAGTTACCGAGAGTATTGCATCTACAACGGAGTGGGTTAGTAAAAGTACTCTCCTCAGTTAACCACTGGCTTGTTTTCCCAGATCCTACTTCACGGGATCTCCGATCACATAGGTTGGGTTACTACCATGGCAACTCATGTGGGTTTCATCCCGATCTCCCTCGATGCATTTTCTATCACAACACGTGATAGCCCTTTAGTAAAGGGATCTGCCAGATTCTTTGCCGACTGGATATAATCCAGCGCTATCACTCCGGAGTTTCTCAAATGTCTGACAACTTTAAATCTCATTCTTATATGTTTGTTGGACTGCATGTTGTCCTTTGAACTTTTGACCTTGGTAATCACTGTCTGATTGTCACAGTTCATAAGGATAGCCGGTACTGGCTTTTCAACCACAGGCAAGTCCATCAACAGATTTCGAAGCCATCCTGCTTCGACACCAGATGTGTCTAATGCTGTTAATTCTGCTTCAATTGTCGTCTCGTCAGGATCATTTGCTTGCAAGACTTCCAGGAAACAGCACCACCTCCAAGGGTAAACACATAACCCGTTGTGACTTTCATCTCATCAGCATCAGAGATCCAATTCGCATCACAATAACCTTCAAGCACTGATGGGCTTCCGGTATAGTGAAGTCCATAGTTCTCTGTACCTTTCGGATAGCGCATAATTCTTTCAACAACACGCCAATGTACATCACCCGGATTGGAAACAAACCGGCCCAGTTTGCACACAGCAAACATGATGTCAGGCCTTGTAGCGCTCGCTAGGTACATGAGTGAACCAATTACTTGAGAGTATCTCAGCTGATCCTTAGCTGTGCCTGTGAACTTTCGAATCTGCACACTAGGATCATATGGTGTTGGAGAAATTTTGCAGTCTGAATATCCAAAGCGACTCAAAATCTTCTCATCATAGTGGGATTGCAACAGTGTAATCCCACCTTCATTATCTCTCGGTAGCTTGATATTCAAAATAACATCAGCCACACCAAGGTCTTTCATCTCAAAGTTCTGAGATAAAAATGACTTAACCTCCTCAATCACTTTGAGGTTGGTCCCAAATATCAGTATGTCATCAACATACAAGCACAGTATAACTCCTTCGCCCCCACCATGACGATAGTATACGCATTTGTCAGCTTCATTAACAACAAAACCAGCAGAGGTTAAAGCTGTATTGAACTTCTCGTGTCATTGCTTAGGTGCTTGTTTCAGGCCATATAAAGATTTCAGCAACTTACACACTTTTCCTTCCTGACCATCTAATACAAAGCCATCTGGCTGTTGCATGTAGATTTCCTCGTCTAGCTCTCCGTTCAGGAAAGCCGTCTTAACATCCATTTGGTGGACGAGAAGACCATGCGAGGCCGCCAAAGAGAGTAATACTCGTATGGTGGTTAGCCTGGCTACAGGTGAATAAGTATCGAAGAAATCTTCCTCTTCTTTCTGGGAATAACCCTTGGCCACAAGCCTAGCATTGTACTTGTCAATTGTACCATCGGGCCTAAGCTTCTTCTTGAACACCCACTTACATCCCAACGGTTTACAACCATAGGGACGTTCGGTAATTTCACATGTTCCGTTAGCCATGATGGAGTGCATCTCGCTACGGACCGCTTCTTTCCAGTAATCAGCATCCGGAGACGCATAAGCCTCTAAAATAGAAGTGGGAGTATCATCCACAAGGTACACAAGGAAATCATCACAAAAGGACTTTGTAGTCCTCTGCCTCTTGCCCCTACCAAGGGTTTCCTCGTCATCCTTCTCAGGATTTTCGTGATGTGTTTGTTCATAATATTCCATAGGAATGGCAGGTTCAGGAGTCTCATCAGATTCCTGTCTAGAAGTGCTTGGCATATCTCTCATAGGAAAAATATCCTCAAAGAATGTAGCATCTTTAGACTCCATAATTGTACCGACCTTCACGTCAGGTACCTCAGATTTCACTACTAGAAATCTATAGCCGACGCTATTCTTAGCGTAGCCCAAATTAACACAATCCACGGTCTTTGGTCCAAGCTTACGCTTTTTGGGGATCGGCACATTGACTTTTGCCAAACAGCCCCAAGTACGTAAGTATGAAAGTGTAGTCCTTCTCTTCTCCCATTGCTCATAGGGAGTAATATCATTGTCTTTTGTCGGAACTTTATTCAGGACATGACATGATGTCAATATAGCCTCCCCGCACCATGCCTTGGATAAACCTGATGTATCTAACATGGCGTTAACCAAATCAGTTAGAGTACGGTTTTTCCGTTCGGCAACCCCATTTGACTGGGGCGAATAGGGAGGCGTCCTCTCATGAATAATACCATGTTCTGCACATAAAGAATCAAACTCATTAGAGAAGTACTCTCCACCACGATCTGACCGGATTCGCTTAATTTTCTTTTCAAGTTGATTCTCAACTTTTGCCTTATAGATTTTAAAGTAGTGTAGAGCCTCATCTTTGGTGCCTAACAAATATACATAGCAATATCTAGTGGAATCATCTATCAGAGTCATGAAGTATCTCTTTCCACCTTCAGTCAACACACCATTCATCTCACATAGATCAGAATGTATAAGTTCTAACGGTGCCAAGTGTCTCTCCTCCGCAGCCTTGTGGGGCTTGCGAGGTTGCTTTGCTTGTACACACGAATGGCATTTAGAACCTTTGGCTAAAGTGAAAATTGGGATTAAATTCGATTTTACTAGCCGCGTCATACAACCGAAACTAATGTGACAAATACGTGAATGCCAAACTTCTGCTTCATTAACATTCGAATGAATATTGTTCACGAGTTTATTACAAAAATCAGCGAGGGAAAAGCGGAACAAGCCTCCGCATTCATAGCCTTTTCCAACAAACAGTCCATATTTCGTAACAACTATTTTATTAGACTCAAATACCAACTTAAACCCTTCTCTACATAGAAGGGAGCCACTAACGAGATTCTTCTTAATGGCGGGGACATGCTGCACGTTCTTGAGCTGCACGATCCTTCCCGAAGTAAACTTCAGATCGACCGTGCCAACACCAAGAACAGAAGCACTTGCGCCATTCCCCATCAATACGGATCCGTTCCCTGTGACGTGATAAGAAGAAAACAATGAGATGTTAGAACATACATGAATATTTGCACCCGTGTCAATCCACCAATCGTTAGACTGACAAACTGAAAATACAATAAACAAATTACCGTACCCAGATGCACCGTTCTCATTGTTGCTAACAATCATGTTGACAGACTTGGAGTCCTGTCCTGGTTTCTTGAACTTCTTTGGCACTTGGGAGCCCAATGTTCCTCTGAACCACATGTGAAGCAGGCTCCTTTCTTCTTATCCTTGTTGAAGGGCTTCTTGCCCTTCTTCTTGAAGTCGGTATTATGTTGGACACTAGGTCTCCCCTTGGGCTTGTGGAAGTTGGAATTCTTCTGTATAAAATTGGCGACAGAAGTTCCCTCAGTCCCTTTTCCGTGCGAGTCCTTTGCTCTCGAATTGTGCTCGACACTCAGATGGCCAATGACATCCTCAACTGAGAATTCACACCTCTGGTGTTTTAGAGTAGTGGCAAAGTTCCTCCTGGAATTAGGCAGCTTAGCGATTATGCATCCCGCGACAAATTTGCCCGGTAGCACACACTTCAGAAGTTCAATCTCCTTAGCGATGCACTGTATCTCATTAGCTTGTTCCAATACAGAACGGTTTTCAACCATCTTGTAATCATGGAACTGCTCTATAGTGTACATCTCGCTTCCAGCATCGGTTGCGCCGAATTTAGATTCGAGCGCCTCCCACAAGTCCTTGGCAACCCGCACATGTAAATATGCATCAACCAATTTATCTCCGATCACGCTCAGAACGGCTCCAACAAAGACGACGGTGGCCTCCCTAAACGCCTTCTCCTGTTCAGGAGCAATCGTTCCAGTGGGAGTAACACCGGCGACCCAGAACACGTTCATCGCAGTGAGCCATAAGGTGGTTTTGGTTTGCCAACGCTTAAAATATGTCCCCATAAACGGGGCTGGTTTCAGTGCAGCAGCAAAAACTTGGATCGAAAATTGCCTACACATATTAGGTTTTTGGATTGCTGAGAATTTAGGCAATTGTTCGATTAAATTAATCCAATAATAAATCATGAACATGACGTGAGCAGTGCTAATGACATACTGAAATTCTATGATAAAATCATGTACTTAGACAAATAGTAGATACATCTACACAAATAGCTAGTACGGCAAACATGCAAGTAATCAGGAGAGGGATAAACGTGTACCCTCCAGTAGGCCAGTTGGCCGCAGCAGCGGAGGCGTTAGCCTCGTCGGCGATCCTCTTGTCGGCAGCAGCCTTCTCGATGTCGACGTCGGTGGCCATGACGAAGAGGAAGGCGGCGCGGACGTAGGTTATGCAGATGTAGTTGAAGCAGATGAAGTAGAGCGAGCAGTCGTGTAGTAGACGCTCCCCAAAAACCTAATCGCCCCTCTCCGTACAGGATCTAGAGAGGCGGAGTTTCGGAGGCCTGCTCTCCCGTCAGCCGTGTACGCGGTGGACGGGATGAGATCAGCGATGGCAGCAACAGCGGGAGGAACGACGATGCGAGGAGCTAATGCGATGTGGTGTCTGTTGTGTATTTCCGAGAGAGGAGCGACCTCTCTTATATACACACGCAGGCGGAAGACCAACGGAAACACAGCAATTAAGAGAAGAATTAAGAGACTGGTAACGGCCGTACTTAAGAGCACTTAAGACAAAACGTTTCAGATCAAATTTATTCTCCATTAAGCGCAATGAATTCTGAAAACTCTCGTACTTAATAGCACTTAAGACGGACGTTTCAGCTCGCAATGAATTCTGAAAACTCCCGTACTTAATTGTACTTAATACAGACGTTTCAACTCATATTCATTTTCCATTAAGGCAAATGTTTCAGTCGACCGCATGACAGCATGGGCCTTTAGGGATTTTTCTGGAATTGTTATATGATATATTTCAACAATATTTCAGCAGGATACACAATTTCGTAATAACCTACGCAGGCCGGATGGTGTGGGTTGAGCTGGAAGTAATGTTTGGGATGAGCTGTGGAAGTGCAAGCTGCCCGAGAAAATCAAAAAAGTTGTATGGAAGTGTTTGGCATCTAGGCATATAGTAAGTAATGCATATCCGGGGTGACTGACCTTTTCAACTTACTTCTTTTCCTTGCTATCTATCAAAAAGCCAATACCGACGCTCGCTTATCAGCTTACCAGTTCAACAAACCTCCTTGATCTGCCTTTTATACCAGATGCCTCTTCTCTTAAACCAAGGTGAAAAGACAGGATGTATTCCGACGAAATGCCTTGGATTCTAGGAGGACGACAGATCACGATCTACTAAAAGGATCAATTCTGGCACAATGAATTTACGAGTTATTTTACACAATGAATTTACAAGCAGAAGAAAATAAATAGGATATCTATATCAATAAGGTTCCTATGGTTTAAGAAAGTACTCATGTCCTCTATGTTCAGGTGCATGTCTAAGACATCAAACACACACTCTTCATGTGTTAAGGAGCTGGAGCTATATGGAAAAAGATTGGCTTGTGGAACCTGATCGAGGAAGCATGCATTATTGATAGATCAAGAAGTGCAGATCTCGATTATCTAATCATGGGTAAATTTAATCTAGCATGTGAGAAGAAATATCAAGAGCTTAGGGAGGTATTCATTACCATGGCGTTGTATATTTGGTGGGTCAGGACACAGAAGGTTCATGGCGAGGCCGTCCAGCCAGTGTCAAGATTGGTCATCAATATACAGGTTCTTATTGCCAAATTTATTCGATCTATGGATCCCAAGTACAAGGATGAGCAGAGCGTTTGAACAGAGAAAGGGAGGGATTTGTTTCGGTGAATGTTGATGTGGCCTATGACTCAGAATCAAGAACAGGCGCAACGGGAGCAATTACTCGCACGATAAAGGTAATTTTCTTCAGCTAGCAACAATAGTGTAGATTTTGCTTTTGATGCAGTTACGACTGAGGCGGTGGCGTCAGGTTTGGAATATATTTGGCAAACCAAATAAAGGCGAACAAGATTGTAATCCAACCGGATTGCCAGGAAGTCATTCAAATCTTGGAAGATGGAGGTTTTACGGCTACTGCTGCAGATCTTATTATTGAAGATATTTATATTCAAGTCACCAGTTTTATGAAAGTTGAGTTTATGCATTGCACTAGGAACGCAAATGTTGTATCAAATGTTTTAGCTAACGAGTGTGGTAATCAACCGTATTTTTCGTTCAAGGATCCACCAGATTTATAGTTCCAAAGTTAATTAACATGTTAGTGCGATTTAACTAATAAAGGTCACATTAGAGTCCTGCTGCTTTATAAATAAAATGTCCTTTTCCATAACTATAAAAGGATGCCTTCATCTGGTGGATCTTGCGGGAAGCGAGAGGGTGGACAAGTCTGAGGCCATCGGTGAAAGACTGACTGAAGCCAAGCACATAAACAAATCATTATCCACACAATGTTATAGCCGCAAAAGAGTTCACACGTTCAACGGAGAACGTGCAAGTAACAGACATGCTGGAATAGCTCAGTTGGGAGGCTCTCCCTTATCCCTTCGCTACAGTACCCAGGAGGCGAAAGGGAGGCGCTCTCGAGTTTCGTTTCCGTCGCCGGCCAGGGCGATGGTTCCTCTCCTCTCCTTTCGCCGTTTCGGCGGCGGGAGGGGGCGGAACCTCGTCTCTGTGTCTCCGGCGTGTAAATAGTAGGGTAGGAGTCTCTGGTGGTGCCACTGTGAAGGGGAGGGAGGTGCTGCTGGTGGGGAATAAGGGTGCCGGAGTTCGATCTCCTTCCCGACACCGTCGTAGGCGATGTTGGCGAGCTGCGGCTGTTGGGTGCTCACCGGATCGAAAGTGCTGCTGGTGGGGAATAAGGGTGCCGGAGTTCGATCTCCTTCCCGACACCGTCGTAGGCGATGTCGGCGAGCTGCGGCTGTTGGGTGCTCACGGATCTTTCGATCCGGTGAGCGGTGGTGCTCCCAGCCTAGCCGGCGATGCGAAGCGACCGGCAGGCGGAGGGATCTTTTGTCCCTTGTTCCTTGCTTCGTCGCAGCAGAGTGGGCTCTGGCTCTGCTGCGGAGGATCTGGGGGTGCGGCGGCTGGGCTCCGGATCTGACCGGGTGGCTTGGTTGCTGGTACAGGAGCAGGTGTTTTGGAGGAATACGAAGGTGCTCTGCTGCTCCGACATCGTCGGCCGGCCGTGGTGGAGAGGGAGGTGTCGATGCGGCGGGTGGTGCTGGTTCGTCGTCGCTGCTGCGGGATTGTGGACTTGGAAGGTGAGGGATCCGGCTGCTTCTTATGAGGTGGAGTGCCGCTGGGCCCGGATCTGGCGCAGGGGAAGCTTGGGGCAGGTCCCCGACCGATACTCCTTCGTCTTGAGTTCTGGCTTCTTCGAGCTAGATGTTATTGCGGTTCATCAACGTCGGCTGGCGTGAAGCTGTCTCTGCGCCGTGGAGCGACCTTGGAAGCGACGGCGTTGTTTCCGTCGGTGGCTTCGTATTGAAGAATTCCAACTCCGTGGTCGTGAGGAAGAAGGACCTTGGGGTTCGTTGTGCTATTCTTGTTTTTTAGAAGGTCTTTTAAGTAAGTTTGTTGCAGCTGCGTCTGCGGACGTATTCGTCATGTATTATGCTTGTACGCGTATCTGTACGGTTGTTGTTTCAGTTTGAATACAAGTAGTTTAGTCCAAAAAAAAAGCGTTCACACGTTCCATACAGAAATAGCAAGCTAACACAAGTGCTGCAAGAGTGAAAGGACTTATATCACGATATCATCTGTTCTTTCAGTGGGCAACCAGAAGAGGTACAGGCTGTTGTTCGTTTCAGTGTTGCGTGACAAACAAAAACCTTATAATCCCTCCGTCCAATAATAACTGTCATAAATTTGTCAAAAAGTAAATGTATGTAGACATGAAACATGTATAGTTACATTCACTTTTGTACAAATTTGAGACACTTATTTTGAAACAGATGGAAGTTTTTAACAAGAAGGGAGTAGTTAATTGTTCACCTACAGTAGCACAATGGCAGTCTAATATTACGAACTACAGTAGCACAATGGTCTAATATTACGAACTCACCGTACAGTATTGGTTCACAAAAGTTCGGACTGTAAAATAAATGTGAATGCGTACGACATACTAGTCGCATTCAAGCATGCCCTCTGCCCAACGAAAATAAAACATCTATGAAAGAGAACTATAATTGCAACATATGCGACAATTAATCTAAAAGCTAGCAGTACATCCCCCAGTGCTCAGAGTGCACAAAGTTAGAATGATACGAAAAGATTTAAATACGGGAAAGTATGGTCAACTGCAGCAAATGACCTCCTAAAAAACAGGTGATCAGCTGGTGTACCCAGTCAGGAAGAAACACAGGAAGAAACACAGATAATATGCCTCGAAAATTCTCATATATAAGAGTGATACTTTAAACGAACATAGCAGGACAGAGTTTCAACAACACAACTGAAAGATAGAATGATAAGAAGCACAAACGCTCCAAAACAGGCAAGTTCCCAAATGCACTAACAAGACTACTACCTTCACCACATACTGCAAACACAGTAGCGGCAAACCAACGACCATCTTCTCATTTCTTCTTGGCTGCAGCCTTGGTCACCTTGGCACCAGTGGGGTCCTTCTTCTCCACACTCTTGATCACACCAACAGCAACCGTCTGCCTCATGTCACGCACAGCAAAGCGACCAAGGGGAGGGTACAGGGCGAAGGTCTCCACCACCATAGGCTTGGTGGGAATCATCTTCACGAACCCAGCGTCACCATTCTTGAGGAACTTGGGGAAGGCCTCAATCTCCTTGCCTGACCGCCTGTCGACCTTGGTCTGGATCTCAGCGAACTTGACAGCAATGTGGGAGGTGTGGCAGTCCAGCACTGGGGCGTAGCCGTTGCCGATCTGTCCAGGGTGGTTCATGATGATGACCTGGGCGACAAAGCTGGCAGCCTCCTTGGCAGGGTCGTCCTTGGCGTTGGAGGCGACGTAGCCACGCTTGATATCCTTCACAGCCACATTCTTGACGTTGAAGCCGACGTTGTCACCTGGACCAGCCTCCAGCAGAGATTCGTGGTGCATCTCCACAGACTTTACCTCAGTGGTCAGCCCAGTTGGGCCAAAGGTGACAAGCATACCAGGCTTGATCACACCAGTCTCAACACGCCCAACTGGCACAGTTCCAATGCCTCCAATCTTGTAGACATCCTGAAGGGGAAGGCGCAGGGGCTTGTCTGTGGGCCTCTTGGGCTCAGTGACCTGGTCAAGGGCCTCAAGAAGGGTGGGGCCCTTGTACCAGTCAAGGTTGGTGGACCTCTCAATCATGTTGTCGCCCTCAAAGCCAGAGATTGGGACGAAGGGGACCTTGTCAGGGTTGTACCCCACCTTCTTCAAGTAGGAGCTGACTTCCTTGACGATTTCCTCAAACCGGGACTTGGAGTACTTCGGGGTGGTGGCATCCATCTGCACAAGAAGAACGTGATATACATTAGATCATATATTGCATTCAAACAATTGAGTATTGAATAAAAGCAGCAGATTATGTTACGGAAACAGTTAGCAGAGAAGATGTTTGTGTAACCAATAACAGAAGCATGCTCATTCTAGAAAAATAAATTACAAGTAATATGTGAAAACAAGATTGCTGTATCAGCTAACAAAACAGTGATACATTCACAAATCTATGCTAAATATAAAATATGCAGCCTCACAACAATTCAGATAATATGTGAATACAAGGAACAGACATGGGACGATAGTATACTTTAGATAATAAAAATATATACAGGTTGTAAGAACATTTTGAATTAGGGGACAGAGAGTATTACTTAAGAGCATAACCAGACAAATTAATAAAGTCGCTGTATCAACTATTACACGAGCAGTATATAAAAGCAGAGACAGATAACTTCTGATATCATACCTTGTTGCAACAGCAAATCATCTGCTTCACACCAAGGGTGAAAGCTAGGAGAGCATGCTCACGGGTCTGGCCATCCTTGGAGATACCAGCCTCAAAACCACCAGTGGTGGAGTCAATGATAAGCACAGCACAGTCAGCCTGGGAGGTCCCGGTGATCATGTTCTTGATGAAGTCACGGTGTCCAGGAGCATCAATGACAGTGCAGGAGTACTTGGTCGTCTCAAACTTCCATAGGGCAATATCAATGGTGATACCCCTCTCACGCTCAGCCTTGAGCTTGTCAAGCACCCATGCGTACTTGAAAGACCTCTTGTTCATCTCAGCAGCTTCCTTCTCAAACCTCTCGATCACACGCTTGTCAATACCTCCAAGCTTGTAGATGAGGTGGCCAGTGGTTGTCGACTTGCCAGAGTCGACATGACCAATGACCACAATACTGATGTGAAGCTTCTCCTTACCCATGGCTGCTGGTGCTGTTAGCTAACTGCACATAAGAAAACACAAAACCATCAGTAATTAGACAGCATGCAAAGCAAATATAGGCTCCAAACAGCACAAACTGATATGATTATTAACAGAGCAGTAGATACCATGTGAAGTAGGCAAGCAAGTGCAGTAAAAACAAATTAAATAATTATGATAAATTACACTAACGAAACCATCAGTTATAATGAAGCACAGCACAAATTTTGTTATATAACAATAACGAAACCATCAGAGATTTTGAAACAGACAGAGGACAACCTAAAAAGTACAAACAGGACATATAGATAGACTCTAAACAGATGAGTAGATATCATGTCAAGTAACCAAGCAAATGTGGTGAAACCAGACAATATTAATAATTAAAGTTATTACTTCTTAATAGCAAACATGGCAACTTATGAACATAATTAAACATTGTAATACTTTCCATCAGATACAAGTGACAGTACGAAAAAAATAAGGACCAGAATACCATGTCAAGTAGCCAAGCATGATCTAATCCAAGTAGACAAGATTAGCAGGCAAGGCAGATAGTTGACAAGGCAATCCTGGATCGGAGCAAAGTGGAGATGCAATGAATCGTCTGCAAAAGGCACCCAATAGGAATCGAACCTATATCAGAAGGCCCCACAGGGAGGCCTTCAGTCTTTACCATTAGACAATGGGCACTCGTTGCATCTCCAAATTGCTATCATGCGAATAGGACACAAACGACCTCTAAACTAACGAACAGACTTGCAGATGATAAGATATAACCAAACTACTACAGATCTGATAAACAAGCTAATACTGAACACAAAATTCTGAAGGATGGTTAAGCATATTTCACATGCATAGTAAGAACAGTTTCGACATGGTGAATACTACGAACCGAGACATATCTGCCGAGATCTACCCAAGAGACTCACAGATCGGTAGACGCTACCAAGACAAACATGCAAAATTGAGAAGACCAAGCTACCGAGACGACCAGTTCATGCGACAAGACCAAAATCAAACCAAGCAGCGCTAGCGAATCGACTCGATCTACACAACCAGCTCATGCCAACCGCCAGATCTGCCTACACATGCAACAGCACACGAACGGGAAACGAAATCCACGCCGGGAAGGCGGGCGGCGGCGAGGGGCCGTACCTTGCTTGGGCTCCGAGCAGACGGAGAGGAAGCAGCGGCGGCGGGGGGTTAGGGTGGGAGGAGGATGAGAGGATGCCTCCTTGGCCCCCTTTATATAGGCTGGCGAGGGCGCCTAGGGTTTAGCCGCGCGGCCTCCTGGTCGTTGGATCGGATGGACGGCTGTGATTGTGAGGCGTCCCGTCCGTTCGATTCTGATCGTGCGGCTCCCGGGGTTTCGTGGGGCCTGCGCTTTCCAGGGTTCGTAGCGGCTGCGCACGTCTTGGCCGGTAAGGAATATCCATATTAAAATAAATCGCATTTTAATTGGTCAAGTTTTTTAATTGGTCAAGTAAATGGACAAGGTCGGTCGATGAGGCTGTAGGTGAGAAAAGTAGGCGGCGGCCGAATTGGCGACTCTGCAAGCTCATGGGCCGGGCCAGATGGCTGCCCGATCAGGTTCCTTCAGCGCAACTGGACCGTTTCCTAACAAACAATTTCCCTCCCATGGTTCTGAATTTGACATTGTTTCTATATTTTTGTTTCTAGTATGAGTATGACATTCTGTCTATTTTAACTACCACCGGTGTTATAACACCTGAAAAGGCATTTTTGCCCCTTGTTCAGTATGTAGCAAAAAAAATACTATATGCACCTGAGGTCCTATGAGAAGAGTTAATCACCTAAACAAGACTTGAAAAAAATTAGGTAAACAAATATACTAGTCTGAATTCAAAAAATGGATGATACAAATCACGGTGCATACAACAAGAAATGCATGTAGATACCCATCAACAAACGTCAAAGAGGAACTAGCGAGTCTCATTGAAGCTGCTAACATCCGGATGTCTGAGCTTTGCTTACTTCTTAGCTATGTTCCGTCAGCATAAGGCAAAGCTTAAGTGGTTAGTTGTCGTGGTTGTCACCGCACGCGCAAGTAAGGGGTTTATTAAGACATATATGTCCAACCACCGTGTAAAGGTCTTCGTGGTTTTGTTCTCTTCCATGGTTGTGAAGCCTTATCATTCACTTTAACCTTGGTGATAGTATATGTTATGAAGAAGAATATTGTATCCTTACCCTATCACCTTGATAATAGTTTTTTGTTGAATTTAACTATGAACATTCCAATTTCGTAAATACTACCTGGGAAAATTGGCTCCTTAATTGAGTTGGCTTTGGCACCAATATACGCTATGGACATATAATGGAAGTCCGCTATTAAAAGTCTCCCTGCTAGTCTGGTTGGAAATTAATTTGATGGGAGCCTTTTTCGTGGGTGATTTTCACTATGATATGAGCAAGGTAGTAGCTTTTTAAATACCAAGCTTCTCAACGATGGTGAAATTTTATGTGCACGCTAAAATGATTCTAAAATAAGGATGCATTCAGAGGTATTAGAAGGTTCTTGACGTGGTTTTGGAGCTGAACATGTGGTGGTGATCCTTGATGATGTCAATTATGTAAGTGCTTTTCTTTGGTTATCTGAACAACGGAAAGCCACACCTAGCACCATAAAACATACAAGACGCGAGTAACGCAGAACACACGACACACACAGTCGGGCACTCGAGCCACTGCTACCAAAATGCGCACTGAAAACCGTCGCATTAAGATGAACCACCATGAGCCCTTTCGCCAAACTCGTTGTACCCAGAGAGGAACGACGTGCTAATACGTCCAAAACGTATCTATAATTTTTGATTGTTTCATGCCACTTTTATACTTTTAACACTTGTTTTTATATTAAGTTTATGATTTTTATTTGGACCAACCTATTAATAGTTGTAAAAGTGCACAATGTTCTTGTTTTACACTTTCATGTGTTGGAATTATCAAAAATGTAAAAGGAAATCTTGTTGGAGTCGAATTGTGACTTTTCTGAAATCTGTCTACAAACTGTTTTCGGAAGTTGTCATGTACGGGCCTGAAAACGACGTCTGATGGAAAAAGTCTAGTCGCGGAAGTTGTAGGAAATTTTCTCGGCATACTTCTGTACCTAAGATCCGTCCAAATCGGAATTTGGACGCTCCAAATATCCCCATTCTACTGAAGGCAAAATATCTGATTACGGGAATCCGAAAGATTATGACGTGATTGAGTCCAACTCTTCCCAAACTTGAAGGATTTGCCAAGCCACGACTTTGGAGACTCACGGGGGCTGAGAAAAGACCTAGGAAGGTTCTAGAGGTGACCAAGATCCCTTGGATCAAAGGGGCATCTATCGGAGGGCCAAAGGTGATTGTCTCAGCTCATATAAGGAGAGGAAACCCTAATTTTTGGGTGAGCCACCCATTGTCACGAATTTGCAGCCACCAAAGTCACGGTTTTCCTCTCCCAAGGACCTCATCTCCATGGGTGAGGGCTCCCTACATCACCAAGAAGCCATGGAGGAAGGGGGCCAAGGGCAGTGCATCCCCTTGATGGTCGGCGGCGCAGGAGGAGTCCCTGCGCCACCATCGGCCGCCGGCGCCGCCCTGCGCCCCACGCTGCCCTCTTCCTTGTATTCACCGCCATCTCCATGTAGGTACATCAGTCCACTCTCTCACAAACCTTTGTAATCCCCTATGTAAACACGGTGTTTTGATGGTACAATTGTTTCTAGATGATTTATACTATGTTTGCATAGATCGTTTTGTCCTATGGTTGAACGGTTGAATATCTTTGGTTCATTCGAGTTGTATGTTGATATGGTACAGTTCTATGATGACCATTATATTTATGCGCGCATGGATCGTCATCATAGGGTTTGTAGTACGTGTAGAGGAAGGGGGAAGTTCGGTCGGAGCGACAGAAACCTGAGAACTCGAAGCGGACTTTTACATGTATAGGATAAAGAGGGACATTAACTTAAGGCTATGGTTGGGGAAACCTTAATGAATTGTTAGTATTCGCGGATGCTTGCTAACGTTTCAGTCATATAGTATATGTAATCACAAGTAGCTGAGAATATGTATATTTAGCCTCTCCCACATAGAAAACTGCATCAATGACAATGAACCAAGTATCTTCACTAATTAATCTTGGACAATTACGTCACACTTTTCACCACTTTTCCACACTCATGGTTCCGTTAGTTTATGGTTCTTTAGTGTTCTTTATTGCTGCAACAACTAACTTTTACTTTCTTGTTCTTTATTATCTTGCAAAGCTATCCTTTAATACCCGTATTGTTACTCTAGTTTTATTTCCTAGATAGGGCAAATGTTTAGTGTGCGTAGAGTTGTATCAGTGGTTGATAAAACTTGGGAGAATACTTATCCTACCTTAGCTCCTCGTTGGGTTCGACACTCTTACTTATCGAAAAGGCTACAAACGATCCCCTACACTTGTGGGTTATCACGTGCCCAGAAGATGAGGACAAGTGCCTCTCCGGCCCAGGAGGAAAGACCAAAGTTGCTCATCTACCACTGATGACGCGTAATACACGTTCGTTGGGAACCCCAAGAGTAAGGTATGAAGCAGTATGTAGCAGTTTTCTCTTGAGAACAAAACCAAGGTTATCAATCCAGTAGGAGTTGGAAGAGCTTCAACACGGTGTCAACCTGGTCACGCGGCTACATAAAAATGATATAAACTGTAAATAAAACATGTAGTATTTTGTATAAAACAAGCATGAAATATCAAAAATTATAGATACGTTTGAGACGTATCAACTACCCCTTGCATGTGAAGGGTGCTCATGCAGCCAACCATTGTCTCACACACCTCCGCAAACCACATGCCACTATGGCCAGGTCCACCTCCAAAACCGATGCTCCCAAGAGAGAATGCGGCCCCGAGCTTAGTTTAGCACCGCCATTGACGAGGTGTTAACTCATCAATACCCATGGTTCGATACCTAGGGTTAAGATTAGAGGGGAGAGACGTGGTGGTGTTGGTAGTATCGTCGGCTGACAAGCGAGGTTTACCCAGGTTCAGGCCCCCGGAGGGTAACACCCTACTTCCTGCTTGTCTGATTATTGATATATGAGGTGTACAATGGCGTCCCGGCGAGATGATGATCTCACAAGGGCTATGGTGGTTCGGGTATTCCGTGCCTTAGATCGGCGGCCCTCCCAGCCTTTATATAGGAGGCTGGGTCTCGGGATCCATAACCGACTAGGTTTATAGATAAGGAAGGTTCCAACCGACCTAGGGTTTACTAAACTTGGAGAATACGTCCTCCTCTTGGGCCACCTTCGTGGGCTTCTGGTCGAGGCCTGTCCATGGGCCTTGGCTCGTACGTGCACCAGGTATACTCATAATGGGTTACCCGAAGGGTACATCCCTGTCAGCCATCGTCCAATCCAGGGCCCGGTATATAGGGTTTATCCCTAGAGCATGTCAGGAAGGGGGATGAAAGTTGCTTATCGATACCTCCAACATGGGAGCGACGCCCAAAGGCGCCACCATCGACAACTCTGGTCACTTCTAGAGTGTGGCTTTCATAGGCAACTACACACATCAAAATTCGTGAACCGGCCAACCACCATGCGTGGGACCGTGACCCTCAGTTGCGCATCAAGCCTTTCAATTGCATCTGCCTCCACGACCGACCTCATCGCCACCTGCCTCCATGGACTACCACACCTCCACGGCCATCCCTATGCGTTACCGACGCTTCTCCCACTCCTCTGCATTGGGCAGGAGGATGCAACACCAGTGACGTCGCGATTCATCTCCCATCGCTCTGCTTCCAGCGACGGGACATGACCAACCATCACCACAAGGAGATCTCGCAAGGAGCCACCATGATAGGATGGGCCGACCTCTGGCGCGACATTGTCGTCAGCGATTACATGCTCCACCCGGACCCGTCCTCAGCTTCATTCCCTGCGTTCGACCTGTGCCGGATGGCGAAGCCCGGTCGCTGCGGGACGTCGCCTATCGCGACAGTTTCATCAACTTCATCGAGATACGATATGGTCTACCACATGTCTAAAGTTGAGGCTAATGATAAAAATGCATGTATCCTTGGCGTTGATCTTGGAAAAAAAAGACGCTAGAAGTCATCAAGCCATACTTTGCCGCAAGAGTCAGTGATTTCGTTTCGACCTTGGTTCACCGAGCATTCTCAAAATATCTGAATTGCCACGAAAGCATGTGTTTTTCCCCCATATTGGCATTTAATTAGAATAAAGATACTATGAAATATATTGTTTGGTGGCTCTATTGATATTAATTTGGTATTTTAAGTATTAATGTTTTTGTCTATATAATTATTCAAATTTACTATGCGTTAACTTTTGACTAAATTTATATGTCTTATTTTGATTTTTGAGTAACGGAGGAAGTATCTATAAATGTGAGGACAACCATACTCAGTCTAGATGTGTCCTTTGTAATCGTGTTATTTGGTTATATATGTCAGATGTTAGACCATAAAAAAAGAATGACCCGCC
This sequence comes from Poa pratensis, assembly GCA_947311845.1. NCBI lineage: Eukaryota > Viridiplantae > Streptophyta > Magnoliopsida > Poales > Poaceae > Poa > Poa pratensis. Next base: position 28,960,415 of record CAMZMU010000098.1, on the reverse strand, counting down.
AAAAGCAAAAGAAATTCCAGGTAACGGAAAAATTAGCTTCGTTCTGATGAGTTGAAAAATCTTTAGATGTTGTGTTGATACAAGCCTGTCATAGCTAAAACATAGTAAGAGCGAGGATGTGACATGGTTGTGTAATTGTGTTGCATTGGCATAAATGTAGAGAAATGTCAGTGTACCGTGCAGTGGGAAATAACCATGGGAGGTGACCAAAAGTAGATAAGCATTAAGATTTATATTATATATATACTACCTCCGCTTCATAGATCTTATCGTCATTTCGGTTTTACTTCAAACTTGAATTGAAACCACGACAAAAATTATGCAACAGAGGGATTACATGTGAAAAGTTCACACACATGTCATGCGAATAAATAGTTACGACAGTGCTGTTGCAGAATGCCAAACCAGTATACTACAAGATACGTGCCTGCATGGTTCTCCTTACAATAATGAGACGTTAAATTCGTGAGCATACTCATAATAAGACAGTTCTCCCTAACTGTTTAAAGAACGTCTATACATGGATCCAATCACTACGAGAACTGAGACGCCAAAGAGAGCAGAAGCAGTTCGGTTCGCATGTTTATTCAAACGGATTTCGATGCTTTCCGAAGGATGCCTGCACATGAAGAATACTCCCTCTGTCCTGGTGTATTAGGCACAATTTTTGAATCTCTTGAATCAAGGTTGCTATTTATTGGTGTTGTTTTGGCCCTCAGTGGCAGCAGAAAAGAGAGAGTTAATGAGGGAAGGTGAGTAATTGCGCCTAATTAGCTGCATGCATTGGTTGAGAAAGAGAGAGGAAACCGCGGGCTGGGTGCTGGAGAGAGAGAAGTGTAGCGTAATTAACAGAAGTTAATGCTATTGCGCCTAATGCACCAGGACAACCTGGTTTTCGTATTGTGCCTAATAGTACACCAGGACGGAGGGAGTAATTATTATTGTATGTAAACAAGCCTTTACACAAAGAGTTTTTCAACTTTGAGTAGAATATAAATGTCCCAATAAAGCTGGGTGACTCCAGACAAATGAATCTTTGCTTAGGAAGTTAGGATGCTACTCACTCTGTTAAAATAAGCTAGGTAACTCTTTAGCTTATTCAGAGCTGATAAAAGGATTGAGACGGGGATATGATCGACTCAAGCTCAAGGTAACGTAGTTACCTCATAATTTCAGGTAAAACCATATCAGCGGTATCCTGGTCCATATTCCCGATGATCTTGTCCAACTTGGCGAGGTTATTGTGGAGCTCCGCACGGTTCTTGTTGTACTCTGCGCTCATTCGATTCATTGCCTCCGGAGAATAATCTATTTGTCCCTGACCATAAGTCTTCAGTTGATCTTGTGTCGCAGTGTCGGATGCCCAGAACCTACCGCCGACGAGATGCGGCGGCCGATCGGCAGAGACCTGCGACCAAGGGTCGACATCTTGCGCAGAGCGCAGCGCCATCGTGTTCTGCATGGTTATTCGAGCCTAGGTTTTCAGTGCTGTGCTTCTCGCCTCGTTTCCATGTTGTATGAACATCGAGCTTTATGGGCGAATAGCTCCTGTGCAACGTCGTTTCGGGCAATTGTCCACGATGCGACGACGTTGGCTGAAATAGCACTGGTGCGACGTTTCTTAGCGTGGGAATAGCTCAGACAAGACTAACTGATAAAACGGATGTCTGGCACTTAACGGAGGCTGAGATTAGGTTAGAACTGGGTGGTTATGTGCTCCATCCGACAGGTGGGATCCACTCATTTGCCACGGCACGGACCCGAGTAGACCGTGCCCCACTCCCGCTCGGCGCCGCCCTGTGCCTCTTCTCCGGCAGCGACAACGATTTCTTCTCGCCGGCGGTGGAGCGCCTTTCTCGGCGGCGGCGCAACGTTCGCTGGTGAGTAATTTTGCAGCTGTAGTCTCGTTCCCCTCAATTTTGGATGCGTTTGTGGCCTAAAGCTCCGTTTCCCGGTTTCCCGGCCGATTTGAAATCAGAGAAGCGTGGAGAGGTGCGCATGGATTGAATGAGATGGAGCCCGGAGAGAGTAGTTCAAATCGGTAATGCGCAGCCTCTTCTAGCTTATTAAGTCGATTTGGTTCTCGTCCCCTGCACCCCTAGCTGACCGACCGCCGCTTCCCGCCATTGACAGGGGAGATTCTGCGCCTAGCTTTGAATTCACAGTTGAATTATTTCCTTGTAAGGCCAATCTAGGTGATGGTAGCGTTCGAAACATTGAGAGAGACACGAGAATTATTTGGGAGGTCAAATGTACAGATATTGATCTCCAAGAACTTCAGAGCATCGAGGAGAAGGCAGTGAAGAATTTGGTGGACATAATTGGGGAGAGCATTATTTGGGGTCTAGAACAAGAGGTATCACTGCTACGGTATGATGATTGCAAGAACGCTTATGTCCGAATTGAGGATGGAGAAGATATGGTTGATGAAATTGATCGACAAGAAGGTTGGACAAGCAAAAAAGCAACCTTTTGGGCAGAGCTCATCGATCTGAACCCAGATTCCAGGGTTAGTTATGTGCCATCAAAGATGGCTTCACAGATGGAAGATGCTGAGTGGGCTGCAGAGAAGCAGATGTTGTTGCCAATGCTTACTGAACTGACAGTGATATGTGAAGAAATAGGGGCTGCCGCAGATGTAGATACAGAACAGGGATGCCATGATGCTAGAAAGGTTGTTGTTGATTGGAATTTAGTAGAATTAGATGAACGCACAGATTTGGTCATTGCACCAATAGCTGACACTAAGATGGCCGAAATGTTTGGAATTCCAGTTGATGACAGAGATAAGGAGAAGGATGACACTACTTTGTCTGCTGATGCTAACACAAATACAGGCCCTGAAGATGTGGATCGAGAGTTGATGGAAGATGTTGCAGATGATGTAGATGATGCACATGATGATAAGCTGGTGCATGTATATGACAAAGAGAACCCTGTCATTGAGGTGGGGAAGTTGTGGCCAAACATGGATGAGTTTAGGATGTGTTTCAAGACCTATGCAGTGAAACATGAGTTCGAGGCCAAGACTATGTGGACTGATCGAAAGAAATTTTATGCTAGGTGCCAAGGTTATGATGGAGGTGCCAACCCTTGCAAGTGGTACATATCTGCTAGACGACAACCTGATGGCCATACAATCAGGGTAAATCAAATCCCACATCAGCATACATGTATTAGCAGTTCACAGAGAGTTTCAAGCATGACATCACAACTTTGGATTACACAAAAGATTACTCCTATTTTAGCCAAGACACCAAACACTACAGCAAAGAGACTTAAAGTTGACATGGAAAAGCTGTATCCCATTGTGCTGAAATATACCACAGTGTGGAAGGCAAAACAAAGGACAATGAAAGCATTATATGGTGATTGGGCAAATACATTTAGGATGTTGTATAGTTTTAAAGCAGAGGTGGAGAAGAGGTCACCTGGCAGTGTGGTGGAGATAGATACTGAGGTAAAAGAGGATGGCAAGATGTATTTCAACAAATTCTTTATGTGTTTAAAGCCTTGCATAGATGGATTTAAAGCAGGGTGTCGTCCATATTTGAGCATCGACTCATCTTTTTGATTGGAAAGTGGAATGGTCAGTTGGCAGCATGCAATGCTCTTGATGGACACAACTGGATGTTTCCTGTTGCCATTGGAATGTTTCAGTCCGAGACAGAGGCATCATGGACATGGTTCATGATGAAGTTGAAAAGATGCATAGGGCCAGTATCACCTTTGGCCATCCACATAGATGCACGTAAAGGGCTAGAAAATGCAGTCAAGATTGTTTTCCCTCATGCTGAGCAGAGGGAGTGCTTTGGCCATATGTGGATGAATCTGATAAAAAAATTCAGAGGAGAAGAATTTGGGCGCATGTGGCCGCAGCAAGATCTTACACCACACAGACACATTTCTATCACCTTGGTAAGATAATGGCAGCATGTAGTGAGAATGATTTTGCTTCATGGTTGAGCACCTACCATTCTCTGTTATGCTATAGGTCAGGTTTTAATACTGCCATCAAGTGCGATCATATCAACAACAACTTGGCAGAAAGTTTCAACAACAAGGTGAAGGAGTTGAAAGACTTGCCTGTGCATGACATGGTGGACCAAATCAGGATCATGATCATGCGCTTGTGGGAATTGAGAAGAAGAATTGGTGAGGTTTTGTCAGGGGATAAGCTTCCGGCAGTGTACAACAAGTGGTCAACAGAAGCAGAAAGCTTTCACATCTGTCTGTTGAGAAATCTTCATTGTGGGGTGCTGAAGTTAGAGATACAAAGAGTGGCAAGAGGCATGTTGTTGACACCGATTTGGATGAATGCACCTGCCTAGAGTGGCAACACACTGGAAAACCATGTGAGCACGCCATAATTTTTTTGGCATCTAAACCCAAGTTAAATATGCACCCATAATTGCATGATTATTACTCAGTGCAAAGATTCAGGGCTGCATATGCAACTCCAATTCCAGCACTGACAGACCAATCGCAGTGGACTGAGGTGGATTTTGAATTTTCCATGTGTCCACCCCTCACTAGAAGAAAGGCTGGGAGGACCAAACAGAGCAGATTCAAAGCTTGGTTTGAGAAAGGTGGTAGTTGATGACGTGGATCACACGTTCATTGGGAGACCCCAAGAGGAAGGTATGAAGCAGTGTAGCAGCAGTTTCCCTCAGTATGAAACCAAGGTTTAATCGACCAGTAGGAGCAAGAAATCACTTCTGAAGGTTGTTGGTGGCGCCGTTACTCGATCACCAACGTGGAATCTGCACACAACACAATCAAACTACTTTGCCCCAACGAAACAGTGAGGTTGTCAATCTCACCGGCTTGCTGAAAACAAAAGATTAAACGTATGGTGTGGAAAACAGTAGTAAATTGCAGAGAATGAAAAGGAACAGTGTTTGCAGTTGGTTGTATTATCAGTGTAAAAGAATGGACCGGGGTCCACAGTTCACTAGTGGTGTCTCTCCATAAAAGATAACTAACATGCTGGGTGAACAAATTACAGCTGGGCAATTGACAAAATATTGAGCGCATGACAATGCATATATATGACATGATGATTACTATGATATTCATGTGGGCATTACGACAAAATACATAGACCGTTATCCAACAGCGTCTATGACTAATAATCCACCGCCAAGTTGTCATTCGAGTTCCCTGTTTGATAGAGGCAAAGGTGTCCGATCTTTCGATGAGATGGATAACTACGATTTGGGTGGCGTCGACGTTGACGATCCGACTACAAACTCTTGATGATCCCGAAGAGCAAGTCTTGATGCCTGCACAAATAAACGGGATTAGGTTGAGACTCCAAGTGCAGAGTGTATAGTAAGTGGAAGACAGTTTTCCCCACGAGGGGTGACTCGAGGGTTTAATATCGAACTCTCGGGGAATCTGAAGTGGTAGATTTATCTTCTTATCCTTCTTTTGGTTACCTACAAAACAAGGTTAGATGTTTTGGTCCTCAACCTCACCTGTGGTTGTCAAGCACAAGGTGTAAGAATGATATCAGGATAGTTATGCAATGCAAACAAGAAATAAATATGCAATGATGGTGGATGCAATGATAAATGATATTTTTGGGTTTTTGAATGATGTATGCAAGATGAAAAGTATTTTTGTATTTTCGGATTTAATGATGGCTGAAAATAGAAAAGTGGTATATGGTGTTGGAAAGGTGTTTCTTATGATTAAAAATGGACTGGGGTTCATGGTTTCACAAATGCACTCTCTCTTTATAAAGTGGTAGACAATGGAACACACAAAGTTAACATATGAGATTGCAACACAGGGTTTGATAACAAGTTACTTAGATATATGGGCATCACGTCCTAACATAGAGATCTTTTGGTTATTAACCTCTCTTATACTCCACCAAGATGCGAACTAAATCATAACACCTCAGTAATTAAGATAACTCAGAGTATAGCATTAAGTATCATGACATGAAGTGAAAATAAGAACATGCTAGATCTAGTCATGGAGTAGTGGCAATGGTCACGCCCACATCCCCGGTAGCATGGTATTTTAGTTTATCCCTAGTGAGGTAACAAAGTAAGGTAAAGATACCAAAGTGGATCGCAGAACTTTCTCTCACGTTCACTGCACTAGCCACCCCCCGTTACTCCAACTAATGCACACGTTCCCCCACACACGCTCTCATAAACATGCTTGATCAAAACAAGTAGACAAGAACGGGGTACATAATATGCATCTATACTCATAACTGAAACAAACATTGCAATCTCAAACATATATTAACTCATAAAGATCCACCACAAAGGTATTACAACGGTGACCGTAATCATGTTCAGCAGCTCATACGGTGCTAATTAGTGAAGCTCAAGAGAGGAGAGATACATAAGTTACTTCCACAAACCCATAGTCCAGAGGTGGACTACTCCCTCTTCATCATGGAGACGGTGGAGAAGTCGATGGAGAAGATGGAGACCACGCCGGCAGCGCCCCGCCGGAGTTTTCCCCCTCCAATCTGCAGCTCCTGATCTCCGTTTCGGTGTTTCTGTGTTTGTGCGGCGCTCCTTCCAGAGAACGTCGGGGGACCTTTTTTATAGGCGTTTTTAGGTCAAGACGATGTCGGTGGAGCGAAGATCGACGGCAACGGAGCCACGAGGCCAAACGGGTGGGCCCCACGCGGCCACAGTACCTGGCCGCGTGGGCCACCCCCGTTTGGCCTCGGGCCTCCGTTGTTCGCTTCCTTCGCCCACAGTCTTCTTCCTTCCAAATATTGACGCCCGTAAATTTCCAGGTGATTTCGTTGACGTTTGGGTCCCTGAAACATTAAAATAAGAAAACGGGGTTTTCTGCCTGTGCAGGGTTAATTCCATAAAAATAGGAAATATGAATATTCCCAAAATCATGATAAAATTGATATAACCCTTATATGATGCAAATATGATTGGAATATAAGCAATTAAAGTGCAAAGTTCATGTATGCATTTTACATGCATCAACATCCCCAAGCTTAATCCATGCTCGTCCTCGAGTATGAAGATGATAAAACTAACATGGACTTTGCAATTTAATACTTAACAATGGATATCAAAGATGATTACTATTGCTACATATAGTCAAATGATTCATTCTTCAAAGGAGTAGCAATATGCAAATAGTTTATGAAGTGATATCAAGTATTCAAGACAAGGATGTTCATTGATAGTTCACAAAGTGTAACATGGTAGCAAGTAATATGGAACACATGTATGCATAATGATAAGTAGAACATCCTACAATGGTCATAGAGTGTAGATGAAAATCTGAATATGATAGGTGTACACTTTGGAAAGATGTATATGTGAGTAGAGGTAAAGCATGCATAAGTTTCATCCAACTTCCAAACTCTTCTACTTAAGTTAATGATTGCAATAAGGTATTCATTGGTGTCAAGCTCTCATTGCCCCTATCATAGCATCTTGAATGATTAAGGTTAAAGTGAAAGCAAATATGAGTAGTGTGCTTGATAAAGAATGGGTTGAATGTCTCATGCCCCTTGAATACAAGTACTTACACCATGTGTTACTCAACTTGGGAAACAAAGCAAGTTCAATTAAATATCATTGTAAGCATAATAGTATCATCAAGAGCGTCAACTGGGGTACCTCTTGTCCCAAGATATGGAACAAGCCCATATCAAAATGACAAGACAAACAAACAAAATGAACAATCTCAACACCCTTTTTATTTACCATTTGGAATAGTTTTTTATTGCAAGGTGTATCACAGAAGGTTCACCATAGTATGTAAGTAAATTTCCACCATGAATGATGCATGGCTTAGATTAGCGGCCCAGGCGTCTCTCTAACCATTTACACAAACTCATTTAAACTCACTCTATTTCCACATTTATTTCAACATGATAAGCATCCATAGACAAAAGCACATGATATCAACTAAATGAGATGAAGAGCGTGTTGAAAGCTTGCCATGTGACAGCACATATGGGCTAACTTCCAACCCAAAACATTCATCAAGCCACAAACATCATAATCTTAATCACAATGGGTCAAGTTTTATTATGCAAATAAAAGAACATTGTGCATCAAGTTCGTGAGAGCTATATAACCAATTTTTTTCCATTGCAATCAATAACATAAACATTTTCATTCAGAGGTAAGATAACACAAACAACATGTTAAACATACTCGGAATAGCATAAAGCCAATAGGTAGATATGGTGGACTCACTGGAATAACTTTGGTTGAAGGTGTTGGAAACAAGTTTTTGCTTGTTGGAGTTTTTGGGCTAGCAAAAGGGAGAAAGTTGACCATCTAGATGCATGCATGAGTGTCCATAGAACTAACTAATCCATGTTAAACCAAGTAAATAACAATCAGCACCAAAACATGAATAAGTGATAGCTCTACAAAAAGAATTTGCAAACTATTACTCATAAACAAGCTCATGAATCATGCAACTATATGTATCATTAAAAATCAAGTCAAACATCCCTTTTCCCAATCTTATAAAAGCATCCAACATATTTCAACCCATATTTCCAGTAGCTCTCTCATATATAATTGATAGTGTGGTGGTCTCTCAAGACTCAAACAAAAACAAAAAACGACGCTCCAAGTTTATGCGATAAAGTGTTTCGATCGAAAAACAGAAGTTGGACGTGTGCAAACCGAGAGTGTGTAGGTCCAGCGGGGTTGTCTTCACATCCCCAAGCTTATGGTCTTCACCATCCTTGGATAGCTCTTGGTGCATCTCCTCCAATCCCTGTGAAAAAACTTCAAAACACCGTTTCTCCCATCTCTTTTCTGTGGGGTGCATTAATAGTGATAAACAAATAGGTTCCTTGCTGCATATAATCCTTGAACAAAAATTCATATGAATGTCCAGAAAGTGTATAATGTTGTATGCCTACTCATAAACTCAATTGGATCAAAAAGATTCAACTTAAAAGCTCAAAGCATGCATCAAACAAAATGGGACAGAATCTGTCCAGAAAAACAGCAGCAGCAAAACGTATTTTTCTACCCTACCAAACTTTCTCGAAAAATTCCGAAAAATTCATGCATACAGAGGATGAAAAGTTGCAACTACAGTTCAAATATGAGCTCATTCGGAGTTACAGAATAAGAATTAAAAATCATACCGTGCACTGACTTGTGCAGGAATAAAATCTCCGAACGCTATAAGCAACTTTTTCAAACCAAAAAGGGTAAAACTTGGCACTTTATTAAAAACTCCAGAACCTAACTAGACACAAAATCTCTTGTTACAGCAAGAGGACACAAAGAAAAATCACACACAAAAATAACCGGGTTGCCTCCCGCAAAGCGCTTTCTTTATAGCCATATAGCTAGGCTTCTTACTTGTTGTTTTATTGTGGACGAAGCTCATGAGGGAGCTTGAACTTTGGTGGTTCCCTCTTCCTTGGAAAGTGTTCCATGCACTTCTTGTGTGGAAACTGAAACTTTACATTCCCTTCCTTTGAATCAATGATAGCACCTGTGGTACGAAGAAAAGGTCTTCCAAGAATAATAGGACTAGAGGTTTTATTCCCCATATCCATGATTAGAAAATCCACAGGCACAAAAGTCATATGTAACTCTACCATAACATCACTTACTTTTCCCAAAGCATGTTTAATAGAGTCATCAGCAAGTGCTAGTTCAATAGAGCATTTTTCAAGATTTTTCAATTCAAGCACTTCATATAGTTCTTTAGATAAAACAGAGACACTAGATCCTAGATCAAGTATGGCATGGTGTGTCTCTTTTCCAATAGTTACTAGTACCTTAGGTATCCACATATCCCCAAGCTTAGGTGGTATCATAGCCTCTTGGTTGTACCTAGCAATCTTTTCTTTCAAGACATGATTAGCAATATAAGAACCAAAACCTGCTTGGTTAGTGTTGATGGAAGGATCACTTGCAAATTTTTGTAAGATAGATATTAATTCATGCAAGCTACAATTTTCTAAGTCAAGCAAAGGATCCTTGACTTCATTAAGCATTTTAACTTCCTCAACTTTCTTTTCCAACTCAATCAGCATAAGAGATTCATCATGTTCAGTTTCTTTAGCTTCTTCTTTTAAACTACCAAGTTGAGACATGAGTGGCAACAAATATTCAGGGTAGTTCAATAATTCATCAAGAGTTTCCTCCAAAGTAAGAGGAACATTTTCAGCAATGTTAACAGAATTCATTCCAACCACAGGTGATGCTTGTGGTTTCCCTGCAGACATACTCAATAAAGTGGCTTGATTATCAGCTAGTTTAGACAAAGCTTTGTCTAGTCCTGCAGCTTGGAGTTGTAAGCCTTTAATATCAGAACTAATAGAAGCAACAGACTTATTCAACTCTTGTATCATGTATTATGACTAGCAACTTGTTCCATGAGAATTTTGTTAGCCTCAGAATTATCATTGCGTGATAACATAGGCTTCCAATTATTATCATTAGCATTAGGATATGGAACAAAAGGACGATTGTTGGGAACATATGGGGGTTTATTATAAGAGTTATAATTGTTGTTACCATACCCATTATTACCATAGTTCCTAATGAAGTTGACATCAATATTTTCAGAATTGTTTCCAACTAGTTCTTGCAAAGGAACATTTTCAACACTAGGTTTATTAAGCAAAGCAAGAATAGTATCCATTTTAGATGACAAATCATTAGTTTCTTCAATAGAGTTCACTTTCTTAGAAGGATTAGGTGCCCTATCAGTATGCCATTGACTATAGTTTTGTAAAATGCTTTCCAATATATTTTTAGCTTCTACTATAGTCTTACTCATAAAAGCACCTCCAGCAGCAGAATCAAGTATGTTTCTAGACATGTAGTTTAAACCATTGTAGAAAGAGTGTAATATGGTCCATTCATTAACTCCATGTGAGGGACAAGTTCTAAGCATAAGTTTTATCCTATCCCAAGCCATAGCAACATGTTCATTTTCATTTTGCCTAAAAGAAAGGATGTTGTTTCTATTTTGCAAAATTTTAACAGGGGGATAATATTTCTTAATGAAAGCTTCTTTTAGATCATCCCAAGAATTAATACTACCAGATGGCAAGGAATGCAACCACTCTTTAGCTTTTCCTCTAAGTGAAAAAGGAAATAACTTCAGTTTTAGGATATCACTTTCCACATTTTTAAACTTTTGCATGTCACATATTTCAACAAAGTCATGAAGATGCATAGAGGCATCCTCCATAGCACTACCACCAAATTGTTCCCTAGTTATCAAGTTCAACAAACTAGGACTTACTTCATAACTCTCAGCATTTATCTTAGGTGTGGCAATAGCTCTCGTGATAAATTGATCATTAGGAGTGTTTGTGTAGTCACACAACTTAGTTCTTTCTCCCATTTTAGCAAGTTTTTTTGGTATTTTTAATTTTTTATGCAAAACTGAAATAAATATGATATGATATGCAATGACACTAACAAAACAAATAAATTGCTTTGTAAGTAAAGATGGATAAGATGGTGCTCACGTAGGTGCAACCTCCCCAAGCTTAGGTGTTAGCACAAGTTGGTGACGTTGACTTTGTTGTGAGATGAATGCGATGATGCACACCCTTGGATAAATCTCTCAGCTACGATTCCCCGGCAACGGCGCCAGAAAACGTCTTGATGATCCCGAAGAGCAAGTCTTGATGCCTGCACAAATAAACGGGATTAGGTTGAGACTCCAAGTGCAGAGTGTATAGTAAGTGGAAGACAGTTTTCCCCACGAGGGGTGACTCGAGGGTTTAATATCGAACTCTCGGGGAATCTGAAGTGGTAGATTTATCTTCTTATCCTTCTTTTGGTTACCTACAAAACAAGGTTAGATGTTTTGGTCCTCAACCTCACCTGTGGTTGTCAAGCACAAGGTGTAAGAATGATATCAGGATAGTTATGCAATGCAAACAAGAAATAAATATGCAATGATGGTGGATGCAATGATAAATGATATTTTTGGGTTTTTGAATGATGTATGCAAGATGAAAAGTATTTTTGTATTTTCGGATTTAATGATGGCTGAAAATAGAAAAGTGGTATATGGTGTTGGAAAGGTGTTTCTTATGATTAAAAATGGACTGGGGTTCATGGTTTCACAAATGCACTCTCTCTTTATAAAGTGGTAGACAATGGAACACACAAGTTAACATATGAGATTGCAACACAGGGTTTGATAACAAGTTACTTAGATATATGGGCATCACGTCCTAACATAGAGATCTTTTGGTTATTAACCTCTCTTATACTCCACCAAGATGCGAACTAAATCATAACACCTCAGTAATTAAGATAACTCAGAGTATAGCATTAAGTATCATGACATGAAGTGAAAATAAGAACATGCTAGATCTAGTCATGGAGTAGTGGCAATGGTCACGCCCACATCCCCGGTAGCATGGTATTTTAGTTTATCCCTAGTGAGGTAACAAAGTAAGGTAAAGATACCAAAGTGGATCGCAGAACTTTCTCTCACGTTCACTGCACTAGCCACCCCCCGTTACTCCAACTAATGCACACGTTCCCCCACACACGCCTCATAAACATGCTTGATCAAAACAAGTAGACAAGAACGGGGTACATAATATGCATCTATACTCATAACTGAAACAAACATTGCAATCTCAAACATATATTAACTCATAAAGATCCACCACAAAGGTATTACAACGGTGACCGTAATCATGTTCAGCAGCTCATACGGTGCTAATTAGTGAAGCTCAAGAGAGGAGAGATACATAAGTTACTTCCACAAACCCATAGTCCAGAGGTGGACTACTCCCTCTTCATCATGGAGACGGTGGAGAAGTCGATGGAGAAGATGGAGACCACGCCGGCAGCGCCCCGCCGGAGTTTTCCCCCTCCAATCTGCAGCTCCTGATCTCCGTTTCGGTGTTTCTGTGTTTGTGCGGCGCTCCTTCCAGAGAACGTCGGGGGACCTTTTTTATAGGCGTTTTTAGGTCAAGACTATGTCGGTGGAGCGAAGATCGACGGCAACGGAGCCACGAGGGCCAAACGGGTGGGCCCCACGCGGCCACAGTACCTGGCCGCGTGGGCCACCCCCGTTTGGCCTCGGGCCTCCGCTTGTTCGCTTCCTTCGCCCACAGGTCTTCTTCCTTCCAAATATTGACGCCCGTAAATTTCCAGGTGATTTCGTTGACGTTTGGGTCCCTGAAACATTAAAATAAGAAAACGGGGTTTTCTGCCTGTGCAGGGTTAATTCCATAAAAATAGGAAATCATTGAGATATTCCAAAATCATGATAAAATTGATATAACCCTTATATGATGCAAATATGATTGGAATATAAGCAATTAAAGTGCAAAGTTCATGTATGCATTTTACATGCATCAACGTGCGA